>JARHVA010007723.1:0-210000 GCA_037957365.1 Torreya grandis | reverse complement strand
CATTGTTGGTGTTAGAAACAACACAATTTTAATCATCAATAGTTTTTGGCATGCCTAGTGGGACACAATCTTGAAGTTTCTTTCAAGACCATATGAACTAGAGAGCTATAAGGAGTCAGAGCTCTAGACCAGTGACTAGATCTCAATTTGATATAAATCCAGGTATTCTTTTTCTACCTTTGATAACTAGTCTAAGATGAAGAGTCAATCAGTTTATACAAATACCAAGAGTAAATATGGGAGCTCCTATACCCCTAAGGAATTATGTAGGGTGGAACACTGGAAGTCCTTTGATCCTACCAATACCACCAGTCACTTAGGACCCTATTCTAGTAAATGCCTTGAAGGCTTTACCCAAATTTAGTGGGCAAGATTTTAAAACACCTGAAGAAGATATTCAAGATGTATCTGAAGTCTGTGTTATACATGTGGTCACACATCAGAATGTGGCTATAAGATTATTAGCATCTTCTTTTCAAGGAAAGGCCCTAGAATGATATAGATCTTTGACCCCAAATATAATATATACATGGGATCAACTTGGAGACCTTTTCTTTGAAAGATTTGAAGAAAAGGGTGATAAATCTTCTCTATTGCAACAATTTATTACTATTCAAAGAGCACCACAAGAAGTAATGACTAACTTCAATTCAAGATTTCAAAAGACTTGGGAAAGGATTCCTACTATAGCAAGACCATTACCAGGTATGGCTATAGTGTTTTATCTTAGGGCTCTAAATTCAGATATATCAGTTATGATTCAGTCACTTGGAGGTCAAACTTTACCAGAGCCTTATGAATATGCAGTCAGAGTTAAAAATAATTTAATAGATGTTGGAAAGTTGCCCTCAAGGCCTCCCATGCCCATGTTTCCAGAAATTACCTTACCATTACCTAAAGAAGCCCCTAATTCCATAGCCCTACCTGTGTTTATGTATAAATATCCTCAACCACCTGGTAAAGAACTTGTCCCTGTCCAGTCATCTGAGTGGAAGATATCAATAATATCTTAATGACATTTTCTAATGAGCTAATTAACATAAAGAGACAATAAAATACTTACCCCAGAACTCAATATCAAGGATATCAAGGAAATAAATTTCCATCACAGCCAAACCAATATCAGGGTCCTTAAAGGCAAAATAACCCTCAACCAACAATCCAATTAGTGGCAGTCCCTACACCCTCACAGATTGTTCCCCCCAATTTAAATAGAGAAATTATTCAAGGGAAAACTAATTATGCAAATAGCACCAATGCCTAGTGTTTTCCTTGTAATATTTCTCATAGACCTAGAGATTGTCCCATGGGTAATCTACAACAAAAATTAGTAGAGAAAAGAAGAATGGATGGATAATTTGCGAGTACTTTAGATGCACAAACTTATCAGTCTCTTAGTATGCAAAATTTGGTCCTGATGGCTCAGATGCAAGGGATGTCTCTACAACAAGAAGAATAAATAGCCCTTGAACATGCTCTATTTTCATGGGTTGAAGATGAAGAATCAATATTCTTGAATGAAGCTTCTACTTCCAAGAAACTAGTGGTGCAATAAAACTACTATACTAGATCAAAGAGAAGAATGATGGAATAGCCTGAAGTTGTAAATAGTCAAGTTATTGAGAATCCTCAATTTCAAGGTCAATGAAACATAGTTGTTAGACAAGAAATGCCTCAGCCAATGTAGAACCAAGTGATTCCTACACAAATTCAAGAAAAAGCAAGGTACCCTTACTTTCCAAGAACCAAAACATTAGGACCAATTAACGTGGTGGAACAACTGAAGAGGACTCCAACACAAGTATCAATATGAGACATATTAGCTATTCTTGAACAACATACACTATTAAAAGAAGCTCTATAAGTCCAAGCAATGCCTAAACATAATGGCATCAAAGAAGGACTTGTTGATAGAGAAAAGCTCAAGGACACAGTTCCTCTAAAGACAATAGCCTTTGTGAACAATGTAGCAGAGGTAAGTAAAACCAAACTAGAGCATTTCTATTTGACTCTAATAGTTGGAAAGAAACTCTTGCATAATGTGTTGATAGATTTAAGGGCTAGTACTACAGTAATGCCTAAGCAAATAGCTGATGCTTTAAAAATAAAGTATGAACCACTTACTAAAGGATTTATGTAGCTAGATGGAAAATCAGTACAAATAATAGCGACAATTAAACAACTCCCATTGCAGGTATATACTTGTCCCAATATAATTGTCAATCAAGATGTATTAGTCATATATATACCTCCTATTTTTGGTTTATGTTTATCTAGAGACTTTATAGCGAAAATAGGAGGATATATGTCCCTTGATTGGTCTCACCTCATCCTAAGAACCAAATATCGTTCAAAGATGAAAATTCTATCTGAACCACTATCAAAGGATCACATCACCAATGAACCAAAATCAAAATTAGAGGCAGATCATGTTATGTTGAATAAATAAAAAAGGGTTTTTGTTGAAGAGTTGGGTGAATGGACTGAACATGACTAAGAAGAGGAAAATAACCATTTGTTAGCTATGATGCATAGTGATCCATATGGAAATTATGACTCTATTGATCTGGGCTCTTATGTCATTTTTGATGAAGATCATGCAATCCCAAATATTTTAAGGGAAGAGACACCAAATACTCAAGAATATAAAAAAGATTTAGAAATTTGGACCTTAAATTTTGATAGGGCTAGAAGTAAAAGTGGTGCTTGAGCAGGAATTTGTCTTGTTGCTCCAAATGGGGAGAAAATTTTGAGAGCTATTCATTTCCAATTTGCTTGTACCAATAATGATGTTGAATATGAATCTTTAGTTCATGGGCTCATTTTAGCCAAGGAAAAAGGAATAAAGAATTTAGTAGTAAAATGAGATTTAGAATTAGTGGTGAAGCAAATTAGGGACAAGGCAATAGCCAAAAATGTAAGGATGAGATCCTATAGACACAAAATTTGGGACTTAATAGAAGATTTTGAATCTTTCAATATTGAAGTAGTTCCAAGAACCCAAAATTTTGAAGCTGATAGGATGGTACAGATTGGCTCACAGTTTGATCTAGCAATTGACCTATTAGTTAACAATGAGTCAGTAGAATTTATAGTAAGGCCAACTATCCCAGACAATGATGAGAATTGGCAAGTATTTGAAAATGATTCTCAGGTACTCTCATTCTTGCAACTATCAAGGGAGTTTGCTGATCAATTGCAACCAAAAATTGAAGAGGCATATGGGTATAAAATTATACAATTAAAGAATAATAAGATTCCTAAATGCTTAATCACTTTACAAAACTTATTTGATCCAGAAGATGTAGGCGTAGAGAAGAAAAGTTTGTAGGTAAACAAAGCAGATTGTTTTGAAATAGAGGTGAGTGAAGGGAGAAAATAAAAAAATGGAAATTCTACAACTCAAGAGGAAAGAGAAAGAATAATTGACTTGTGCAAAAGAGATGATAGATTCATAGCCTGGAGCTATGAAGACCTTCACGGATATAATAGAGACATCATTCAGCACATAATATAACTAACTGAAGGATCTAAGCCAATTAGATAGAAGCAGAGGCCAGTAAATCTAAGGATTGAATCTCTAATGGTAGATGAGTTACAAAAACTTTTAGATTCCAAAATAATTTTTCCAATCAAGCACTCAAACTGGGTATCAAATATAGTACCAGTCAAGAAAAAGAATGGTGACATAAGAATCTGTGTAGATTTTAGAGACTTGAATAGAGCATCTCTAAAAGATCACTATCCCTTGCCATCTATGGAACAAATTTTACAAACTGTGGCTAGATCAGAGAGAATTTTCTTGATAGATGGTTTCTCTAGATACAATCATATTTGGTTGGCTAATGAAGACCAATATAAGACTGCTTTTACTACTAAATGGGAACATTAGCATATGTTAAGATGCCATTTGGCCTATCAAATGTTGGAGCCACTTTTTAGAGAGCTATGGATGTAGCATTTGGGGAAATTATAAATAAAATCATCCTAATTTATCTTGATGATCTTACTATTTTCTCTAAGAATGTTTTTGATCATTTAGAATCTATTTTTAAACAATGTCAAGAATTTGGAATATCCTTGAATCCTAAGAAATGCATCTTCACTGTACCTCAAGGTAAATTATTGAGACATATAGTATCTAAAGGAGTCTCCATAGACCCAGAAAGAGTGGCAACTATAATGAACTTACCTCTTCTAGTAAATAAGAAAGCAATTCAATCTTTCTTGGAGAAGATTAATTTAATCAGTCAGTTCATATCTGACTTTGCCAGCTTAGTAAGACTAGTGACACTCTTGTTGAAAAAGGCATGGTTTTCAAGTGGACTAGAGAAGGAAGGCAAGCCTTTGAAGAGGAAAGCTGTCTCAACAGCCCCAGTACTTAGAAACCTAGACTTTTCTAAGCCTTTTGTAATGTATGTCTATGGAAGAGAACTCAGTATTGTTGTTGTCCTAACACAGAAGGATGATAGACAAGAGGGAGAGCATCCAATAGCTTTTTATTAAGGACTCTTAGGGAATATGAAACCAGATACAAATTTGTTGAAAATCAAGCATATGATATGGTAAAAGCCCTCAAGAAATTTAGGCATATATTATCAAGAAGTAAGATTCTGATACTTGTGGCTCACCCAAGTGTTAGAGAATACATTATGGAGTGTGAAATTACTAAAAGAAGAGAAAACTAGATAACAAAGATCTTTGAATATGATGTAGAGGTCAAACCCACTAAGCTAGTCAGAGGTAGGGGTTATACCAATATATGACTCAAGAGCTTGAAAAGATGATACCTGTGGAAATAGATTCAAAAATGGAAAAGGAAACTGTATTGAGGATACACGAGGTTGATCAGAACTTCTAGGTCACAAACAGGATTCATTTTATGAAATATGGGATTTACCCAAAATAACTCCCTCAAAACAATAAGAGATACTATAGGATGTAAGGAATCCATTTTGTTTTAATTGGACAAGTTCTTTTTAGAAGAAATTTTGATGGCAAATTTTTAAGATGCATAGCGAAGGATGATACTAAGAAAATACTACATGAAATGCATCATGGAGTCTCAGGTGGACATTTTTCTATAAAGACCACAACCATAAAGATAAGTGAGGCATGTTATTTTTGGCCTACTTTATTTATATACTGCTATCAACTGGTTAAAAAATGTCAATCTTGTCAATATTATGTGGGCATGAGGAGGAATGTAGTAATGTCTCATAATCCGATAATTGTTGATGAACCTTTTGGTCAATGGGGTCTTGACTTCATTGAAATGATAAATCTAGTGTCTAGTATAGGTCACAAATGGATTTTAACTACTACATATTATTTCACTAGATGGACTGAGGCAGTGCCACTTAAAGAAGCAACAAAAAATGTGGTTCTAGACTTTCTAGGGAGTATCACTACTCGCTTTGGGGCTCCTCACACCATAATTTCAAATAATGATAAAGCATTTTTAGGGTCTAAAGTATCTAAATGTGCTTTAAAGCATGGAATATATCTAAAAACTTCCTCGAATTATTACCCTCAGGGTAATGGTTTGGCAGAATCAACTAATAAGAACCTGATTAGACTCATCAAGACAATAGGGGCTAATCATCACAATGAATGGCATAAAGTGCTGAATATAGCACTATGGGATGATAGAATTACACCTAAGCAGGTGATGAAAATGTCCCCATATAAACTGGTCTATGGAAAGCATACCATAATACCTCTAAGCTTGGAAATTCTTGCTTTATAACTGATAAAATAGATTAAAATTGAAGAAAATGGCCCAATGGAGGTTAGACTTGCCAAACTTTTGGAAGTTCAAGAAAAGAGGGATGTGGCACATGATTCATTAATTAAGCATCATAAAATAATTAAAGACTACTTTGATAAAAGGACTTCAAATCCTCATTTTGAAGTAGGCTCAATTGTTTTGAAATGGGATGCAAGAGCTGCCAAGTTGGGTCAACATACTAAATTTGAAGCATTATGGACTTGTCCCTATAAAATTCATGCATGTAAATAGAAGAATTCATTTGAGCTAGAAATAATGGAAGGTGAACCTGAAGAAATTCTTGTGAATGGGATCTACTTGAATCATTTTAGTTAACCTATGTCTCTAATGTATTATAGTTAGATAGTTTCCCTTTCTCAGTTGCTTTGTTTTCCCATTTTTTCTTTCCCACTCTTTCTTTTAAATAAGTGTTCTTTGAACACGTAGCCATATCTCAGAGCCTTTTAAAAACTTTTCAAAAACTCTCGACACTTTAAATATCTCCCAAATCTTAAATTCCCCAAGGTACTTTGCACAGCCACTTACATGATGTGTCTAACTCATTGTTCCATGAAGATTTAGTAAGATTTGCTAACGGTTATCTGGGTTTAATGATATTTTGAGACTTGATTGTTCAATAAATACTTCATAACAAGAGTCAAAGCTTACAGTTTTTGAAACATTCCTACGTCTGCTATAAAATCCTTGTTACTTGCATTTTTAGCTCATAACAATCCTGCTTAAATGAAAGTGCTTCCTTATTGCAAAAGCTTCATACCTGTTACCGCAGTTCACTATTTTCAAAGAATGGATATAGATATGGAGGGAGCACAGTCTTCGCAACAAGGGTCTAGGATTTATGAATCCCTTGATAAGTTTCTTACAAGTAAATCATATGCTTCAGCCCCCACGTAACCACTAAAGACCTACCCATAGACCAGAGTCCCTGAAGTTGGTCAAGCAAGTGACCCAACAAAGGTAAAAGATTATGCAGATGGAATCATGGACCCAAATCTTCAAAGAACTAGTATCAAAACTCTTAGAGAAGGGGCACATCAAAGGTGTCTTCAGAGGGCCAAGGTGGGACAATATAAGACATTCGCAATAAGGATATGGACTTCCCAACTGGCACAATTCATTATCCCAAGTGTGCATCCATGTCCTAACATGGTTGAAATATGTGTCAAATTGTTTCATGTGCCTTCAAATACCATACAACAGGGTCCATTCACAATGCAAATTACACCAAAGACTATTAGAGACATATTAGCCATGTATCATGACAAGACAACCACATTTCCCACCATTGCCAAGATGTAGAAAAAGTGGGCAAACGTCAATACTCAATTGAGGTTTCTAAAAACATAGCTGCAATTAGGTGATGATGATACTACTATGCTGACACTGCCACCAACAAGAGCACAATTTTCCCAAGCTAGTCAAGATGCACTTTCCATGATAGATTTCATTTTTGGAATGAAAGATGATATAACCATTTATGAGGAACAAATGGCTATCATCTTTAAACTGAAAACTGTTGACAAGACTCAGGAGTATCAGCTTGATTTCTCTGAGTATATTGGATATTCAATGGTGGAACAACTTGCCCAGTTTAGATCTAAAGGGATTTTTAGGTATTCCTCTTATTTCTTTCACCTTTTATTGTATCAGAACTCTAGCATATTTTCCCAACACATGCATCTAAACATGTATGACCGAAGCTTCAGTCTACATAGGACCAATCCTGTGTCTACATGCACCCATATTTTGTCCAAAACTAGCGATCCATATGAATTCTAGGAAATTTTTGTTGCCCCTATTTTTTGTCATTTGAGACCAGAACCAGTTATAAATAGACTATTTCCAAGTGTATCAAACCTTATGACCAATTTCCCTATCCCTTGTGATTACTTTTTTGGATCCCATCACACTATTATTAGAGTTCATGGTTTTAATGGGGAACCAGTGTTGCTACCTAAGATTTTGACCCTTAGGTTACCATTCTTAGAGGTCACCAGGCAAGTGTCTATGGTATATAATGAATATGGCTCTGGGAAGAAGAAGAGGAAAATGTATGATGTCTCATGGATGACAAGCAACATGGCACTAGAGGCCAGAGATGCTGAGATTGTGTTGCTTAAAAAGCTAGCCTTCTTGGGTTTCCTTTTAATTGAAGATAAATGGGTGTATGACCCAAATGGTTTCATAGCTTCATGGATCAGGACTAATAGGGTTGCTACCAAAATTACACATGAGGGCAGCCCCTTTTGGGAAAATAGAAAAAATCTTAGGGAGGATTTTCCTCAATTTTATGTTGAATTAACGGATTTGCCTCTTCAACAAAATGGACCATGGGAAACTTTTTATGTTAAGTAAAGGGATTTTAACCCCAAAATCAGAATGACTTCTGGTTTATGAAGAGCCTTAAAGAATAAAGATTGGAATGCTAAAAAAATAGAAGCCTATTGGAAATATAGGCAAGAGATTTGTGAGACAACCCACTCTTTTGGAAATGTGGATTCAGATGAGAAATGGGAGGAACTATGGGATGAATTTCATCTATCTCCTATGTCTAGCCCTGATACAAGCAATTTTCAAACACAAGGTAGAGATCTAGAAGTTAGAGTAGAGTCCAGTCAAACATTGCAAGCCCCAATGCAAACTTCAGCAACAGTCACTGTAATTGTTTGGCCCCAATCTCTTAATACCATCAAAAAACAAAAGGGTGTGGTATCTTCACCACTAAAACGTTCTCCATCAACGTTAGTCCTTGAAGTTCCCAATTCTACACAAACACCACTAGCAACAGTGGTAAATATTGAAGAGAAGGGAGCATAACTAGAAGAAGAAACACTAAGGAAACATAAAAGGCTGAGGTTCCAACTTGATTCAGAGGAGAGGGCAGAACCCTCACAAAACCAATCATAGATAACTTTGGTTGCTCCTTAGGTAAGTTTTGTTTCTTCTTCTTCTTCTCAATCTCTCTCTTCCCCTTTAGGGGTGATGATTCCATCTAGCCTAATGACATCCATGCTACCTCTGCTATGTCATTTTCTTAGTTTGCCTGATCTATCCAAACTCAGGGCATATCATTACCTCACTTTTCCCCCTTTATTCCTAATAAAGAACCTCCTTAGATTACCCATAGCCAACAATTGGCTATTCCATATGGCTTGCCACAAGGTTTTCCTTTTGTGGGTGGGCACATTGCCTCTCCTTCTACCTTCCAAACTCAAGAAGATGTTGCTAAGAATGCGAGGGAAGTCCAAATGGAGAAAAAGAGGATCAAAGATAATAAATCCTTGGCTAAACCACATCTTAGGTCACAATTTGACCCAATTTAGTAGCAACTGATAGTCACCCATTTATCACTAAATATAGTCAAGCCAAATGAGCAGATGTAGCTAGAGGATTACACAATGAATGCAGTGGCTATAGACATGTTCCTGTTCAGACCACAAGATAGGGTTGAGCTCCTAGATGAATCTACTTTTGTAATAGCCAAAGATTATTTGAAAATATCAAGGAAGCTACACAAAATGGTGGCTGATCTAGCCAAAGAGAAGGCAAACTATAGCAGTTTGACCACAAAGATCAATAATAGTAATATTGAAGTAGAGAGTCTTAATAAACAATTGCAAGATAATGTTTCTCTTCAGACTCACCAGGCTATCTAGGCCCAAAATGATTCTTTTAAAGTAGGGCTAACACAAGTAAAGGATGTAGTGACAACCTTAAGGCAAAAAAAAGGTAGTATTCTAGGAAAAATGTGAGGAAAGCCTGCTACAGGTTACTCAACTTAAACAGAAGTTGTTGAATGAGTGACAAAGGGCATAATAATTGACACTTGAATTGGCTAATAGACCAAAGAATGTAGGGGTGTTAAATCTGGTAAAGGAGCTTTATGGATCAATATGGAAAAGAATCTCTCAGGATATTACTCAGCTCAAACCTTCTCTAACATTTTTGCTAAATGCATAGAAATTGTGCAAAAAGTTGGAGACTTTAGTAGAAGACACTCTATCCATTGTCTCTAAGAGAGTGTTGGGCTCCCAAATGCTACTACAAAATCTATATGATTCAATTGGCATAACATTATTAACAACAGGGATTAATGATGGAACGGTCACTTCTAAATGAGTGAATGAGGTTCTCAATTGCAACTCCATAGCAATCAATTACAGAGAGCTTCTAGATGTGATAAAAGAATAAATCAATGAAATGAAACAACACATTAAAGATCTAGTACAATTAGGTCTTCCTTCTCCTTTTCTTGATGACAACACTGTGTTGATGATTGAAGAAATTAAACCTTTGTTGTTAGCTAGGCAGAATGATCAGGCAATTTTTTAGGATTTAAATGATGATTCATCAGTGCCTGAAGTAGAAGCCATTTTGATTCCTATTTTCCAACTCAAATTTAGATTGATGCTGACAATTCAGATTTTACATAATTTTTCACATTAAGATATTATCAATCTTGATTTAGCCTTTCACGAATTGTAAAATAAGTAGGGACTATCTAATGATGAGTGGTTTACTTATCAAACAACCCTATTGAAGCTATGATTTTATAACATTTTGATCATGTGGGAGTTGTGGATTCTTTTTTATTAGGATCAAAGGTGCTTGGGGTTGCCAATAACTATAGATTAAAAAATACTATATATTTTATTTTGATTTTTAGTTACGTGATCCAAAATTTTGTCCCTGCACACTTTGGTTCAAGACGGTGAGGTTTTTGACTCAGAGCACGGGCTCAAATTTATTTTTGCCTCAATTTTGTCTAAGTGTTAAGATCATGTGGAAGCTACCAAGTGTCATCGGTTAAGGTACCTTTCATAATTTCTAGAAGTTGGTCTGGACGTGCCACGTCTCTCATAGTAACTCAATGGAATACAACAAGTGTCAGCATCTGCATCTCATGTTTCTTATACATCTCAAAAGCTTCTTTTCAATAAAGGTTTTCTTAGAATCAAGTGGAAGGAACCAGGTGGAAACCACAAAAGGTTACTTTTATAAAAGCAATAGAAGACGCCATGTATTTTCAGCTGAAGAAAGCAAAAGATGCCATGTGTCAACATCTAAATTATCTTCATTTTATTTCATTGATAAGTAAAGACTGTGGTGGGTCCTAAGTTTTATTTCTAAATCAAGCAGAAGCCACCAAGTGTCACCATCCATGTAAATATGAAATGAGGCCCGAATGTTTCTATAGTATAGACAAAGCAATGTGGAGATTGATGAGTGTCACCTTTTGTAGAATTATCAAAGGGTAGCTAAAAGTATTGGAGACCGCTACATGTCCTTGGCTAAATATGTGAAAAAAGTGCCACCTATCCCTATCCCCTTTTGAAAGCTACTAGGGAGAGAAATGTTGTGGGTCCCATTTTATATAAGTTGTTAAAGTTTTGAAGAAGCGGACTATGATAGATGTCAAAGGCGGAACACTCCTGACCAAAGACAAAAATAGTATAAGTTACATGAAAAGTGTCGTGTGCCTTTGGTAAGTGTTGTGGAACATGCCAAGTGTCATTTTCTAGTGCCTCTTGAATAATAAGAAGGTTTTCAAGTAGAGAGAAGGAATCAGCCAAATCTCCTCTCCTGTTTAAAAGTGGGAAGCATCTTGGGTATCTTTGTCAACCAATGAAATTGTAGGAAGACAAAATGTTTCAAATCTAAGAAATATCCTATGTTAGACACTTCCAGTTCAGTTAGAGTTTAGTTAGACCGTTAGATTGGGAACATGTAGAAAATCCAGAGCTAATCCAATGCTATAAATAGGGGTGCAGAGATCACCAAAAAAAGATGAGAAGATAGAGAGAATTTTCTGCAAGATATTATTGTCAAGAGTTTTTAGAATTTTTTAGCTATGATAAATAATATCATTTGCCTTTGTTCTATTTCCTTGAGTTAGAAAGTTTATGTAACTGTGCATGTTTCTGTGCCTTTTATGTGACTAGAGAATTAATAAGAAAACTGAGTTCTGTGCCTTTGTTGATATTTTTTTGTGTCACTACAAAACTAGTCTAAGTTGTGAGCCTCTATTTCTATTATTTTTCATCTTTTACATTGATCATTCCTTGTTCTCTCTTTAATGTAATTGAATCTTACATATAGCTTCACTGTGCTCAGAATTAATGGTCAAATTAAATTTAGGTGCATCACCATAGTTAGAGTTTCTTTAGTTGCACTTCTGTTTCTGTTTAATTCCTATCTCTTTTCCCATTATACCCTTGATATAAAGAAGAGCCAGCTTCTTTAAAATTTGTAGGTTACTTTAGGTTGCAAGTCCCACATTCCTGAAACTTCCCATTGTTGGTGTTAGAAATAGTGCAATTTTAATCATCAACAGTTTATATTTTTAGAAAGCTCATAAAATTTTAGTTAGGTTCCTTTCTTTGTATTTTTAGATTTAAGGCAATTTATATTCTAAAATTTTCTAGTCAAAGTTGGTCAATAATGGAACATATGATCCTAATACAACACATGTTTTAATTGTTTATGGTTACCACTCACTCTAGATACTTTCCTCCAATACTTGAGAAAAAATATAGAGCTATAAACAAAGCCAAATATATATCCATTCCTTTTATAATAGATGCCTTTTCTTCAACCAGTGATCCCAATAATGTTGTTTATTGTCGACCACCTAAAATTTAAGGAAACATACCTAAGGGATGTGAAACAATGGTCACTTTTATCAAGGATAATTTTTTTCACCCCATTTGTAACATAATTTAATGAGGTTTTAGATAGATTTAAATAGTATCTAATGTCTAAATTGAATTATTTAATTAATCCACATTCTATAGTCACTCATACATAGCCAAACCATCTTGGAGGTCACAATAAAGCAAACATATGACAATAGTTCCAAGGGCCATAATTACACCTACCAATTATGGGCATCAAAAACATTTATGGTATTGATGTAACCTCCTAGATAAGTCTCATGGAACAATATTTTAAGCTTCAAAATATACCATAAAATGCAAAGGTTGACATAGCCTGACTACATCTAAAATTTGAACCTTGTTAATGGTACCAGTGGATGATGGGTGACAAGAAAGGGCAAGAGATTCTTTGGTATGAATTTATTAAAGAATTAATAGTCCACAATGATCAGCCATGGAATGGAAGTTATTTCACCCAACTAAAAAATTTGAAATAAATAGGATCTATAGTGTAATATAATGCAGAGCATATGAGATTGGCAATCCAAACTCCAAAGTCAACACCCTATTAGAGACTAAAAATTTACATCAATGAAAAAAATTCAATAATTAATCATGATGTGAGTATTTTTGAACCATCTACAATTAGGAAAGTAATGCAATAAGCACTAAACATTGATAAATAAAACTATGCTACCAAGAGATTCATGCATGGTCAGTTTTTAGGATGGTAAGATAGACATGTGACTAATATTTTTTGATAGAAATATGGTCAACTCTTTTAACCTAAGGAAAATTACCAATCTCTCTCCTTACTAAGAGGTGGAAAAAAGAGAAAAGGGCCTATGTTGGCATTGTGATTGTAAATGGTCTAGAGGACATAAGTGTACCAATGGTGAGAAAATACTAATGATTATTGAGAATGAGGTTTTGGAGGAAGATAAATTAGCCATAGAGGAAGAAATAATAGAATATGAGCATCCAAGTTCTAAGGAGGAAGAAATCCCTATTATCTCTCTATATGTATTAAATGGGATAAGCACAACATAAACACTCAAAGTGGTGGGTTATATTAAGAAGAATAAAGTGATAATTTTAGTTGACACAAGGATTACCAAAAACTTCATTGATATAAAATTAGATAATGAGATAAATTGCATTAGGTATCTAGTCTCTAGTTTTCACCTTTACCATAATCCCTAAGCTAAAAATCTATTTTCATAGACTAGGCTCAAGGAGCTTTACTAAGCCCATATAAGGACTTAATAAACCTACAGAGAAGATGTTCCTTACCAAGTACCTAAAACCCCTATGGTTGTCACATGTAGACCTACTCCTATAGATCATCATTCAAGAAGGAAATCTTGACATCCATTTCATGTACCTACTATCCAAACTAAGTAACAATTGCAACAGTCAAATGAAAAATTACCATCTTAGTAGTAGGATCAAAAGTCTCCTCATGGTCAACCTCTTCCTCTTGTGCATAACCTTTTGTAATAATTATAGATTTATATTTATCAAATAAACCATCTGCCTTACACTTTACCTTGTAAATCCATTTACAACCAATGTATTTATTCCCTGGTGGAAGCTCTGTTAGCTCCCAAGTCTTATTTTTCATTAGGGAATCATATTCCAATTGCATGGCTGATTTCCACTTAGGCTTCCCATTAGCCTCTAAAAAATAATTAGTCTCAAATGCCTATAAAAATATATTTGTTAAAGTAAAATTAACATGATCACCTTTATTACCAAGATAATTTCTTGATCTCAATCTTATTCTTTCCTCACCTTGTGGCAAGTCTCCCTCTTTTAGCGCATTTATTATGTTAAAATACCACATTGGATTATTTGGTTGTTCTTATAAAACCTCAAAATGACCTATAATAATTCCCTCCCTATAATGTGATCCTATTGGTGAACTAGAATCCTACTCAAATTTTACATCATAACTTATAATATAATAATTATAAGGAAACAATGACTCAATATCTAAAACTATACTAGCTATTTTGACATATGGCATCTATTCATTTATTATAACATCTCTATTTACCATAAATTTAATAGTGAAAACATAAAGTAATTTGTAGGCCTTGGAGTGCTCAATTTATTTAACAAACATGTATTTTGTACTCTTTGTATCCTAGTTAACTATATTTTGACTAGGAATAAATGTAAAAGCTACACAACCAAAAAATTTAAAACTACTTACATCTGGAGTTTGACCTGACCAATCCTCCCTCGAATTCATATTATCTAATGATTTTTTAGGACTTATATTTAGGATGTAAATTGATGTATTCATTTTTCTACCTGATAGTTATATGGGACATTTCTACTTTGAACCATACATTGTGCCATGTCCATCACCATGATATTCCTCCTTTCTACAACTCTATTTTGTTGTGTAGTGTAAGATGTAGTATATTATCTCTATATGCCTTCAATGACACAAAACTCCTTGAGCTATTTTGAGGTGAACTCACCCCCATTATCATCTCAAAGATATTTCACTGGTCATCCCACCTATTTTTCAACCATAGCTTTCCAAGTTGTGAAGTTAGAAAAGAAATAAAATTTATTCACTAGAAAGTATACCCACTTTTTCCTAGAGAAATCATTGACCAATAACATAAATAATGGAATCCATTAGGAGTAGGTAATTGCACTAGACCTTGAAAATCCACATGAACCAAATCTGATAGTCCCTTGTCTCTCCAATCTTTACCAACATGAAATGAATTTCTAAATTATTTCCCTAATTGACATCCAGTACATACATGATGACTATCCTAAATAGAATGAATCCCCTTAACCATCTTAGTTTTGCTCAAATTATTCAAATATTATAAATTCAAATTCCCATACCTTTCATGCCATAGTGAACTTGTGTTATTAACCACTATAAGTACATTTTCCTTTTCCCTCTATAGATCTATGAGCTTATACAATCCTTTCTGACCAATCCCAACTGTAATAATATTTTTAGCTTTGGTAGTGACTAAACATTTTTGTCCTTAAAACTTAACAACAAAATCAGATTTTGTATTAATCTCACCTATTGAAAGCATTTTTTTTATATTAGGTACATACGTAACATTCTAAAATGTGCACCACATAGTACTATTAAAAATGATCTAAACATTACCATATCCTTTCATAAAGTTATACCATCTCCCAAAGATACATATTCATTACTGTTGTTATTTTCAACAAAATCCACATACTAGTCCTTATGGCATGTATAATGGTGAGATTCCCCTAAATCAAAGTACCAAGATTGATCCACCCATATAATTACCACTAGATGTCATAAATGAAATGGGAGATGTTTTCTATCCTTAATCTTCAACTTTATTCGCATGATGAGCTTTCTTTCTGGGGTTAGCCATATCCTATTTTCTTTTCTTGAAATCTTTTTTAAGGTGACTAGGTTTATTACATCAAAACATTTCCACTTAGATATATTATTGGAACCACTTACTTATGAATGTTTTGTATATGAAATGTTAGATTTAAAAAATCACTTACCCTTTCCCTAGATGAAGAATTCACTCTCTATATAAGTAGATGTAGATAGAATTTCCTAATCCTACCATCATTTCTTCTATAATAACAATGTGGATAAATTTTCAAAGTCCAAAGTTTGTGTCTTATAAATCATGTGAAAGGACTCCAAAAATGACTCAAATGAAGGTGGAAGATTTTTTATAAGTAGAAAAATAAAATTTTGTTCATCAACAGGCTTCTACATAGCCTTCAAGTGATCATTGATATCATTGATCTAAAACCAAAACTCAAAAATAGAGCCACTTTCCTAGATCTTAGTGGAAAATAATAAATTATTTAAATATAATATCCTACTAAATTCAAAATCCTTATATTTAAAATTAATATTATTCCATAGGGTTTATGTATTAGTTATATTTATGACCTCTAAGATTTGATTATCTACTACTGATAGTTTTAACAACATAAGATTCTCTCAATGATGTTTATCATAGTCATCATTATTAGTGATAGGATTTTGCTCCTTATCGAGCACTATTTAATCAAGATTATGATATTCACATATCATGAAAAACTTATGACTCTACAAATTGAAATTCTTACCTGTTAATTTTTGTGAATCTAGTAACAAGAGTTATTGTAAACTGGTCATTTAACCTAGTTTTTCCAAAAAAAATGAATGTACTTAAAAAACTATAATTAATATACACAAAATTACTCATAACCATAGAATAAAATTATAATTTGGACTAGGCCTCCAATTTTTGGAAAAAACTAAACACGGTTTGGAAAATTCTAAACTTTTTTGTCTATGAAAACACCAAAAAATAAATAAAAAGAATTAAATCAGGAGGTCTACAACTCCAATTTCAAAAATTCCTTCTTTGTCAATATCCAGATAAAAACCCTAGAAAATGGGGATTTTTTCAATAAAAATAGCTTTATAGTTTGATCTCAACATAATTAATTATGTTCTTCCAAGAAAATATTTATGAAAAAAATAATTTTCCTAAAGTTTATAAAATAAATTGATTGTTCCAATTTTTATTTTAAATGAAATGCACCTTAATTTAGATTGGTTGGATTAAAACATATGATAAATATTTACATGAAATAAATCTAGCAATATAAAATCACTTATGCATTTGTAGAAAAATAATCTACCTCCAAAACTTCCGAGGCTGATTTTAGATGTAATTCTCAGCCAAATTAGATGTTTTTAGTTATAAGAAGCTTATCTTGACTAAGATAAAATTATAGCAATAATAAATAGGATAAAGAATCAACAAATAATTTTTTGGCTTCTCCTATGGAGCCTTTTAGTGTTGTATAAGATGTGGGGCTAGGTAAAATATAAAAATAGGCCTTAGAGCCTCTCCTTTTACTTCATCTCCCTCTATCTTAGTCTTAATAGAACTTTTCCTTCTTTTTCTTCTTGTTTGGTTTTCCAGATGGTCACAAAAAAATAAAATCAATTTTCTTCCTCTCACAGCTCTCCATTTGGCACTTCACACTCCTCCCTAACAAGTCTGTCCTCTCTCACTCTATGGGCTCCCTCAAAAACTTCATACATCGCAAGCTCTGATACCATATTATATTTAACAAAGGAGATGAATAAATTAATTAAACATCATAATAAATAAGACATGAGGAGCTTATTTAATAGACATAAAAGAGCCACCTAATAATATGGGAGGTGGGTGAAATAATAATCATCGAGTAGTGTAAACTAGCTAGGCCATCAGCAACTAACCTATTTACCCAAGTGGTTAAAACCACTATAACCAAATACATATGTAATATACCTTAGTCATAAACCTAAGGTATTGATAATAATATGCTAATATGTGATGCTTCTGGTCATGACATCAGGGTAGTAATAATGTAATAAGGGAGTCCCTTAGCATTTTTGATTTGACAAATAAAAGGAAAGAACTTGGTAAAGCCCATATATGATAAATAAATGTTAGCAATCATTCACACAATTAAATAGTGGTGGCAATATATCATGGGAAGGCATTTCAAAGTTAAGATAAATCATGAGATTTAAAAGTATTTTTTAGATCAATGATTGTCTTTAGAGGAGAAACATAATTTTGTCATAAAGATGTTAGGATATGAATTTGAAATTATTTACAAAAAGGGAAAGGACAATATTTTAGCTGATGCACTTTCTTGATAGGAAGTAGAGGAAGTGAAACATTATGTTACTTCTTTATTACAACCTAAATAGGTATAAGCAGTGTAGGTAGAGTGGCAACAAGATACTCCAACTAGGAAACTCATACAAAAATTACAAGATAACGTATATTCTATAGATACGACAAACTCTTTTTGTGTAAAAATTCCAAATTGAAATCTAGTATTTTGTCTCAAATGTATGGCTCACCCATTGAATGACTTTCTAGGTTCTTAAAGACTTATCACCATAAAAATAAGGATTAAGAACTTAAGGGGATGTAAAAAAAATTATGTTATAATGTTTTATATGTCAACAAAAGAAAGGATTAATTATTAAGAACCCAGGTCTCTTACAACCATTATCCATTCTAGCACCACATTAAGAAGAAATATAAATATACTTCAATATAAACCTACCTAAATTAAATAACATGGACATGATATGAGTGGTTATGGATCATATCACCAAGTACACACATTTTTTTGGGATTTATCATCCATTTCAAGCTAGTAACATGGTATAAGTATTCATGGAAAAGGTGAAAAAACTCCAAAGTATTCCTAAAATAATTGTGAGTGATCATGATTATATCTTCACTAGCATATTTTGGAATGAACTATTTTATGCATGGGGCACAAAAATTTCCCATAATTTATGTTATCGTCCATAATTAGATGGCTAGACCAAATTTTAAATAAATTCCTTGGAGGATACCTATCTTATTCTACCTCAAAAACACAAACACAATGGTCTAAGTGGACTTCATAGGAATAATGCTAGTATAATGCATCATTTCACATAGTAACAAAGAGGACACCATTTAAGGATCTCTATGGCTACCCCCCCCCCCCCCCCCCACCCACCCACCTTCTAATACATCTTATTTATGGATCATTCTAAAGCCCATATAGTCAAGGATCATTTTGAACACCAACATGAAGTACTTTAATTCCTTAAGGAGAATTTGGTTGTGGCTCAAAATAGGATGAAACAACAAGACAATCATCACCGTAATGAGAGGAATTTTATGGAAGGAGATTGTGTGTTCCTTAACTTATAAACCTATAAAAAATGGTCACTTAAACAACATAAAAACATCAATCTCACACAAAAGTGTTATGGGGACACCAAGTTTCTACACCATAACATAAGTGTTTCTTATAATTTAGAACTTCCACCTTCTTCCAAAATTCATCCTATCTTTCATGTTTCATGCTTGAATAAAGTAATTAGTTATAATTTTTCAATCCAATCTAAGTTACCTAAGTTGGATTAATAATGGAATTTCATTATGGTAAGTGAGACTATTATAGAAACATGACTGAAGAAACTATGTAACCGATCCAGTTCTGAATTTCTCATCAAATGAAAGAATCTACCCATAAAATATGTAACATGGGAGGATGAACAATCCATGAAACAACATCATGAGTTGTTAAGCATTTAGGGAGATTATTTTATAAATGGGGAGGGCATGTTATACCCAAACCTTATGAGTACTAAGGTTATAAAATGGAGATTATAACCTTTATCTTCCATTTATTAATTCTTAATAGTTAGCTTGACATAATTGGAATGAATGGGTGTGACCCTTCCCTATTATAGGTGTGAATCTTCCCAATTATAGGTATATATTATGGATCATAGATCTCCATATTCATCATAAGTTTCATTATTGAATTCATTTCCTCATTTATTCTAATTATTGGAGGTGTCCCCCTTGAAGTGGATTATATTTGAATGTTATTTCTGTTATTATAAATATATATCTTGGCATGTTTACTCAAAGGTTCAATAATTCTATCAACTAGTTATTTGAAAGTAGGAAAATAATAAATATATATTTCTTCATTATTATCCAAATATTTGATGTGTTGGTAATGAACTTGTTGACTTTCTAAGTCACCCTTACGTTGGTGCAAAGCTTCCCAAGGCCCTACAGAAGATCCGTGCACCTACGAGGACCCCAGTGTTCCAAGTAAAGAATGTGAAATAAATTCCTATCTACACCTAAGCCCAAAATAAAGGCACATTTATACATAATAATGTAACAATAAACTCACACTCTCATAAATATCTGAACACATGTTTTTTCATAGGATTCTATGGTGCATAAGTCTAAGAGCATGCATGAATTTAAGGATGTAGGTCCTTGGGTTTTATAATGGTTAGGTGAAGGTAAAATATATTAATAAATATGAATTATGAATAATTCACTAAAGATATTAAATCCTTTTTCATGCCCTTATCAAAAAAATTCCTCATGCTTAGTCTATGCAATTCCATACCTATACGTAGTATCATACGTATACACCCATGAACTGTGTAGTATACATCTCTCCTTATACCATTTCCACATAGAATTTCAATGCTTGTTCAACATAATGAATCCCATGGTTCTCCCAAAAAAAACACCAACTCTTTATGTGGTGATTTGGCACTCATCTAAAAATGGTTGCTTTTGGCATAATTTCAAGCAGTGCCATTGGTTGGTAAAGAAGGGAAAGGGGGACCTACCAAATATCCACAACAAAGAAATGGTGCCCATGTGTCACATCCACATTGATCCTACCTAATAATCTAAAAGAATCTTTTGAGAACCCATAGAGATGATATGTGTTCTCTTGTAGAGCTATACTTGAGACCAATCATGGAGTTCCAAGTAGCAACACAATATGAAGAAGGTAATTTGAAGTAGTTGAGATGAACTCAAGGCATTTCTAGAGTCATTAAATGTATAAGTGACCACTAGATATTAGGACTTGAGTACATACCACCTTATGACCTTGTCAGACAAATATTGCATTCCCTTATGAACATGCATATCTAGAGATAATCTTGCCACCAACATCAGATCCAATCATAGGAAAAACTTCAAGAATCATGGCATCAATGTTGAAAAAGAATTTAAATCTATGCCCACTACCTAAAGTGGCACATTTATTGTAAAATAGGCTTATTCTCTATAAAATCCTAGTTTTTTCATTGTAAAAGGGTCAACACTTTTCTATTAACCTCACACTGCTAAAATTTTCCCTCCATCAGTACTTGTATTAGCTAAATCTTGTAGATCAATGAGAATTAAGTTCACCTCTTTCAGTTCTTATAATGTTATATGTGTTATTTATGTTTTATAAACCCTGATTGTGGGTAATTTTCACCCCTGTCATCATTGTCCATTCCTTGTACCTCCACATTGAACTTAAAAATCACTTGTAGGTCACATCCTATACACACCTAGGTCTATGTTGATGTTATCTATTGACTATTTTTCATCCTTTTCATTATTGTGTTGCATTCCCATGACTCTATGTGAATAACTTATTCATTTAGAGTGACTTCATGGAAACTATGTGATATTGTCTTATTCTCAAATGTTTGTATTGTGTTTACAATAGTAAGAGGGCTCACTCTATTCTAGGTTCATTGCCTCTTTTAATTTTTAGCATCTCTTACCTTTTCCCTTCTCTTTTCCCTCAAGATACTATTTTTAAACTAGTGGAAGATTTACCTTTCTACTCTTTAGGGCTATGCACTAGTCTTAAACTAGGTGTGCTTAGGACAAAAGGAATCCAACCTACTCTAGAGCCTCATCCTAAGGATGCCAAGGGTCTTATGCCTTGGGGATGTTCCCATCATTACAATGAAATAACCTATGATTTTTCACATATTTGAGTTATAATACTCATGTGCCTAGTGCTATATACTTTTATACCTTTCACAATACCTATATATTAAATTCCCTATCATAAATCCTCCCCTATGTCGTGAAGATTCCACAGGGGCATGTTTCAAGTGATAAATTTTTTTGGCATGGTTAATGGGACCAATTTGAATAATAACTAAATAATTAGTGTTAGATTTAACTAGCAAGTATAGTATACACTTAGCAAGATCACCTGGTGACTTCAAACATCTCTAGTTCATAAAGACCACCCCCTCTTTACATGCTAAAAATAATGAGATCATCTACAAGAGGCATTGATTTCCATTTCACTAAGATTATACAGCCACCTAGAAGGAGTTTTAGAACATCATTTCCCCCTACAAGATATTCATCCCATACGATGAAGTCTACCCATCCATTTGGAATATTCTCCATGCCTAAAAATGGCCTATTCCCTATTCCATTCATAATGTTACCAAAGAACCAAGTGTTTGTCCCCTTTAATGGAGGTAGTCCCTTGGTCATTCCATAATATAATGAAATTATGATGGTAGATATAAAAATATTGTCCTATTTCATGGGTGAAAATTTAACTTACCCTATGAAACATATCTAAGACATCGTAAACATCTGTTTAGTGCATGATGTGACTCAAGATAATGTCATAGTAAGATTGCTTATTTCCTCATTAAAAGGAAAATAAATTTAGTGGTATCGATTATTGAGACCAAAATCCATTCATAATTAGGATGAGCTTAGTGAGAAGTTGCACTAACAGTTCAAAGATCAAATTGATCACTTGTCCTTGATGGAGTGGATCATGACCATAAAGTGAGTGCCACATGAAATAATGGTCAACTTTTACCTCAGATTCTAGAGAGTTTGGGATATAATCCTACCCTTTTGTAATCCATCCCATAACACTAAATTCTTATATTTTTATAAGTCTCTTAATAGTTATATAGCTATGATGATTCAGTCTATGAGAGGTGTAGTCCTCTATGATGCCTGTGAAGTGGCAGTGCATGCAGAGAATTATTTGATCCAAGTGGGAAAGATTTTACCTAAACCCCTTATGCCCATATTCATAGATCCTCTCCCTAACCAAGTAGATGTGCAACCTATGCTATCACCTATCCCTACTATAGTGAGCCTACCTAATCCATTTTATACTATTTTTAATTTATTGCATGAGGTGAAGACACTATTATAATGTTTTGGGAATGAACTAGTTTCCCTCAAAAGGTAGCAAACATAGTATCCTAGACATCACCAACCCTTTTTCTAATAATACTACTAAAATAGACATCCCTACCATGGTAGTGCCTAAACATAATATCAAATCACATATAATAGAGGGCCTTATATTCAAAATTTTGATACTACTAGCACTTCCAAAGCCCTTATTCCAGTACTGATTAACCTAGGATAGGATTCTTAGTGGTGCTTCCCATCTAACCAACTGCATAATCAAGCCAAATACATAAACATGGTTCTGAACTAGGTGCTCATGGTACAAAATTTATTTTAGTGATAGGAATAAATGGGTATCACAACTCTACGTAAGGCAAGATTCTAAGTGTCAGTCTAGTCCCAAGATGGGTCTAATTTTGTAAATTGGAAAGAAAAGGACTTTAGCTATATAAATCAAAATAGTATGCCTAGTGGAGGGAGCACCCTATTTTCTTTCAACACAAGGTTTAAAAGAAGAGCTACAAAAGAGGCCATCCCAATCTTAGTTACCTTACTCTTAGTACCCCAAGTTAATCATGCAAGTACACAATCCAAGGTATATATACAAACCTTATCCCAAGAGAAGGTTTTGTTAAAGGAAAGGTCACCTCAAACTAGTGTGCCAACACCACAATAAAATTCTCCCTCTGAACAATAATTAAAGGGACCTCATGTTACTTTTAATATAATTGAGTAGATGAAAAAGACAAGTATTAATTTCAAAATGTAGGATGCACTTACCATTCTATCCCAATGGAAATTACTCCAAGATGCGTTAAAAGTTTTCTAAGAGTATAAGGCTCCCAAACCACTACCATATGATTCCACAAGTCTATGCCATATGAAAGTAGAGGAAGCATAGGTGTGAAATAACATACCTCTATTATAAATCTCCCTAATTATTAGATATCACTTGGTGTATAATTGTATGATTGACTCTATTGTGAGTAGCTTGATAATGCCAAAGATCTCAGATATACTAGGAATTATGTACACACATGTTTACAAAGGATTAGTCTAGCTCAATGACATGACAATAAAAGTTTTATGTATAATCAAGGATTTAAATTGTAGGCTACATGCATGCCTAAACCTTTCCATTGCATGGGATATCATAATCATTTAATTACCCCTTACTTTTTGATCTACCTCTCTTGAGATTTCATGGCAAAATGGGTGGTTATTTATCCTCAAATTGGTCACACATTCTATTGAGAACCAAATACAAGACCAAAGTAACCATCAAGGTAGAGGATATCTTCAAAATCAATGTTGATCCATATACTCATGGACTAGTTGAGCATAATTTCATGATGTTTGACCAATAGGAAGATTCAATTCTTCATGAACCCATAACACCATTTGAGGAAAGCCTAGATAATCTATTGGATTAATGGGTGCATGACCATTTTAATTGTGACCCATAAGATAATTTATAGATAGGTATAGGTACATATTACATCATGGAAGAAGATGTCACACTACTTAAACTTATGAAGGCATGAAATAACCCTTAAGGTATATGGAAATTATACTTTGATGGTTCATAGAGTAAGAATGGCTTAGGATTTGGTGTCATGTTGATCTCCCCCCAAAATTAAAAATACTTCCATGCCTTTAGACAATAGTTTTATTTTAGGAATAATGTTTCCAAGTATGAGGCATTAATTCAAGGTCTCCATCTCATGTAGAAGAAATGGATCAATGTGTTGCAAGCACTGGGCGATAGTGAGATGGTTGTAAACCAACTTAGAGTGCAAAGCATGAGTAAAAGTGGCTTGATAAAAGCCTAAAATCATATAGTATGGGATATTATATAAGGCTTTGATGTGTTTAACATCATTTCATTACCAAGAACATAGAATGTCAATGTATATAGGCTTAAGAATGTAGGTGCACAAGATGACATTCTATGCAACATAATGAAATAGTTTGAACAAATCATCAAGCTCATGGTCAGACTAGAAGTTCTTAACAACATGGAGAATTGGCAAGTGTTCAAAAGTGATGACAAAATCATCAACTTCTTATAGGATAAGGTATATTTTTGTGCTATGAACCAAGATAAGTTATGAGCTCAATATGAGGATCAGGTCATCTAATTAAAGGGGAACAAGTTTCCAAGAGGGATAGTCACCCTAAAAAGTATCTTTGATTATGATGACTAATTGAAAGGATAAAGGTATAGAATTATAGCCAAGGAAGATATATTTGTACCAATAATTATTTTAGAGGGAAAGTCTCTTAAGGCAATTAAGGTATGCTCTATGCTAGATATTAAAAACTTTATTCAACTCAATAGAAGATATGATGATATCTTTACGTGGATCTATAACGATCTTAGAGGGTTTGATCTAGGCTTAGTGTATAATATAATTAAATTAGATCTTGTTGCACAACCCATGCACCAAAGGTTGAGGCATGTCAATACAAATTTAGATCCATTTATGTGCAAAGAGCTCTCCAAACTTATTGAGGGTAGTACAATACTTCTAAAGAAAAGAAGAATGGGGAGATATATCTCTGCATGGAATTTAGGGACATAAACAAATTTTCCCTCAAAGAGCATTATTCTCTCCTAAAAATGGAGTAAATATTACAAATGGTTTTAAGAATAGAGACATTGTCATTGCTAGATGGTTATTTTGGTTATAACTAAATTCATGTATAGGAGTGCAACTGCTGAGAAATATAGTCACCACTAAGTGGGGAACCTTTGCATGCCTATGCATGTCATTTAATTTGACAAGTACAGGTATGACCTTATAGAGAGCCATGTATATGAAATTTAAATAACTCATCAATAAGGTAATCTCAGTTTACCTTGATGACATAACTATTTTTTCCAAGTGTGTATAACATTATTTGTATCACTTGGAGTAGGTCTTCTAGAAACGCTGAGAATTTAGAATATCACTAAACCCTAACAAATGTATCTTCATAGTTCATGAAGGTGCCCTTATTGCGCACATTTTTTTCTAAATAATGGCTCATGATTGATCCATAAAGAGTCAAGGCTATCTTATTTCTTCCTCTTTTAATCCATAAGAAAAGTCTCAAGAGTTTCCTATGGAGGATCAACTTTGTGAGAAGGTTTGTGCCTAGTTTTGCCATCCTAGTCAAGCCCCTCAATATGATGTTAAATAATAAATATACATTCAATTAAACATGTGAAGGAAGATAAAGTTTTAATAGCATCAGTTCCATTATCACGCAAGCTCTCACCTTGATCAACCTAGACTATAACAAGGATTTTATCCTCTATGCATTTGGTGGAGTTGAAGTCATCTTAACCATCCTTATGTAGAAAAATAAAAAAACAACTAGAGCAACTAATAACCTTCTTGAACTAGGCACTAAAGTATTATGAGCTACGCTATAGCTTTATAGTGAAGCACACACTCATAGTTGTGAAAGTGATAAAGATATTTAGGCATATGCTATCCTATAACAAAATCCAACTCATGGTAGCACACAAAAGTATCAATGAATTCATGATTATTAGTGACATCAATAAAAAAAGAGCTAGCTAGATCATAAAAGTGATGGAGTTTGACATAGATATCTAGGTCACCAAGCTAGTCTGAGGAAAGGGACTCTATGAGCAATTGGCTGAAGTAATTAAGCTAGAAGACAACATAGCTTAATATATATGAATTAGAGTATGAAAATAAATAAGTCATGACCAACTAGGCATAAGATATGAAGGATTTACTTTAGTATAACATATATCCACCTATCCTTAATAAATCTAAGCATAGGCATCTCATACTATAGTCCATTCCCTATGTGTTCATAAATGGCGCACTTTTCCAGAGGGATCTCAACAGGGTTATCCTAAGGTGCATAGAGCCAAAGAAAACAAGAATAATTATTTAAGAATTTCACAATGGCCCTTTAGGAGGAAATTATTTTCCTAAGACGGATTTTGTGAATATCAAGTGAACTTGTTATTATTGTCCAACTATGTTTAGAGATGCACATGTATATGTGCAAAAGTGTAGAAAATGCACTTTATTCACAAGAAAACAAAAAAAATTAGCATTACCACTATGCTAAACTCAAGATATTTAGCCTTTGACACAATGGGATCTAGATTTCATAGGAATGATTAACCCGCCATCAAACAATCGGCACAAATGGATTCTCAAATCCATCGACTATTTCACGAGGTGGACAAAAGTGGTTGTGCTCAAGGATGCTAATATATGTCCATCCTTAAATTATAAGAAGGCATTGTAATGATATTTGGCATCCCCACCACTAGTATTTATGATAATATGTTGGCCTTCCTTAGAATTGAGATTAGTGAATGGGCCATTAAACATAACATCTATCTAAGCACCTCATCAAATTATTATCCTTAGGGTAATGGTCTAATCAAGTCTACCAATAAGAACTTGAGCTACATCATAAAAATGACTCTAGAGGATAATCAGTGCACTTGGCATACTCAGCTTATAACCACTCTTTAGGATGATCAGATCATGCCCAAGAGAGTGCTAGGAAATTTTCCTTTCATGTTATTTTACGGAAGGGAATCCATATTACCAGCATCCCTCAAGTTGCCTTCATTAGAACTTATGCATTAGTTGGATATACTTGAAAATGTTCCCTTCACAGTGAGATTATCTAAGCTGATGGAACTCAAGGAAACTAGAGTGCAAGATGTGCATACTATGGAGCTTCAGTAGGTGTAGACTAAGAGGATATTGAGCAAGAAAGCTGGTGCTAGGAGTTTTAAAGAGGGAGACCTAGTGCTCAAATGAGATGTAGATAAAGCAAAGGCAAGAAGGCACACTATGTTTGATGCAATATGGATTGGTCCATTACCATAACCAACTACAAACCAACTAACACCTTCCAACTCACCAGAATGAATTTAACAAAGATAGCTATCCCATCCAATGGGATTCATTTCAAACACTATCTCCATTAATCTTTATATATAATTTGTAAATAAGTAGAATAGATTATTTTAATTTCCTAAGAACATCACACACCTTATTTTAGATTAGTTTCAATTCCTCTAAGCACTTATGAATAATGTTTTCTTAGCTTAGGTATTTTCCTCTAAGAGCCTTTTGAGACATTTTTTATTTTGTTAGGTAAAGTTTTAACCCATTCTAAAGCCAGTTAGTGCAAAGATAGTGCATTCACAGAAGAAAGGAATCAAAATACCCAATGACTCCATGCCCAATGGATCACTCAAAGCCTACTGGGTTCTCTATTAGCAAGAAAGTGTCTCGTAGAGGTCTCTAGAAGTGTTGACTTTCTAGGTCACCCTGAGGTTGGCACAAGACTTCCCAAGGTCCTACAAAAGATCTATGTACCTATGAGGAACTAAGTGTTCCAAGTAAAGTATGTGCAGGAAGTTTCCATCTGCACCTAAGCATAAAATAAAGGTGTAGGTCTATGAAACAATGTAACAATAACTCATTCTTACATAAATATCTCAATGCATGTCTTTGCATAGGATTCCATGGTGTAAAATTCTAAGAGCATGTGCCAATTTAAGGATGTAGGTCCTTAGGTTTTCAAATGGTTAAGTGAAGGTCAAATATAAGAATCAATATGAATTATGAATAATGTGGTTAGGATCTTAAATCCTTGTGTGTTCCCTTATTAAAAATATTCCCTTATGTTTAGTTTATGTAATTCCATACTCACACATAATATCATACATCTTTGCCCATGAAGTATGTAATATACAGCTTTCCTTTCACCATCACCATGCAAAAAATTTATGCTCATTCCACACAAGTAAGCCCATGGTTCTCCTAGGAAAAGTGTTAGATCTGCACATGGTGATCTAGTTCTAATCTAAGCTAGCCTATTTTAGTAGAATTTCAAGTAGCACCATCAATTGGTGAAGAAGGGAAAAGACTCTTTTGATAGCCCATGTGTCATGTCCATGTTGTTCCTTCCTAATAAGCCAAAAGACTCTTTTGAGAGCCCATTAAGATGATGCATTTCATCCTACAGATTTATACCTGAGACCAATCATGAAGTACCACATGACAAGTAGTATCAGGATATGAAGAAGGTAATTTGAGGTATTTGAGAGGACCTTAATGCATTGTCAAAGTGATTAAATGCATAAGCAGACACTAGATATTAGGACTTGAATACATATCACCCTCTAACCTTATCATACAAATATTTAATTCCCTTATTCACCTGCATATCCAAAGATGATCATGCCACCAAATTTAGATCTAATCATTGGATAGACTTGAAGAAGCATGGTTGTAGTGCTTCAAAATAATTTAAAGATATTCCCACTACCTCAAGTGGTGCATTTATTGTAAAATAGGATTATTATCTATTAAAGGTTGGTTCTTTCACTATAAAAGGGTCAACACTTTTCCATCAACCTCACATTGATAAAATATTTCTATTCTTCTTATGTTCTATGTGATATTTATGTTTGTTGATTGTTTACTATGGGTAATATTAATCCCTATCATCATTTTCCATTCCTTGTACCTAAACATTGAACCTAAAACTCACTTGTAGGTCACATCCTATGCACACCTAGGTCTATGTTGATGTTATCTATGGAAAATTTGTCATCCCTCTTAGTGTTATGTTATGTTCCCATGCCTCTATGTGAATCACTTAGGCATTTAGAGTGACTAGGGGAAAACTATCTGATTTTGTCTTATTCTCAAAGTTTTGTATTATGTAAGAAGATAAATGTATGTGCTAATGAATAAATATTTCCTCATGTCATAAAAAATCCATGAGTACATGTATTGAATGACAATATAGCTTAAATGTGATTATCCCTAACATTAAAAACAATATTATTTACCAACTTAAGTAGACTATGGATGTTTAAGAAGATAAATGTGTGTGTTGATGAATAAAGATGAAGATCTTCCAATATAGATTGAATCCATGTCAACTCTTGACCTACATTCAAAATGAATTTTCACTCTAATTAATTATAATATAATTGAAATGTATTGTTAATCTTTATCTTATATGAAAATGATCCTTAACCAAGATTTAAAACTAAATATTTTGTATATCTTCTAGAATCAACTTATCCTCTCGAATCTATATGAGTGTACCATGTTAGCTCAAAATACATATTTTTATTATATGAAATTGCAAAGTCAAGAGTGACTTTGACATACCTAGAAACATGTTTTGAATATTTCCAATGTTATTCATGTGGTTTAGGTATGAAGTGAGAAATATAACTTACTAACAAATATAAATTTGGTCTAGTAGTAGTCAGATAAATAAAACTACCTACTAATTTATGATATGTTATTACATCAACCAATGGTGAATCAATATAGGTTCAGGGTTTTATCCCAAAGCCCATAGGTTTAGTTTTGGGGTTACAATCATCCATTATAAATTTGTCTAATAAAAATTTGGAATATTTTATTTTGGATACAAAAATTGTATAACCAAAATAGTAACATTACCAAAACTCTACACATATATAATATTTAATCAAGCCTAGATCAATCATTCCAAACATAGAAAAAATATCATATTTCACTTGTTTAATCAAATAAATAGTAATTTTAGTGATGGAGATATCATAAACATATAAAATTAAAATAATTATGGCATCACCAACCAATTTAACACAGAGAGTAAATTCTACATCACATATTTTGTTTGATGAAATATATATATATATATATATATATATATTAATAAAATATATAATATAAAAATAATTCATAAAAAATAGGTGATATGGAAGCACACCTCAATGTTAGATTAGGACAATCCTATGAACACAAAATAGTAAAATAAAAAACAACATTATCCCCTGCCAAGGAATAAGTCATTAAAACATCATAAGAGAGAGCATTACAATGCTAGAGAAAATACGGAAGGTATAGGATCAATATCATCAAGACCCCAGCTAGAGCTTTGCAAGTCATTACCATCTACAATTGGATACAAACAAGAATCTTAAGTAGTTTTCTTATCATCTTCTTATGTTTGAGTGGGAGAGTTGGCTAAAGAGATCATAGGGAACTTATCCAACATGTTTGACCAACCTCTAGGTGGTGACCCCCAAGCATCTAGATGTAGAGGAAGAGTAACATCCCAACCATCCTACCTAGTAGGGGAAGGAGATAGGAGTTTCCACCCTCACTACTAACTAGGAAGGGTCATATGTTGATATGGGTTGCCACTGTAAGAGAAGTACTATGATAAATTATCATAGTGTCCATCTCAAGGTGAAATGGTAATTCTATCTTCAAGTCTATGATCCTTGGGTGGAGATGGAGGAATTCATGCCGTAACACAAAGAGAATGTCCCCAATGAGTGAGAAGGTCCTGGAGATGGCCACAATTAATGAAAACTTTATTTTTGCACTTGTATCTACAAAAGAACATTGGAAATTATAGAAGACTTGCTCAAAGTATAAAAATTACAATTTGAATAAGCATTGTTAAATACTACACTATTTATTTCTTTCAATAACCAAATTCAAATCTTCACTTTGAAAGTATGCTATACTTTGGTATATTTAAAAGTCAAGGCAAGTTTATCTCTAAGAAGGATATGATGCAAATGAAATAATATAAGATAGAAGGGATTTAATAGGTCATGAATCCATGTTCAGACCCTTTGAGCTTTGGAATAGTACTAGAAAATATGATGGAGAGTTTCTAGATGGCTAGATAAAGGGCATATGAGAAGGGAAATTCCTATGTGCAAAAGTATTCTACCTATGGTTAGGTCATGATATAAGATACACCAATAAAAATGAGCTAGCTTAGGCTCCAATCAAGCTTCCTATATAGTGTGAAAATAGAAGCACCACGTATGAATGGAGGAATGCAGATCCGAATGGGAGTTATGTTTGTCCACCACAGGCATGTGGAGAGTAAGCCACCCATAGCCTATTCGATGGGTGTATTTTTGAAATATAGTTTAAACATACCATTTCTAGTCCTTATACCAAATATGAGTGGAGTGAATATAAATTTTGGGAAGTATTAAAGGTGGAACAATGTTAATGATTTCTTAGTAGGATCCTTGATTAGCATTGGTTAACCAAAATTTAGTTTTCACCTCTTTGCAGGATAACCAAGAATGAGACTAATTATAAAAAATATCTTAGACAATATGAATGCCTCTATGAAATAACTTGAGATAAATTAACCACTAATTTTTATAATTTATTTTTAACCTTTCTATAAATAGCAATAAATATGGAGAAAATAAGACTTAGCTTAAAATAAATTGAAATGGCTATTGTAGGGTGTGATATTGGTTATGTAGGACTAAGATAGTATCACAAATAAAGATTTGGATTTAATTTTGTGAAAGTATAAGACAATTTAAATAGGACACCTTAGATTATAGTACTATTATCCTCTTCTACCACTATTATCCAAACTACTCATAAAGACCTAGGTTTTTTGGTTTTTGTTCACTATCCCTGTTTGAGCCTACCTATGAAATCTCTACTACTGATAGTTTAAGGAACTCCTTATAGATTTGAATCAATATTCAAACCCTATAATTTACTATTCTTTGATAAAAATTGAGAAATAATGGGGTGTTAGTGTGTGTAAGATGACTTGAACATGTATCCACACCCCTTGTGTGGGCACATTGCCTACATACCAATACTCCGAAGAGGGATCAAGCCATATGTAGTTCTCACACTTAATGTGATTTGTGTAATAGTGTAATGAAAATGTAAAAATGCTAAATTGGGTGTGCTTGAGGTGGCTAGGGATTGGTGTGAGTATTTGGATATTATTGTAGTTGTATTGGAAGGTTATATGCATAAAATAGGGAAATTTTTATCAATGGTTTTACTTGTATTCTTCATTTATTTTTAATATTTACCAACCTCCTAAATGAACTTTTAATGGGTCTTTATAGATATCTATTGGTTATGGGTCAAATGTATTCATGCTATGCCAACAAGATGAAGGATATAAATTGGAAGGAAATAACCATTAGATATCAAATTATAATTGGATAACAGTGATGAAATATGACACCATAGGGTCAGGTGCTATAGTCCAAGTTGGGTGCTCCTGTTCTACAGGTGTAGGACCTAGGGGATAGGATTGGATTTGGAAATGTTTCTTGGTTGAGTTGGAATGACTATTTAGAAAGCTTGGGATAACTAGGAATAAGCAAAAACGTGTCTAGAAGGGTCATGAAAGAATGCAAGAAAGACCTATGGGCTATGTGTCACAAGCCACACTCAAGATACAAATTTTGACATTTTATATGACTACATTCCCCCCCTTTATTCTAGTGATGCAATAAATTAAAATACTAGGATAAAGGAAAAGTATAAAGCATACCTAAACTTACCTACAAGGGTGAAGCTTATGAAGGTATGTGATGTTGGGTGTGCATAGATAGAGCATGTCATGAAGTGTAAATCTACAAAATAAAATTAGGAGTAGATTAGTTATAACTAGGCACACTATGTCTAAAGTAAAAATGTACAAAAATATAGGTAAAATAGAGATGAAGCGAAAGAAACAAATACACCTCATTAGGTATACTAACTAATACAAAACATGTTGTGATGTTAAGTGGTGCTGAGTGGTGCTAAGTATCTATTGAATGATGTTGTACCAAAAGTAATACCATAAATGAAGTTGAGTTCTCAATTCTTCAAGTGTGGCTCAAGAATGTAAAGGCTATCCCTTTGACTCCAGTGTCAACCACTAACTGACATGATGTGATCATGCATGTGTTAATCAATGTTTAGACTTTGTGTTCAATCCCTTTGAGTATGTGGCTCAATAATATAGAGGTTAGCTAGTCTTTTGGCTCCATCATTTCCATATGAAGTGAATCTATGAATTGATACTAAGATGAATGTGTGTTATATAAGATGGGTCTTAAATCCCATGAATTTTTTGTAATCTGATAATGTGGCATAGATAGCCAAATGTGTGCTAGAAATTAAGCCATTATTTGCCACTTAGAAAAGGTAGATATTAGGCTTATATGAAAGCCACTCTAAAAATTGATAATACACTTATATGAAAGAAACATAGGAATGATTCCAACCTCCTATAGATTGAATAAGGCACATGACTGCTAGAATGCCTAAGTAATGCCATGAACTATAAAGAAGAGAAAGCAAATGTGCCGTGTATTTTACCCCCAATCACTAGTGTCTATAACATGGATTTTGATCTAGAAGTTATACCAACTACCATATCTAAAATTGGAATCAAGATCCATCATGCCACACATGATGCCCCCTATATATAGATTCTCTAAAAAACCTATATTGAAACTATTGATTCTAAATTGAGTTATTGTTGACAAAACTATAACTAGTCTTACCTTTCTATCTATTTCTAAAAAAACTAGTTTTCTATTATTTGGATAGGAGCACTAAAATAAGATACTCTACTATCTAGAATTGTATTCCAAACTTAGTTCTCTTATCCTATGTCAATTTTGAAGGTTGTTCTATAATTATCACTATCTATCTGGTCTATTTTTCCTAGTTTAAATTCTTAATACTATTCTAGGTATTCTAAAAGCTATTTTTTTACTGGTTAGGGGATTTGATATCTGTGATAAAAACCCATGTTTGTTGCTCCCTCTTTTGAGGGTAGGAATGAAGGCCTTGTAATGACTTTCCTCAAAAGAAAGAGTCCTACAAGTGTGTTATTTTGTGAAGTACATGATATATTAATGATAATAAAAAATATGTCTCAAGATATATCATAGTTTGTAATGGAGATTTTTAGATCAATAGTAGTATGCTTAGATATATATAGTGAACTAAAACTATAAGTGTAGTTAGTTCTTAGTTATTAGTTGTTATTTTTTAAGGAAGGATGGAGCATGATGTCCATCATGGAATTTTAAACAATTTATAAATAATCAAGAAATAAGCACATAAGGAAAACATTAAGAAGCATACAAGAGTAGACAAGGGGCCAAGAAAACAAGTGACATGGGCACATGTCACTCAAAGTGGAAAGCAATCATACAAGGCATGTTCAATTTCCACATACAAATATAATTGAAACAATCAAGGCTAGCATAAGGGCTAAGAAGAGTACAAGCAAAGGACATTGGTAAATGTCTTAAGGCACACATACGAGTAGAAGTAAAGGACCTTGGAAAATTTCCTAAAGCACACACAAGACATAGAACATGAATTAAGAAATAAAATCACATCTATCTATGAAAATTAAGAAATGAAGGCATGTAAAAGATAAAGATACAATTGCATCTAACTAATCAAAGCAAGAAATGATAGTATGCAAGACATGTAGTACAAAACTAGGTATATGCTAATAAATGCACAAGTTCTATATATTAGTGAGTGTTGATAGAATAATATGTGTAAGCTATGAAGTAATGTATATCATCATGATAACTAGAGTGTGTGGTGTAGGAATGACATAACTTGGATGGTGTAGTCATGTAGAAGATTCTCCTAGTGGGTAGATATATCGATGTGTCTCTAATGTATCAAGTAGGATGCCCCCTCAATGAGTAGAGTAAATCAATAAAGGATTTGGAAGTCACTACACACACTCAAATAATATCAAGTGAAGCATGTTTATGTAGATAAATCAATAAATAATAGCATAGAATAATAAAATGTATGTCTAGCATGGTATTAGAATTGTAAAACATAGATGATGCTAAAATTTATTTATTTTAATATTTAAATATTTGAATGTTTTTGGATTTTATGGAACAAGCTATATACAAGAAATCATAAACAAACTATGTATAATTGACTAAAAATAAGCTATATACAGGAAATCATTAGGAGACTATGTACAAGAAAACTAAGAAAAAATGATACTAATCAATGAGTCTCATGAGATAATCCCTATCATGGTGTCCTATATCAAGGGGAGAGATCATGCGTGATCATCAATCATGATGGAACAATTAGGAATTTAACTCTGAAAGCAATGTATGTTGTAAATGCTCTAAAATATATAAATTAGAAACCAACTATGGGATCCCCTTATAACTCTTAGAAGTGGATGTAACTATAGAGGTTTTATGGATCCATTTGGTGGTAGGTGAGGCTCTCTAAACATGTGTTCTATGTGTAGAGGCATGATACGTCAATGATAGTACCCTAGGTGTGAACACTATAGCTATAAACTATCTAGAATCATGAAATTGTAGTTTCTCTAAAAGACGCCTCTATGGAAGTGTATGAACTCTTTGTGTCGATGATGGAGGCATAAATAATGTCTAAATCTAAAATAGAGGAAGAACTAAAACTAGTGGAGTAATTGAAAATAGTGATTATAAAGTAGTAGATGGGTTTGAATTGGGGAGTCTAAACTCATATGAAACTCCACTAACTATAACAACCTGATTAACATGAATGAATTTCATGAATCTATGAACTATAGAAGGTAATACACAAAGTTTTTGGATCCATGGTCGACCAAGTAACATATCAAAAAATCTTGCACTAGGAACAATAGTAAATGGTGTGGACACATGTGTTGGACCAAACTATAGAGGAAGTAAAATCTTACCCAATGAACTATATATGTGCCCACTAAATCCATTGATAATTGTGTCCATTAGGGTAATATCCTTCTCTAAATATCTCAAATGCTATAGTAATATCATACTGCATATGTTCATTATAAATCCATTATCTATGAGAACACTATGAATGGGATGATTATGAATGTAAGCTCTTATAAAGAGTGCATGATAATATAAATCATCCTTAAATATATCCTACTCTGAGAAGGAGATCAAAGGTCTAGCTGAAACTTTAGAATTGTATACACCAATCATGTTACTCAAAGGATGTGACTCAACTAAAGGTGCCCTATATGTAGCTGGTGGTGGATGTGTATGGTATGCATGGTGAACACTGATGTGTTCCTTGTCTCCTATTTAGAATGTTTTGGAAAAGGATCTGAGAGAAATTTTAGAGACTTATCTTGTGTTTTCTTTGCCTATGGAGGCTCAACTAGAGTGCCAAGATCAATAGGATTTACATATATCAAGTCATGTATCTTGTGTTTCAAACTGATGCATCTATTTATTGTATGGCTTGGTACCCTATGAAAGGCACAAAATGCATTCTGATCATTTCCCCATGGAAGAGGATTTATTAGATCAACTTCCTGAATAGGAAGGAGAGATATGATATTACAATTTAAAAGTTTTTGTAAAATTCTAGCTAGAGAAATTTGTAAATTGGTAAAGGTTCACCAAAGAGGTGTTGATAAAACCACTCACTAAGGGGGATTTGAAGCCTTATTGACTCTAGGTTGATTTTGAATTTTTTTATCATTGACCTTGACTTTGTATGGGACTTTTTTGTTACTGTTGTTTTTTGTTTCTGATATACTTGTGTAATTGAATTTACCTATTGAAATTAAGTTGATTTTTATTTCATTTAGTGTATGATATAACTTAGTGAAGCAAGATAACCTTTTAAACATTATTTATTCATGAAAATTTGGTGGAAGACTTTGTTTAAAGAGATCTTGTAACTCTTGATCAACCATGGGGCTAGTCATCTTAACCAAGATAGTCTAATATCAAATAACATAATCTATGAGATGCTCATTTGACCTTTGTTTTTATTGTGTAACTTGGGCATAGGAAACCTTATCACCAATTTTAATGATAAAATAATATAGGAACATGGAAACTAAAGGATTGAATGTGTTGACTAATTCAGTGTACTATAAAACCATTGTAAAGTATAATACTTTAGACTCCATGGAAATAGCTTGGTTAGTAGCTAGTCATTTGGCATATAGTCTGAGAATGTTGCATGAAAATATCTCAAATATGTCTTTGGATCATCCTTGCCATGATATAGAGTGAGATTTGGTTGAAAAAAATGTGGTGGAAAGGGTGTAGAATAAATATTGTGTGATAATGGTATATGTAGTAGAGCAAAAGAATCCAAGTCCTATGTTGGTCTATAGGCACATTACTCAAGATGTAGCACCTTGGATTGAATATTTTTTTATCTCTTACACAAGGGCAACCACATCAGGAGATAAATATGTACTAGGTGTAACTGGTGGTGCCTCATAAGAAGGTTGGGTTGCTATAGGGGATTATTGAGATAGTTTCCCTCATAGTGTTATTTACAACTAGTTGCTTTGAAGAAATGGAAGACTCAACTTGCTTAGCATTTTTAATTTCCATGATAGTTTATATTATAAGAGTGTGATCTTGAGGCTATTCCTTGAGTCTTTTCCTAAAACTTTATAGAATCAAGTCTTTGTTGAGGACAACATCATTATCAGCAATAGGTGAAAGTGGATCAAGAACCCAATGTGGTGGATCATGAACATCGGTGTTTGTATCATCATTGTTATTCTCATACTACTCATTTTCAAAATTATCCTCATGGAAATTGGTGTAATCTTGATGGTTTATCAAATGATTTAACTTTTTTGGAAATATTAGTGTCTTATTCCTATTTTAGTCAAATCTCTAGGTTCACTAAATCAATAAATAATATTGAAATAATATAACCACTGATTTGTATAATTTATTTGTATTTTAACCTTTCTATAAATAGTAATAAATATGGAAAAAAAATAGTTAGATTTAAATGAATTGAAACAACTATTACAGGGTCTGATATTGGCTATGTAAGACTAGTAAAATGTCATAAATTAGGATTTGGCTTTCATTTAGTGAAAGGATAGGAACACTGAAATAGGACACCATAGACTCTGATGCTATTATCCTATTCTACCATTATTGTCTAAACTAATCATACAGACCTAAGTTTTTTGGGTTTTGTTCATTTTCCTGAAGTCAGCCTACATGTGAAATAACAACTACTAAAAGTATATAGAACTCATTATAGAGCTAATTTAATATTCAAACCCTAGACTTCATTATGATTTGATAAAACTTGAGAAATAAGGGGGGGTTAGTATGTGTAAGACGCATTGAACGTATATCCACATCTCTTGTGTGGCCACGTTACGTACATACCAATACTATGAAGAGGGGTTAAACCATATGTAGTTCTCTCACTTAATATGCTTTGTAAAATAGTGTAATTCAAATTCAAAAATGCTAAACTACGTGTGCTTGAGGTGGTTAGGGACTAGTGTGAGGATTTAGATATGCTTGTAGCTATATTGGATGGCTATATGTAAAGAATAGGGAAATTTGTCTCAATGGTTTTAATTGTATTATTTATTTCTTTGTAATATTTTTGAACCTCCTTCTATATGAACTTTAAATGGTCTTTCATAGAGATCTATTGGTCATAGGTTGAATGTATTCATGCCAGACCAACAAGATGAAGGATAGGAACTAGAAGGAAATAACCATTGGAGCTAAAAATACAATTGGATAGGAGCACCAAATAGGACACGCTAGGGTCTAATGCTATAGTCCAAGTTAGGCACTCCTATCCTATAGGTGTGAGACTTGGAGGGATAGGATTTATTTGGGAAATTCTATTTGGCTAAGGTAGAATGACCATTTGGAAAGCTTAAGATGGTTGGGAATAATAAAAAAGGTGTCTAGAAGGGTTATGAGAGAATGCAAGAAAGACTTATGGGTTGGGTGTCATAAGCCATATTCAAGCTACCAATTTTGACATTTTATATGACTACATAAAGCAATACCTTCCAAGATTCCTTTCCATCAATTTCCCACACAATCCATTTGGCACATAAATAAGTTCCTTGATGAGCCATTTCAATAAGCCCCATACCTCCTACATCCTACATGAGGTAGTAGGAATCCCATACAACCCTATAGAATCCATGGCCATGAGAAGAATTGGCCCAAATAAAATCCTTAAGAATCTTTTCAAGTTTCTAGTAAGAATTATTTAAAGGTAGCCAACATGAAGAGTAATAAACATGGGTGGTCATAATCACTTTCAAGTAGATTTAGAATGTACTTGTTAATGATAAGGGTTTAGTCACCCAATATTCTAGCCTTTTAACTACTCCATCAATAATATATTACCACAACATGGGTAGAGAGGCATTAGAAAAAAAAGGTATGCCAAAAAACAAGGAGATTTCATCATGTTGGATCTAGGACCATCCATATATGGTAGCCCAGACTGATGGGGTGAGGTATGATTGCCTATAGTAATATTTTTTTTCCATTATATGCTTGAGCCATAGTAAGGAAAAAGGTATTAAAATACTATAAGGTGTTTTCCACATTATCCTCATCTTCAATAAGAGTAAGGAAAGAATCATCTACAAAGTGGCCATTCAATAGTTGCATATCTTCTTGATGGTTGTATTTATCTAGAGGGAGATGGATTCCATTAACAAGGCACTTAGATTGAGCATTTCTAAGAAGGTATCTAAAACCCTTAGCTACAAACACATATAGGGTAGGCTCTAAAGGGTAACCTTGGCAAATAGATCAAAACAAACCAAATTGATCATAACTGACTCCATTAATGGAGAGGATGATTGAGACATCTAAAAAAAGCATCTTGATGGTTTGATTGAAATTGGGCCCAAAGCCTAGGGCTTTAAGCACGACTAGGATGAACGACCACTCAATATGATCATAAGCTTTTTCAAAGTCAATTTTTATGAACATAGTTTATTACTTAGACCTTCTATCCCAATCCATTCCTTCCCAAACCACAATGATATTGTCTAATATTTATCTACTTCTAATAAATCATGTTTTCTTAGGGTGGATAATGTGTGGTAATAGATTATGCAGCTGGAGCACTAGAGATTTGGAAATGATTTTGTAAGAAACATTCAAGAGGGTGATCAACTACCAATTATAGATCAATTTTAGATCCCCTTACTTAGATATGAATTTAATTTTTCCTTTATTTATATTCTTCCCTACAGAATGTGTGAAAAAGGCCTCTTGAAAAACTTATTGTAAGTCAACACCCATAATATCCCAAATGGTTTTATAGAATTCATAGGGGAAACCATCAATACAAGGAGATTTGTTATTTTCCATATGAGCCACTACCTCATGTAGATCATCCATAATGAGGATCCCATCACAAGCCACCCACTAAGTGAGAATGAGTTTTCAAAGCACAACTATGAGGCATTACTAAAGGTAAATATCATTCTTTATAGAGGATGCTCTAGCTTTGAACACTTATCGATAATGAAGGACAAAATCTTAAACAATTTTTGATGTCTTTAATAGTCTACTTATAACATCAAAGACATCCAAGATTTATTGCTTCAAGTTTTTTGCTTGAAGAATTTGAAATAATTATTTGGAAGCTTTGTCCTTGATATTGAGATAGTGGATTTTATTTGAGCTCCCTAGGCATTATAATTATTTGATATCTAGCTATGATTGCATAAAGAAGACATTTGACCTACAATATCTATTTGAAGGGATCCTTTTTAGTGCTAAATTGGTATGGCTAAGCTCTAAGGAAGTAGTAGAGTAAGAGTGTCTTTGAATTTTAACAAGTTGGTGTCCATAGATTCTTAGAAAGTGATAAGTCATTATAATAGCATCATCCCACCAAATAATCCAATGATATTCTTAAGACAGATGGAAATATAGATTATAAACTCTATGAATGTGTGCCATAGTGGGCCCATACTTGATCAGGGAAGTGTTTAGAAATAATTGTGTATTGTGCACCTTGGGTTTCATGAATTGCCATGTCACTCAAAATCAAATGGGGGAGTGATAAAAAATCCATTAATATAGTAGTGACTACATCAAAGGAGGAAAATCATTATCAAAAAATAATATTATCAAGTGGACATCATTACTCTATCTAGGTGCTTTAGAATCTAAGTGGGGCCCTCCCTGAGATTTCTCTAGGTGTACCACACTCCATCTGTAGGCTAGTAGATTAAAATAGGGTCATAAAAAGCCCCATTTAGTGCACATATAATACCATGCCTCCCTTTTTCCACCTACACAACATATTGGTAGGTGGCCCACTTTTTTGCTAAGAGATGTCACCAAATTAAAGTCAACACATATGACCCAACAAGCATTGAGGAGATCATTTATAATCTATCACCATAAATGCATATGTTTAATAGAGTCATTTTAGGTAGAAATATTATTAAATACAAAGGAATGGTTTTCATTACTAAAAAGGGACCAAACTAACCAATTGGTGGGGTCCATGCAAAATTTCACTAAGTGTAGCTACCAGTTTGGAGAAAAAAATGTGATGACACCTCCACATCTTCCTTCATGATTACTATGTAAGATAGTATTATCATGTCAAACAGAGTTATTGAATGCCATCAATAAAAAATCTAACACCTTCAATTATTGAAAATAAAGAATGTCCATCTTGGGAAACTTCCTTCTAAAATCATACACAACAAACTTGTGACTTGGGTCTGTAATACAACAAACATTCCATGAAAATCAATTCATAGATGATGTGTGTCAAAAGATATATCCTCAGAGTCTAGGCATTCTAAGGCATGATAATAGTTCTGTAAAAAGTACCCACTATTGGCATTAAAAAAATTATCAAACCATTTCCTCAAAGTAGGATCAACCTAATACTCTCCTTCCTCCAACTCTTTGTACCTCCTAGGAGGGTTGTGGGAGCATTTGTTTGCATCCCACCAAGGAGGAAATGGAAGAGAGGTTGGCTATGAGTCTAAAACTTTGGAAGAACTAGGCAAAGGATCCTCAATACCTTGAGATAAAAAATTGGTAGCAAGAGGGGTGTTGAAGACCCTATATTTTTCTATTACTTTATATGCTTTAGCCTAGGAAGGCTCTTTCTTAGAAGTATCTTGGTCGTATAGAACATTACTTGTTGATGGCTTTCCTTCTTTAGGATTTCCTACACTTGAGCTCACAGCTTTGGTGAGGCTATTCTTCTTTCATACTATAGTCCAACCATCCTATGATAGATTTTGGCTAGCTTCTGTAGAGGGATTAGGAGGAGAAGATGATTAGTTAAGCACATTATTATAGGCTAATTGAAGGGAATAGTCCTAAATTTTATGGTCGGTGGCTTGTCAGTGAAAATAAATTTTGGGAATGATGATATATATGACTCATTGAGAGTATCTCATATCTCCAACTTTAATTTATACAAACTCCATGGGGTCTCAAGAGAGGTATACTTCTACACAAACTTGCTTCTGTGGTCTAGTATAGTAGAAACTATTTTTCTCATGGAAGATAAACTGACCTATGGAAGAAGCTATATGGTGAGTAAAATTCTAATAAGGGAGAAAAAGATATGAAAATTCTATGAAAATTGGGACCTTGAGATTAGTTTTCTCTAAGATAACAAAATATTTCATCCAAGGGGAGAGAACCATGAGCGAGTTCCTAACATGCCATGTGGGTGAATTGTGGAGGATAATTCCTACATGGGAAGGGTTGGAAAAACTAAATAGAAAAAACCCTTGGTCATATTCTAGATGCTCTAAAGCTTTATGCCATGAGATACCTAATTTGATTGAACCCATGACCTAATAATACTTTTAGAGGGACATCAACCCACAAAATATCCTATCAAATAGAAATATTCTAGCCATTGACAAATAAAGCTAAATTTTGGAATGGGAAAAATAACATCAGGTTCTTAAGAGTTACCTAGTTGTAGACCTTTGGGACAAACTTCCTCGGGTGCTTATAGGGGGCCATTGATTGATGCTCTACCATTATTATTTTTACTTAAAATTTTTGGGAGAGAATGAATAGAAGTCATTAAATAGGCTAGCCTTTCCTAAAAGTTAGAAAACCTAAAAGGTAATAAATTCAAGTCTCATAGGTAACCTATCTAGGGCCATGGTATGAAACAATATGAATGACAAAAAATGAAGGTCCAACTCAATGGTGCACATGGAGGAAACCCTAGAAGAGCAAAAAAATAAATCACATATTTTAAAACTAGACCCTAAGATATTTATCAAATTTTAAATACCAGGCATATGGAGTCTGCTTAAGTTTATATCATGACGTCACTAACCTATAAACCACATGTTATTCTCTAATAATTTGAAATCATTGTGGTTGTACATTCAACACTTTTTCCTTTAAGTATCCACTCTATAAATCAATTTTTACATCCATCTGATATAGTTGCTAACCAAACTGAGCAACAATATAAACATCCATCCTAGATGTTAACATTTTTATATGGGAGTGTGTTAGAACAAATAATGTGAGTGGTAAATGCCATTAATACATTAATAAACTGGGTAAACAATAAAAAATATTTTTTATTATTTCAATCATGTGGATTAAACTTAAGTTAAAAATTAATAAAATAACTTGTTATATTTATTATCCTTGTGAATTACGTGAGTGGTTAAACCCAATGGTTATAAAAGTTCACCTCACCTATAATTGACTTTACATGATAAAATCAATACACAACATAACCCAATGCATTTAAAATACACATGATTATTCAAACAAAGTTATTAAATGAATATATTATGAGAAAAAGTGAGGAGAGGGAATATATTTTTAATCGGGTTATATTGGTTTCTCAAATGAATGAGTGATTACCATGAGTTTTTTTCCTCTATGATGTTTTCCCATTTACATATATGTTGTGGTTATTCCTCTAAGTCTCTATTATTCAACTTCATATCTATATCCAATATATCAGTACATTTTAATTATTTTAACATGGTTTTAAAGCAATTATTATATGTGTTGATTGATAATATATTGTTCCAAAAAATTAAATCACCCTTGTGCAAACACATCTCATACAATTCTAGACTTGTAAAACCTTTTATATATATTTATGGACTCCATATCTATTAATGACATCCCTTCTAATAAAATTTTGATATTTGTGTTTTTATTTTCTTTTGACAAGTCCAACCCTACATATTATTCAATCCAATCATCAAATAACAGCTAACAAATACAAATCTACATGTAAATTTAGCTTGTGGAGTCATATCATAACTTAGTATGTCCTAAGTGGGTGAAAAACACAATAAAAATTTATTTAAATTAATAATAAGGATGTTCATCATCTTTAAGGTTGGACATCTTCAGTTTTTTTCTTGTTAAAAGCTCCTATAGAAAATGTAATCCATCAAACTAAACCACTTGTATTGTTTATCCACCTAGGCATGATGGTACGAGCTATGTGGAATTATTATTATTATTATTATTATTATTCTTATTATTATTATTATTATTATTATTATTATTATTATTATTATTATTATTATTATTTTATGTGCATTAAGAGGCTACTAGAGGGGTGTGTTGAATTTTTAAGGCATGTGTTGGTCTCATGGTCTCTCCTTGTTGCTTTCTCCCATACACCCTTACTATTATTTAAAATTCATTACAATTTAGGTATAATGTTTTTAAATTTTATTATTTTAAATACTTTATTTAATAAATAAAAAATTACATGCAACCAAATAGAGTGCCACACTTTTTAAATTACATTTTAACTAAAAAATATATAAAACAAGTGATTAGTTTTGATATGTGCATTATTTTTTAAAATAATACTGATCAAATACACTTTAAATATCATATCTTTCATGTATATTCCATCTAGTGTTAAATGGAAGTCGGTAAGTGTAAAACTTAAAAAAGTGAGGTCAAGAGTTAAAAACATGCTACCACCAATATTTTTGGTCAAACTTATGATTGTTCAAAATTATTTTAAAATAGATAAGCAATTAAATTTTTTATTTTATTTATTTTTAACTTGTAAAATATTTTTTTGACTCTTCACTTTTGACACTAACAACACCTCTTGTGACACTTCATACAAATTTTATCTAATTACTCCTTTTTATGAAGGTGGTCATGTGACCAACTTATCTCTATGTTTTTACACATTATAGAAACATTGGAAAGGTCCATTCTATGATTTATATATTATTTATACATTCATTTCAACAATTATAATGAAATAAAAATTTAGAATTTTTGTTTTGTGACTCTTATTATAGTGCAATTTTTATAAAATTCTCTCAATCATTCTACATATAATTTTTAAAAATTATACTTTAAATGACTTTAATTATAAAATAAATTATCAAACCACATTAATTTTTTTCTTTTAGTTTTTTTATTTTTGTTTAAGTATAAATAAACTAATAAGTGTCAAACATTGAAGGAAAGTTATGGCTTTTCCAAATTTTCTAGTAGACAAATTGAAAATTTTGAATATGTCAAACTATAAAACTTTCAAAATACATATGAATTATGTATTTATGTATCTTAAATAGTGGAAGATTATCCTCAGTACTAAAAATCCTCATTGGCGAGACATGTGACAACTGAAGTTACCAATTACTTTCAACAAAAATCATAAGAAACCATGTTAATCATTATTAATAGTGTAATGGATGGATAACTACTACATATCAACAGTTAGGAGTCACCTAAATATTCCTAGAAACTCCTTAAATCTATGCATGAAGGAAATCATCTCTTTGAAATCATTAAACTTATACTTGAACTAATTACTACACCTATGGAAAGTGATAAAATGAAGTTAATTTTCTTTAAATAATTAAAAATATTAAATATCGATTGAAGGATTAAATTATAATTGAATTAATGATCAAATTGTCTATTTCATTATCTAATTAAATATTTATCTTTTTTTATAATTTTATTCCTATTCTTAATTCTAAATATCGAACATAACAAGAGATTCCTAACATCACTACCACTTCAACTTTTCTTATTCAAGAAGAACAAGTGATGTAAAAATTTTATTTCAAAAATAGTTTCACTTAGGCACTTCTCATGATTAATAGTGTCCGTAAAAAACTTTGGAAATAAGAAAGCTAAACATAAACATGCCAATGTCAAAAAGGGGAACAATAACCTAGTAATAAGAACCATAAAGGTAATTTTAATGAAAATTACAATATGTGTGATAAATTTGGACTTAAATAAGAAAATTGTTACAAATATATAATAATAATAATAATAATAATAATAATAATAATAATAATAATAATAATAAAATAACCTTTAAATAACAAAGATAAGACATTTTCTAATAAAAATCAATAATATATATATTAATGATTTATTCATGTAATAATTCATCTCTAAAATATACAAAACAAGGAAAACTTAAATTTATAAATGTAATCATAACTAATATTGTTTATGTTCCTAAACTTATGAAAAATATTTTATCTTATTCTCAAATTATAAATGATAATTTAATAGTAACTCTAATTAACTATAAATGGTTTATTAAGAATAAATTTAGTTCTCTGATTGCTAAAGGAATTCAATAGAGTGGTTTATACATGTTTTCTACTTCCTTTACATGGTGTCTTTCATCGTAAATTATAAATGAATATCAATCATGGCATGAAAGATAAAGTCATTTTAATTTTCTAACTTTATATTACATGTATCATCATGATATTGTGTTTGGTATTCATGATATTTCTTTTCATCATGAAACTTGTGAGGGTTACTTACATTGTAAGAAACACACTATATCCTTTCATTAAAACCATGATGCTACCTCCTCTCATCCCTTATATAATTTTCATAGTGATGTTAGAGGACCAATAGAACTTACCTATATTAAATTTATTTATATTATTCTAATTTTATTGATGATTAAATTGGGATGATATGATCTATTCATATTAATAATAAATCTAATATGTTATCAAAAATCAATTAATTTAAAGCTTTAGTTAAACATTCTTATAATTCTTTTATTTGAATATTAAGAATTGATAATGGTGGTATATCCTTATTTAATAATTTTATTATGTTTACATTAATTTTTATATACAAAGAGAGTCAATAAATCCCTATTCCCCACAAAAAAGTGGAATTATTAAAATTAAAAATGGAACCATCCTTGAAATGAGTAGAATAATGTTACATTTAATAAATGTTACTAAATTATTATGGGTTGAAGCCATGAATAATGTTGTGTGTATTATAAATAGAGTCCCTAGTAAATATTTTAATTTCGTATACCCTTATAAATATGGTAATAATAAATTGAGCATTGTCCATCTTAGGATATTCGGTAGTATTTCTTTCATTTATATTCCTAAATGAAAAATAAAGTAACTTGATCATACCTACTTTTATATTTTTTTAGGTTATGGAGGAAAGACAAAAGTGTTTAGAGTTTATTATCTAATTAAATAATAAATCACTAAGACTATCAATGTCCAAATATTTGAAAAATATTATTGTGAGCCTTTTGTGAAATGCCCTCAAATTTCTTTATTTGATGAATTTGACTCCTTTGTTACTCTGTATGAGGAAACAACTATCTTAGATGAAATTAATCTAGTTGAGGATAACCTAGAGTCTAAAGGGGAACCTTATCCACTTTGTGTTAAAAAAAAAAGACATAAATGGTTCAAATCCATAATTAAGTCATCTAATATTGATAATCTTAATAAACTAACTAGGAGTCAACATACATATCATACTTTGATGACATTGTATAAATGTGAACCTCAATATTTTATTGAAGCTATTAAAGATGATAGATGTGAATTTGATATTATATTAAACATAAATCCATGATTAGAAAATATACTTGGGATCTCTTCTCACCTCAACCTAAAAGGAATATTGTTGGTTTTAAATGGCTTTACACAAGTAAATATAATTCAATGGATAAAATTTAAAAATTTAAAACTAGAGTAGTTACACATGTTTTAGATCAAAAATTTAGGATTGAAAAAGTTGAAACCTTTGATCCTATATAAAAAATGAGTACCCATAGATTATTTATTTCCCTTTTAGCTAAAAATGGTTGGACTATACACCAATTTGATGGAAAAAATGCCTTCATAAATGGTGATGTAGAGGAAGAAATCTACATGTCTTAGTCTCAAATTTTCACTTAACCTAATAAATAACATTATGTTTGTAAGTTAAAAAATTATTTTAATAGCTTAAAAAGTTATCCTTGAGCTTGGTATTCTAAAATCACTAGTAATTTTAAATAATTACATTTAGTTATCTATTATTATAATGATAACTTTGTAAAGATTTAAATTAGTCATTTTATCTTAATTATATTTTATGGTAATGATATTCATAATATTGGTGATAAAAATAGTTTAATCCAATAGCATAAACATAATCTAAGTCATTTTTTTGAAATGACTATGTCAAAAATCTCGCCAAGATCAAAATTGGAACAATGAATGTATTGAAGCTTGAATAATGCTATAATGGAAAATGAGAATGAAGATACAAGAGATAAATAGATGAATGAAAACAAAAGTAAATCCTCCATGAATAGATTACTAATGCTAGATGTAAAAATATGTGAGTAAATATGTAACTCCCCCTAGAATATTGTAAACCCACAAACCCATAATAGTTTATCAATGGTCAATTGGTCAAAATATTAACTCCTATGGACATCCAATTATGGACACAATTAAATCTTGACTGTACTTCATATTTATTCCTACTAACCATTGCAAATTAAGCCTAAGAATCACTGAATGTCATAAATTTAGTCATGTATCATTTATCAAAGCTCAAAATCATGTTGAGGCATCCCTTTCTAGGGTATCATACCATATGTAATAATAACCTCCTCATATACTCATCCCTAATCACCTTGTGACATCACAATTGCCAATTTGGCCTATAGACCCATTAAGCGAGGAAATTGATTAGATATCTAAAAATCAAAAATACTAATCAAAATGAATCATCTAATTAAACAATATTAGATGCTTAGTTGAATCATCTATTTATAATTGATGAATATCTAAAAATATAAATTATAAAAATTAAAATATCAAACCTTTCATCATTGCCTTTATGAGTTGTCAAACTCTTCCAAAATATCCCAAAATATCTAATTTGAGATCCATGCTTAGTAATTTAAAACCATGATTACATGACAACTATTAACTCAACTAGTGTTAGTCTCAACTCACATATGGATAGTTTGAATCCATTCTATGTTTAAACTCAACCATAACTCACCTTGGGTGAGTGTTAATTCTTGAAGATATAAATATAAGGCCACATCTATTTATATATAATCAATTTTGGACCAAAGTTATTATGCACAAATATCTTCAACAATTTTGGATATTGTAGAGTTATTATGAAGGATTTATTTCATAATCCTCATGAAAGTAATGTTACCATTCCTAAATCTTAAGCCAATTAATCAAATTCAAGGTGTTAAGGAAAGGTGAAGCCAACAAAGCTCCATTGATGAATATTTATTGATTCACAAGCTAAGTAATACATTCAACAAGATTTTTTTAAGCTCAAAGGACGGTAAAATAAGGTGTTATCTTATGTTTTTATTGTGTTTTCATATGTTTTATTTTTACCTAATCTCTCCCTAGTGTCTAGGCTAGAGGTTTTAGGATCTTCATGTGTTTATTTTTTTCTTGGAATAACACAATACTAACCTCCCCTCTATGTATTCTTTGTCTACATGTTGGCACATTTGGTGGGATGAAGCATCCTATATAATCAAGGAAAATGATATAATACTTTTATTTTTACTAATGGATTCATAAAAATATTCAAAATTCAAGTTTTAATTTTATTTTTTTATGGATTTATGTTTTAATCAAGTCACAGGTTGTAGGGATCAATGTTTATTTTCAGTCATAGTTGCTAGTGATTGACACTAATTTTATAGATCTATGTTGATTATATAATTATCCATAATATTTCTATGAAAAATAGAACATGGTTGGGAACATGGATAATGAGGGTTTTACTTGATTTTTCTAGTAGTCAATCTATGTTTAAGGACCTACATATTATTTGTCTAACCTATTTGTTACAAGATCCAGTGAGATATTTTGGTTTTGTGCTCATTTTATAACCATATTTATATAAAAACAACCTATGTTTTTTTCTGTATTTTATAGGGAAACATATTCAATCTTCTTAATCAATACGATCTTTGTGGATTAATGATGATCAATCTCTAAGATAGAAAACAGAAAACTTGAGACCTAATTTTGAAATGTTGTTTTCTCACTTGATTTTGAGCTTTTAAGTAGGCAAACCCTTTGATAAATTACAGGTCTTGATGTGGAAAAATCAAAGTTTAAGCATGGTTAAATCTTACACACATTTCATTTTTTATTAAAATTGAACTTAGTTGTTTCCATATATATATATATATATATATATATTTAGGTTTTTGTAATTTTTCAAATAAAAAATGCCAAGGGGCTCAAAATCCACTATGTACTTCATCTTGGTGTTATAAAATGAAGTTTCACATTAGTTAAATACTCATAAGATTTTCACTTTCATGAGTTTTTGTTGAATTTGTTTATTTATCAAGATGAGTGATTTATGCATGCTCTTCCCATCCCCTTTAGGTAATTTAGTTGATTTAAAATTCTCATTCTTTGAATTTTGTTGATTTTATCAAGTCCTTAAGTCCCTCCCCAAAATATATATAATTTGGGTGACCCCAAAATGACCCTAAAATCCTTTCACTTGTCTTTATTTTTCATGAATTTTGGCTTATAGGGGGGAGTTCATTACCTCCTCACAAGTTCTTTAGGGAAGCATTGACTTTAGAATTCATCTCTCAACATCATTTAAACCCCACTCCATGATAGGGTATATAAATTGAGGGTGACATGCTAGGATAATTATTTTGAGTGGTTAAAACAAGCTCTATTAGTGGTACTCGGCCTTGGAACATAGGGGAAACTTAAACATCACACTACACTGAGTAATTTATGGATGTAGTGGTTGTAAAAAGGACTAGACCTTTTCAAAACAAACCAATTGATGTGGATCTAAATGGCATGATTATGCCCTAGTGTTTACCACTCATATGGGACCATCTAGAATAAAATGAAAATGAATATTTTAGTCAACCCCAATTTCCATGAACATACTATTGATGTAGGGTGAGTATCTTGAATTTCCATGTCATCGTATAAACTCTTAAGAGAATATGGGGCCTAAAAACATACTTTTCATGAATTGTTACTTTTCACATTAATAATTTAAAATCCTCTTACGAGCAAGTATATTGATAGAATTGGATATTATGATGCAACCTTGTTAGTTTTAGGATTTAGGAAATTAAACTTAGGTGTTTGTCATTTTTATTATTTTTACTTTCATGTTCTTAAGTTGAAAATGTTTTGTTTATCATGCCACATCTGAAAATGAGTCTTGTTTATACATCACTCCTTTGTTTAAAGAGGCATCATGCTATCCATTTGATATCACACCTTTGCCTTCAATTTTATTTTAAGCCTTTGTGTGTATCACTTCATTGAAAATGGTGTCATTATGGTGCCCAATTCATTCCAAATCTTGTGCCTTATACTCTTGATACAAAACATTTGTCATACCTTTAGATCATGATAACATCATTACACTACTTGAATAATTTCAAAATACTTATTTCCTTGTGTACCAAATTCCAAATTCAAAACCAAAGTTACATGTTCCTTTTGGATATATGCTTTGTACCATCATGCCATTCATTTTTATCTATCTTGTTGTCTATTTTAAAAAAGCCTAGTTTTATAATTTGAGTTCAAAATTAGCCTTGATAAGTTCAAGTACAAACATTGATTGGTTTATATCTAGTCATTATGTAATTTTGGCTTAGATCATTTGAATTTCACTTTTGGGTTGTGTATCTTAGGTTAGTTTCTTATTCAATTTTAAAACTATTTGTGTGCCTAGATTTGGGGAAGTAGTCCATCTTTCATATGCCTAAAGTTCCATATCTTATTCAGAATGACCAAGTTTGTATTTAAATATGAATGCTTAGTTTATGTTAAAGTGTTTCAAATTTATTAGATTAATTTTCTTGCCTTTTAGAACTTATTTTTTTAAATTCTAGTGGGTGTGCCTTTTATAAAAGACCTAGAAATTCATGTTTTTACATAACTTTTGTTCTTTAGTTTCCAAAAGACCTAGAAACCTTTATTTATTTAGACCTAGTTTAGACTTGTTTGAAAAAAATTATACTTAAGTTTGGAATTTCAATTTTATTTCATCCACTTGACTATTTTTGTAAGACATTTGATGTTAGACTATTTTATACCATGTTTTAACACTCAAACCATTTTGGAGATATGACCCCATTCATTAGACCAAGTTAGATCATGTTTGGACCATTTGTCCTTTGGACCTCATTTTAAAGATTTTATAGAAATCTAGGCCTTTTTTTGAAACGTTCATCATTGATGTGGATATATCTCATAGTGGAGACATGTATAATCTAGGTTATGATAATTTGGTTACACATGACTTTGTTCAAGACCCTTATGGTGATGATGTAGTTTGTGAGATAGATCCCTATCCTACTTACAATACTCAATCAAGAAAAAAAGGACAATATACTCAAGCACAATATGTTGTGATACCTTTTTTGGGCTGATTAACATACTAAATTTGCCCTTTCAATTCTAATGGTACTTGATCCCTTACCTATACCATTAACCCTTATTTGATCTATGCAAGTAACCAATATCTAAAACATCTAAGGATCACTATTCCATGCCCTCATCCTTTTGCTCATGATGGCAATCAAGATTTACAATTCCCTACCATTAACATTATAAGACCTCATCCTTTGTATTATGCAAGTAACCAAAATTCATAATGCCATACCATTACCATTCCAATGCCTCATCCTTTGGCTTGTGAGAGAAACCAAACTCCAAAACTCCTTGCCATTAATATTTCAAGCCCCCATCCTTTGGTTTGTGTTAGAAACCAAGATGTGCAATGTCCTTTCATTACCACTTTAAGAACTTTGAATTACAGTATCTCATTATCCCAAAAACATTATGTAATCATGATTCAATGGGTCATAGTTACCATCCTATACACGTAGCCTACCTTTATTGAGCCCATCTTAGATGATCCTATTTACAAAGAGATCATTATCTAACCACTAATCTTCCTTCATACATTGCCAATTTTCCCCCACTTTATAAAACCGATGCCAATATTTGAGCCAGAAAGAAGCTAATCAGTACATCTCTAATAGTGCCAATCATTCAAAGATGAATATATGTTCAAAATTGGTATTTTATAACTAATTTCAAAAAAAGGACAAAAAAACCAACTAATTTATGATGTTTTTATTTAACCACCTATTTATGATGAGTTAGCCTATGATAAATCACCTTTTGATACTATCCATGTTTTCAATAACTCTAACTCTGACAACCCAAACTTTGTTGAGTCACTTATTAATGATTATAACTACCTTGGGGAAATTTTTTATCTTGACAATTATCCTACTTTTAAAGAGCATCACATTGACAAGACAATATTTTTGGAGTTATTTCTTGACCTTTTTACCCTCATTGAGGAGTCTCACTTTGATAAACAAGTCTCTATGGATTACATTATACCATTATAAGCCATTACTTATCTAATACCAAACAATCAAAAAGACATCCTTATAGAAGCATCCACACCAGATAAAGAATTAACATTGAAGTTAGGTTCTATTCTTTAATTAACATTAGATTTAACATCAAAATGAAAATCAACATAGATCTTAATATCAGATTTATAGTCCCTTGAGTTGGACTCAGCTTGAGAAGTAGAATACATTCATGGATATTAAAATATTGTTTATGCATGCCTTACATATAAATTTGAATATTTTTTTGATCCCTCCATTTTTTTTGAGGATGTTTACTTTAGATTTGACACAAGTTCTCCTAGTATATTATATGAGGATTGTTATTCCTCTTCTCATTCTATTATCATTACACATGCCATTAACATCAACCAACTTAGCCATTATATTGACCTTCCACCCACCACAAGTGTTGATTGAGACTAACAAAATCACACCTTATTAAACTACATCCATGATAATATATCAGTTGAATAATGTCAAAGGGGAAAAAACCACATTCATGTAGAAGAACAACATTGTCCTAGTGAAACCATTTTAGAGGCACTGGGGGAAAATCAAAGTTCAAACTCAACATATTCTAGTAAAAACTTGTTATAGGTGATATAACACAATCAAATTCAAAATTCAATGTTACTCAATGAAACCTTATCAGATGCCCTATGGGACAATCAAGACAAATTCATTGGTGAAATCCTCATCAATGTGTCAATTGTTGAGCATAATAGTTATTCACTATTTTATGAAGGCATTATAAAATATAACACCAATACAAATTTTGATATACATCATAATCAGATGGTATCTACTCTCTGGCCCAAATAACATAAATAATTGGTCTTATTGAGAACATATTCAGAACTCATTATCCCCACTACAAATAAAATTATGTCAAATCTAGAATCAATAACATTATGTGTGCTAAAAATCCCAATCTTCATTTGTTGCCAAACCATCATAAATTACATTATCATCCACCTTTACATTACCAAATTATATCTATCATCCAATATGTATCCATATTTACCATCCTTGTCAGCACATTCCTTTCTATAACTTATAAAGACATATTGTTTTTAAATTTGAAGGAAAAAAAATCAATGAACAAAAAAGATCAAAATAATATTATTGGAGTCCAAATTTGTAGCAGGTTATTGACAAATAAAATATTCAAAAGATGTTTTGGATATCAATTTTCATGATTAACTATTTCGGTTATATCATGTGTCGATTCAGATGTGCATATCCACATGAACAAGAAAAATAGAACCATATCTTTACCTTGCCTTTTTCATTTTCCATCTACCTTACCATTGTTTTATATCCTACCATTTATCTTACCTTATCACTTGGGGGTAACCCTATTACCATTTTATCCAATTTTCATAACATCACCATCCCATCCTTGCACCATGCCATATTATATACCCTTATAAAATACCTTTCCTATTGACCAAACTAAATTTTACCTACCATACCTAACCCTTTTAACCTTGGTTTAATTACTTATTCTAGCACTTTGTGTAATGGGATTCCAATCTAATTTTAACTATTTAAAATTACATATTCAAATGGTAGTATATGATAGTAGTATGATAGTGGATCTGGTAATTACATATTTTATTTACACTTGATTGGTGTTATTAATTATAACCACTTTTTGGAAAATTAGTATTCCACCTTGTGTTACTAATTATAATTGCCTATGGGAAAATTATTATCACTTAATTAAGTCATTGTTTCCTAATTATAGCCACCTATGGTAAAACTAGGAACAACACCCTTAGCATGCATTACCACATCACCTTACCCTTGTTATTATCATTTTCCTTGCTAGTTACCTAAAATCATGAACTTCTTTTTACCTAGTTAGATTTCGCCACCTTTTGTTTAGGCAAAACTATAGTGACTTGAGATCTTAATGGGAATATGTAAGCCATACTTGATTCATGTTCAGGTTAGATCAATCCCCCTTTTCCAATGCTCTGTCCATTTTTTGAGTAACCTAATCCACATTATTACCATTTTGTGAGTTGGAACATTTTATTTCTCATAATTCTCAATTGAGTTGAGATACTTATAAAATTAAAAAAAAATCAAAACATTTCAAAATCTTAAAAATTATCAAATTGGGTTCCAATATCCTCAAGTGATATAAAGACTCAACATCCACAAACATTTGTCCTATTTAAACATATTGTCTAAACGTAGTTAGTCATCCTCAATCCACCTTACTAGGGAAAATCCATTATTAGTTCCAATCCATTCCACTACCATTAGGGGTGTGACCTTCCCTTTACATGTATCCTTAAATGGGGGCACCACCTATTCATCTTTCCATTGAGTCTGCATGAATAGATGTTGACTTGGTTAACAATAGGATTCTTTCTATTACTTTTACTTTCATTTTTTTCTATTTACTTAGCTGATTCTTTGTTTATTTATTTGTTTGTTTGCCTATCTGTTTGATTTCATTATTGTGCTTTGACTCAATCTATATGAATTCATTATATGATTCCTTTTGCATTATTCTTGAGTCTATCCATATTCATATGTCAATAGTGTCATCATGATTTTAATCATTAGTGCATTATTTTCAATTATTTATTGGATTCAAAGTCAGTCTTTATGTACAATTTAGCTACATTATCATGGTGTTTTATATCATGATTTAAACCATCACGTGCTACAAAAAAACTTAGTTTAATAAATAATTCAAGTAATAAAGCCACGTGAACTTATCCTTGTTAACCTTGGTAAATCTTCCCACCCTAGTTGATCAAATTAACCCCTCAACTACTCTTGTTGTATTAATGCTAATAAGGATGAGCATCTCTACATTTGAAGGTATATCCAAATCATTCACATTGATCATTTTTTATTCTTATATTTTATTCCTCGTTCTATTTTCTCCTATGTATGGTTGAATTACATTGGCCTCAGTTCTATTTAAACTAGGTGTGCCAATCTTCTCCGTTTTCTCCTTGCATATACTTATCAATCTATCCTACTAGGGCACAACCAAAAATAATTATTGAATCCAAGTAATCTTAGTGATTATAACCACTTATAGGAAAATTATTATTTAAAATCATTTGCCTTATTTGGACATGTGCTTATTCCACTTATTATAACTACCTTTGGTAAAATTAGCATCTCAACCTTTATTACTGATTATAACTACCTTTGGTAAAATAAGTACTTGTTTAAATAAATTTATGAAAGTATTATCTTTATTTGATTAATCTCACACATGGGTTAATTTCATTCTTCTTATTTATTTTTTAGGGACTGTTCATCAATCATATGTGTTAGACACTCCCTTGAGGGGGCATCATTATAGGCTTTGAAAACATTATTTGGAGATTCTTATTCAATCATTATCTTCTTTCCTTATTAACATCATTTTTCATTATTTGAGAAGATGTTATTATACCTATAAATTTTAATGACTTCCAAAATAGGGGCAAACTATAGACATCCAATTTTGGCCATAATTAATTCCCAATCAAACCTTAGACTGATTCTTATCAACCATTGTAAACTAAGCCTATTAATCACCAAACATCCTAAATTTGGCCATGCATAATTTATTCAAGCTCATAATCATGTTGAGGAATACTTATTTTGGGTATCCTACCATATGCAACAATAACCCCTCATGGATTCATCCCTAATCACATTGTGGCATCAAAATTGTTAATTTGACCTATAGACTCATTAAGCAGGGCACTTTATCAAATCTTAAAAGAGAAAAAATACTAATCAAAATCAATCATACAATTAAAAAATATTAGATCCTTAGTATAATTATCCATTTGCAATTAATGAATATCTAAAAATGGAAATTCCAAAAATCAAAATATCTAGTCTTTCATCATTGCCTTTATGAGTTGTCAAGCTCCTCTAAAATATCCCAAAATATCTTATTTGAGATCCATGCTTGGTAATTTAAAACCATGATTACATAATAAATATTAACTTGAATAGAGTTATTCTCAACTCACCTAGGGTTAGTTTGAACCCATTCCATGTTTAAACTTAACCTTAACTCACCTCAGGTGAGAGTTAATTCTTGAGGCTATAATATAAGGCCATGCCTATTGATTTTAAAGATATTTTTGTGAAAGATATTATGCACAAATATCTTGAACAAGATTGGATATTTTAGAGTTATTATGTAGGATTTACTCCATAATGCTCATGCAAGTAATGTTACCATGCCCAAATCTTAAGAAAAGAAATAAAACCAAAGGTACCAAGGAAATGTGAAGCCAACCAAGCTCCATTGATTAATATTTATTAATGAATAGACTAAACAATCCATTCAACAAGCCATTTAAAAGTTCCAAGGAAGGTAAGGTGTTATTTTATGTTTTTGTGATGTTTTCATATGTTTTCTTGTTACCTAAGATATCCCTAGTGTCTAGGCTAAATGTGTTAGGTCTTACTGTGTTTATTTTAGTTTTATTTCTTGGACTAAAACAATACTAACCTCACCTCTACGTGTTTCTTGTCCATAACTCCCACTACCTAAAATAGACACTCAAAGTAACTCCCTATGAGATGAAAATGTAATCAAGCTAATCTCACAACTGTAGAAAAAAACACAATAAATAAAAAATAAATACATACACTATTACCCCCACCATAATCACAACTTAGGTGGATGGAATAAATGGGTCTCAATGACAAGACCTGATAAGGTACCCATGTAAAAAGTAAATCAAAGTAAAATATAAAAATAATATGAAACCATTGAGAGAGAGAGAGAGAGAGAGAGAGAGAGAGAGAGAGAGAGAGAGAGAGTTAAAAAACACCAGAGAAGATGATTTTGAAGTTGTCCATACTCCAAGTATATCTCATAAGATGACCAGTGTCAATAAAGAGATTCATTGCTTGAAGACTATAGAATATCCATCCATATGGAGCAATGTTTCTTCCTTTTACCAAAGGAAGAACATGTTTTGTGTACTAAAATTCTACCCATTACATAAGGGAAGATGAAGGTATTAGTAATAATAACTTTGAGTGTGGTCCAAAAAAAGTGTGGCATAGGTCTGGAAAGATCAAGATCATGCACAATAAATGGATGTAATACCACTGAAGTGAACCTATCAGAACTAAGTGTAGTGAAAAATTAATCACCTAGAGTAATGAATTTTTTTTCCAAGTGTATGATGGATATCCAATTAAGGTTTAGTTATTACACAAGTAATTATGGTCCTCATGCATAGTAAGAGGGCCAACTACACTATACAATGAGAGTGAAATCAAATCCAAGGTAGTGAAGGACTGTAAAGTTCCCTATAGTTTTATAATAGATTGCATGATGTCTGATGAGTCTTGAATTAGTATGACTACCACATATAATTTCTAAAGTGGACCATATGTATGTGGATCAAAAAATAACTCCTCAATATTTGTAAAATTATAAAGAGATGGTAGAGGTGTCTCCACATCACTACTGTAGTCATATGTGGTGTAAAAAGAGTACTCAGTCTCAAAAATGTGCTCAAGATTAGAAGTATTATCAAGCACAAGTGATTTTAATGAATAATAATAATAATAATAATAATAATAATAATAATAATATGTAACATTCACTAAAGTAATTTCCATTAGAAGTGGAAAGAATATCTGAATAATACTTGAGGATGAAGAAGAGATTATAGATGAATCACACAAATCTATAGTTTGAATATCCATAAGAAAAAAAGAGTTGTCAATGTCTCATAAGGTGTAGTCTCACTATAAATAGTAGATTACTCCATAATGCCAATCTATGATGGATTTGGATGAGCAACATGATCCATAAGAATGGAATTAAAATCTTAAATGGGACAACTAAGGTCTAGACGAATCTCATCATGTATTAGTGGCTCGATAGAAGGAAGAGCACTATTCACCAGGGATGTTTCATCACAGGATATAGGAGTAGAAGGATAGAGTACAACAATCTCAAAAGAGATGATTAGAAGATAAGGATGAGGTATGATGTAAATCTCAGCAATATCTTTAAAAATATAATGTAGGATGCTCCAAATAGTGCAAGGACACTCTATATATTCCACATGGTAATGATGATCCATGGAAACATGTAATAAAAGGGTATCAAGAACTTTATCACAAGTACTAGCCCACTTATAAAAATAAACAAGATTAGTTGGAGCAAGAAGCTATCCATATATAATGAAATATAATTCTTGTGTGTGAGAAAATGTTCTATATATGTATGCCAATAAGCATATTTGGTCTTCCCAAGAAGAACCATAGGTGTAGGATCAACTCTCCTCATCTAGAATATCTTAAATGGAGTGATCATGACTAAGAGAACACACTAAAGAAGTGTAAGACTACATAACAAAATATACAAAGATGCTATAATTTAACACATTCAAAAGTGTGATGTTGGACATAGCTAAGAATGTGTCTATGTGAGAAACTAGTGCATGAATCAATACAAATAATGAACTCTCATAATAGGGATTTTGTGAAAATTTGAAAATGTATCCACATATGAGTAATAATTGCATGAGATATAATGTATAAAATCCCTATGGCCACTATCATAGAGTAACCCCAAAATATGGAACATTATAACTTTAGTGCATTTTATAATTTAAATAGGACCAATTCATGGGAAATTAAAAAACGTGAACTTTTGTAAAATATGGCACTAAATTTTGAGCTAATGATCAAAAGTTATAACACAATAAATTTATTGTAAATAAGGATTATTTAATAAAAGTTAAACTAAAAGTTTAAATATGTGAAGTGTTTAAACACCATGAATGTTTTGCAACCACTCGTTAGAACTAAAACAAAACCATAGATCTTCTCAAGACAATTAAAAAAAACCACCCGACCATACACACCTACATGCACTTTATTAAAAAAGGCTTATTTGAGGGCGTATAATTAAAAAATTATATCCATTTTAAAATTAATAATTAAAAAATATCTAAATTTAAAAAAATAAGTGTAGATTTAGATTTAAACTTTATCTTTTTTGGGAATGAAGTGGGTTGTACATCCACTTTAGATACACTAGTCTAAAAATAAACTCACCAATGGAGGAGTATGACATCTTGGGGTTTTCCATAGCTTGAAGTAGGTCTAGAATATTATTTTATTGGATGGAAGTCTTTATTACTCTATTGCAAACTTTGAGGAAACTAGGGAAAAGTGGTTTGGAGGTTAAATGGCTATAGTGAATTGAATCTAAGGTGGAAACAACATTTTATAGTAGAACATGAATAACCCAAGGCAATGTTCTCTTCTCACTACAAATATTTCCACTTATAACCTCCATGTGTTACAAATATCACTCTTAGAAGGATTCTAAAATATACTAAAGAGACATAGAGGTGGCCTATATACAGATCTAAGAAGAAACTAAAAATCCATAAATGTGAAACAATAAGCGAAGAGAAATTTGAAGCTAGATGAGAAGCATTAAATGTTCGATGGTGAGATGAGAGAGGAAGAACTCATATGGATAACAAATTGTTTATCTTATGATAAAGCTAAAATAAAACACCCAAAATGAAACAGAGGTTTAGTATAGTTGAGTAAGATGAGGGTGATGCTAATGAATGAAAATGAATGACAAGGACAACAAAACTATATCCTTATTGCAAAGATGCCTCTATGAACTCGCTATGCTTCTACCTCAATACACAATCAATATGTTGTTGCTTAGAATGGATAAGGGTCATATGACTCTTATCAAAATATAGGGTTCTCAAATAGCTGTAGGATAATGAGTAAGCATGCCTATAAGGCAAAAATTATCTCTTTTTCACTATTTAATGTATACTCATATCTATAAAATGTGATAGAAACCATGGTACCTTAATGCAAAAAAATATTTGTGCTTGTTGCATATATTCTAGCCTTAAAAAAATATTTTGAGGCTTTTCAAAATAATAGATTAGTTCAAGCAACCATTAGAGACCATATATAAAGAAAAGATGTAATGAAATCCAAGACAATAAGAAACCATATTTTTTGAAATTAAAAACTCATGATTTCATAATAAGCTCTAACAACAAAACCAAAAAAATTGTTTACCCAACCCAATACTCTGATACCATGTTAGATATCTCACCAAGATCAAAGCTAGAACAATGAATTTAAAAATTAGCTATGAGAGAGAAATCAATAAGTGGAAAAAAATCAAATTCTCCATGAATATATCACTAATGCTAGATGTAAAAATAGGTGATTAAATGTGTAACTCCCCCTAGAATAGTGGAATATCCCAACCATGGAATAACCAATCATTGGTCAACTGATCAAAGGAGTAAATCTCAATACCTAAAATAGACAATCAAGGTAAATCCCTATGAAATCCACACCTGAGGAAGATAATCTCATAAGTGTAGGAAAAACAAAATAAAGGAAAACTAAATACCTACTCTAATATATTGATCTAGGCATTCTTCATCATTTTCTACGAATGAATATATTTTTGTATAAAAATTCAACTGTTGTATCCCAATCTTAGTACACACATAACCTACATTTTATATTTAATATGCTTGACCATAATATTACGTATACCCCTATTTAAGTTAGTAATAATCTTGATCCAAAACTTTCTTGTGAAAATGTAAACCCCACTCTATATAAAAAATGAGTTGGTGGTTTGTGTCGATGCAGGTTTTATGCACACTATAGTTAATAAGGTTTCATCCTCTCATTTTAGGATCGGTGACTCATCACTCTGAGGCACAAGTTATAATTATGTGTTTTTTAATTAACCAAATGGTGGAATAGTATCATGTGACTTACATTTCATGAAGGGAAATTCACCCAAGTGATTAAATTAACACCAAATAATATATATTTATAGTTATACTATATTAAAATAACAATATCTCACATAAAAAGATAAAAAATGTGGTAGAGTAGGGTGTAAAAAAGGGGCTCTATTATTATTTTAAGGAATAAACCTTTTCAAATTGATTAATTATACTAAATCAAGAGTGCATCATTAACCAATGTCTACCATAAATTAGTTGTAATCACATATCAGAATAAACATGGAAAATATTCTTAAGAAATAATTATAGTTAGATTCAAATATTTTCTTAATACCATATTAGTGACCACATCTTATGTCACTAACAAGTTGTAAATATGATCTATAACCAAAGAATTGACAATATTAACATATTTTTTTAATCGTATTACTATAATAAAATACATGTAATAATTTCATACAATAATATCAACTTAATGAAAAATATTTAAATCAAACATATAAATTTGAGAAAGTATAAAAATAAAACAAACTCCCAAAACATCCATGAATATTTTTTAAGCTTGTTTTTTATCTTCCAAAATCTTTTAGAATAAAAATGAATTCAATAAAATTAATAATAAAGATAAGTGAACCAAATCCACTAATGTATATCTCACATGAAAAGTGAACTATAGTTTTAATTTTATCCCTACTAAAAATAAACTAGAAAATAAATTAAAATAACCATTGAATTTTCATCAAAATTGTATGCTTTATTTATTTTTAACAACTAATATCCACTTAAAAATAAATTCAGTTGACTTGATCCATCAAATTTAAATGAGATTTAGATAGTTTTTTTATAATTTTAAATAAATATTTACAGCCTTATATAATATTATTTATCATAAATATTATCATCTAGATTGAAAAACTTTATTTGGATAGGTAGAAAAATTGTCAAATGCACATGTTACCTAATTTTTTGGAGCCATATTTTTTTATTGAAATTTTCGTTTACTTTGAATCTTATGCAAATGTGTGCTCCTTATATTTAGATATCTTCATAAAAATGTTTAGAATTATCCAATTTTATTTTATTTTGTAAATTTAATCATGAAATAATGCTCACAAATTTTACCAACTATGAAAAGAAAAAAAAATGGCTAGTGTGAAAATTGTCAAATATGCCTCGTAGGTTGATTTTATGCGACCAAAATTTTGATTATAAACAACTATAACTAAAAATATTATATAAATATGATATTATGACATTTTAATTCCTTCATGAATTTTTTTTTATCCATATCCAATTTTATTTGATCTCTCAAATATTGCCTCAAAAGGTATTGATTAGCAATTTCATGAAAGCTATCTATACATGCAAAACAAATTCACCAAACAAGTCTATATCTTTCTTACACACTAAACATTCATTTTATGTATTGAACACCTGTATTAATTTATTTAACAATAATTTATAACTAAAACATATTTAAAACATATTAAAATTCTATTGATATAGGTTTTATACACACCTCATAAACCTTATGAGGTATCCTCTCAAGTTTTAGGATGGATGAAAAGTATTCACTCCAAGGCATGAGTTGTGGAGTTTTCAATGTTAAATAACTTAAGTGTGTAATAAAAATGAGATAAATAGTTTTTATACTATGTATAGGTTAGCTATGGATAAATATAAATCTATTTTAGGTGGGTGGATGGATGATGGTTCAATTATAAAGTGGGTAAGACTTTAAGAAATAGATTGAAAAGTAGATTGGAAAGAAGGCATGTAGAGCATACAAGATGAAATTTTTATAAGTCAAAACTGGAACTGGAGTTTGGTTAAGGAACCAGGGACCAATGTTTTTTTAGGATACTGTAGTGCACCAATGGTTAAAAAAAATTAGGGATCAAAAGAAGCAAAAAGTATAGTAAAATTGAGCATATCAAACCAAATGTTGATGTGTTTTTAAGATTGATCTTAGAAATCTACAAAGAGGGATTATGATCAATATGTATAAGGTATTCAAATCATAAATAGATCAATTATGACTTAATATATTTAAAATATAATTCATTTATAACCAAAATACTAAGAAACCAGAATGATATAACTTCTTACACAGTCCACAAGTTTGGAGAGGAAATAATTTGTGCACATCAAGACTAAAATTTTATAACTTCTTAGAATTTCTTATTAATCTCAATATCCAAAATTATGTGCTATTTAGAATAAGAGGATATAAGTATAAATAATTTTAGATGGGTAAGGCCTCATTTCTCAAGTGAATATTAAAAATACAAATTTCAAAATAGAACTGTGATCCCTCATGCAAAGCATACATGTACAAAAGTGATTGTTCAAAATAGAATTCTTCTGCTAGAATACAATATGTATATTTATGAAGAATATATTAGAAAGTGATGTTCCATTTTAATCCAAACATTAAAATACATACAAATAATTATAAGGGTGTTAATTTTATACCAATAACTGATGAAGATGATGGAATGGTTGTGATGAAATTGGAGTTATAGTTACAACTATATATATAATAAAGGTGGAAAATAAAGTAGTTATAGTTGTAAGAATTATAAGTGGCACATAAGTGGCCCTTATTTGTGTGTTCACAAACATATATCCTAGAGATTGAGTGTTTTGAGGAATTAGTTGATATATATTTGCTAATGAAGTTAACTTCTTCGTTACTTACATCTGTAGGAATAATACAAGGCTATCCTGGAATTCAATGTTTATAACATCATACTTTGGTAAAGAAATATTAAACAACTATGGAATATAATTTATTAATTTCTTGTATAAAACCAATACATATTTGACCCATGCATGTAGTGTTTTAGCTCCAATAATGTAGTCTCTATAAAATTGACTAGTTGCATAATTTCATCAATAATCCTATAGACCATGCACTCAATCTCAACTAGAATATTGTCAGATGTAACTTTGAGTAAATTTTTAAAAATAGTTTTAGGGAAAAAAATTCCATGAATGGTGCCAACATCATTGACCAATATATATTTCAAAATGGAGATTATCTCCTCTTAATTATCAAATTTCTCTACTAGAGTTTGCATCTCTTAATGCCTCTTGAGCAAGATCTCCCTCTTAGCCATAATGAAGTTCTCCACCTATGCAACCTTAGATGTTTTATTAAATTTAATTAGGTGTATGATTTACTCTTGAAAACATTCTAAAGAGTAAATGCTTACCATTAATGTCCTTTGTTTTATTTAACAATTGGAGAATGTCCCCCAACATGGGTTGGGATGTGGTCTTTGCAAACCTTATTCACTAAATTGTATCATATAATTTCTAATCTACCCCCAATAAGTTATCCATAATATCTATATTAACCTATATGTTACTCCTTTATGGTGTCCTATGAGTTGGTTATTTAAATATTTTGAACATTTATTCAATCACTCAATGTTTAACATCTACAAAAGTATAGGGATCCTCTCCATATATTTCTATGTCTAAGAGTTTTATTTTTATCCATTTGACAAAGATAATATGTCTTCTCTCTATTCCAACTCAACTTATTTACCTTTGGAAACCATAGTATTTATTTTAAGATTTCTCAAGGTGTTGGTTTGTCTACCAAAATGGAGTTTAACTATAAGTTTGATTTATAATCACTAAATCATATCTTCCTAATTCTTCCTATTGCAATTGATTGATCCATGAAGGAATGCTTATTTTAACTTGTTTTTCTAAAATCTATATATATACATTGATAAGAGAAGGATATTATTCTTTTGGATGCATAGTTGTAGTGAATATGTCCCTAGTACGTTGAAATTAGGTATTGGTGTCTTCTATCTAATCACCTACATTCACACTAGTGTAACAGAGACATATTTGGTCTTCCTCATTACTTTAGGAACTTAAATTTTAGGTTTATACATTTATGTATATCATCTAATGGACATCCCTAGCTTTGCTTATATCATAAGATGGGTAGCTTATGTGGAAAAAATGGAATTGGACAATAGGTTTTTAAAATGTACCCTCTTTGATAACCCAAGGGACTGAGGATTTGTTCCACTAAAGAATGAAGAGGTCACTAGGGTGATACGTATATTTATAATAAATAATTGAAAGAAGTATAAAAAACATAGTAGTCACAGTAGTATAAAAATATAAAGTAGTAAGTTGGGTTTTGGTAGGAAAAATTGGACTTACACTAGCATAGGGATTATTTTATTAGATTAATAAATGTAAAGAAAGAATAGAATATATTATGATAAAAATAATTGAAGATGTTTATGAATAATTAGGACTTGATGGACTTGTTATTAGAGAATGTGAAATTAGAGCACTAGTTGTCATAATTATCATTGTAGTGGCTCAAATTAGAGAGCTTAGACATGTAGTTGATGCTTTTTCATGCATTGATGTCTATAATTTTGACTCTACATCTTCCTTGGCATCTCCTTTTACATTTTTTAATAATTTATTAGCCATTGAGATACCATTTGCTTGGATGACCTCTTCATTTCATTCTAATAAATTAGATCCTCCTCACTAAATACTCCATTCACTCATTCATTCATCGTATTCCTTTGTTTGAGTTATTTCATCAAAATAATCTAATTCTTTGGTGTCAGACTTGGATGCCAATTATTCCCTGTTTCCCCATCTTTTATCTTCATCCTCACTTTGATAAATTATGAAAGGGTCTCATTTTTTTGTACTCTTTCTTTCACCCTCCCTTTCCTTATGTACTTCTAGTTATTTTTTTTTTATTCCTTCTGAGGTTAAATAGGATGGGTATTGGGCTTCCTTATATATGAGTATTGATTTGGTAAAGAAAGAGTTTGGCCTTGTATAAGGTAGAATGAGAGATGAAGAGGTTATAGTGGTAATATATGGTGAAGGAGTGGGATGAGTGATGACTAATGGGGGAATGATAGGTGGTGAGGATGATATCCTAATGGATTGAGGAATTATTACTAGTATTATTATTGTCACAACAAGTGGCAAACCAAGAGGAGAAATAATAGAAACATCTGATAAGAAACTAATAAGACTTACTTATTGTGCTATGGTCATGTGAGGTAACATAAGCATGGAAAATAGTCTAGTTGATGTGTTGGGATTTGCAAGTCTCTCCTCTTCATTTATGAATTGATGATAAACAACAACTAATGTATGAGGAGGGGAGTTTGAGAAGCCCCTCTATTTTTTTCAATATTAAATTCCCTATATGGGCCAACATGTTCTTGTATTTCTCATTATTCATGTAGAGGAGGATAATGAATAAGTCTAGAAACCCATTATTCTTTCTTAATTATTTTGACATATTCTTTAGTAGTATTAGGATAATATTGGATTTATACCATAATATTGGACATCTCATCCATGCACATCCTTATAGATACTTTAATATCATATTTTTCATTCATCAATACATTGTCATGATTATAGGGTTGATATCCATACTTGATCCTTACTTTACTTTCATATCTCTTTATGTGTGTTCTAAAAATTTTCATAGGGTCCCAGTGTCTGAAGGGTGACAATTTAAAACCATAGTGTTTCTTAATCCTTCCAACATATTCGACACATTCCCACATTTTGTACTACATTCTACCAATATTGAGATGGGTTAGATGGATAGTTTCTTGATTAGCCTTCCTTAATTTAGTGTCAAATTGTTAGCTAATTGAGCAACAATTTTATACTCATATACTTTATCATGAATAATCATTGGTAGGAACATAGGGGTTTCATTTTTACCTTCAAGCCTAATTATAGTGAAATTAGGGTAAAACTAGTAATCAACCATCATTTTAATATACTTATGTATAGGGTGAGAGAGTTGGGGCATGTTCTTCCCATATATTTCTTGATATACCATAGGGTAAAAGATTTCAGTTCAATTTTTCATATTATTTGTGAATCTATCTACATAAAGAATGTTGAATTCATCACAAATTCAATTCTTTAAGTAGTTATTATATGGTTTATATGGTTTGATATATGATTTATGCATGGTTATAACCATCATATCTACCACATAAGACATCATGTATAAGTTTACATCCAATAATATTCCTAAATTTTTGATTCATAGAATCAAGTTGGAGTTGATAATCTCACCCACATGTATAATTCTGTTGGATGTTAAAATAATGTCTAGTAGTGGGATCCATATATCATTAACATAATCAATGGTTGAGAAACCATATATCTTGTTCAATAGGGACATTGTATTTATCACTCCTAACCTAAAAACAACAATGGGAATAGTAGTAGGAGCCTAAACAAAAAATTTGCTTAAGTTACGAGCCCATTTAAACTTACTAAGAATGTTATTGGAAAGGATCCATAAATCAATCATATTCTTCCTATACGTCATTTTTGGTATAGGGAGTTTGTAATACCTTTCAAATTCATTTATAATGGCATATACAATTGGTTTTTTGCTAATCCTAAAGTACAATATCCTCCCAGTAACCTTGCCATTCATGAATAATTCAAAAAATAGTTTAGTGTAAGGAATTACCTTTGGTTTAGTTATTACATTGTGAAGAATAACTATTTTGATTATAATAAAGTCATCCTTGTACCTATGTGTGAAGAGTGAAATTTGTTTCTTGAACCTATGTGGTTCAACTACATCAACCACATCCCAAATAGCCAAATAATGTTTGAATTCATGCTTCAGGGCTACCAAATCAAATGTTATATATGTGTATCTAGTGGACACTCTGATTGAGTATGCATAAGGAATTGGGATGTGAGATGAGGATGCCATTTAATTTATTTCCTAGAAAATTCTTTGATTCTTGAAAAATATGTAATTAATGGGTTTCAAGAGAACTCATAATTCATAGTTTGTAATTGATTATTTGAAATCAATGTGATTGGAATAGAAATGGAAATTTAGACTATATTTATTTAGATGTAATGGATTTGGGAACTAAATTTATTAACTCATTTATCATGTAAATTAATGGTTACAATTGATCTTACTCCATTACTTGTATATTATTTCTATTTGAATTTCATTACACATATATCCACAAATTGTATTTCTATGTACCTTCTTTTTATCATTCATAGGTTATTCATCATCATAATATGATAAATTTCCCTTTTTCATGCTTTAAGGTTGGGTATTTATATCTTTGTTATTTATATTTATGTTTTTTGAGGATAAGGTTTTATGCATCATTGATCCACTCATAACTAAGTTATGGGTTTTTGTAATTTATTCTTTTAATCATGGGTTAGAGGGATGGAAACACATGGATGAATCTAACTAATATACTTATATGAAATTGTTTGTATGAAGAGTTTAACTGGCATCACCTCCATATGATCAGGATGATGACACATGGATGGCTCCTATTGGTATGCTTTCTTGGGACTTTCTATACAAAAGGATCTATTAATATCACCTTTGGGTAAGGGAGATGATGGCATGTGGATGTATCTCAATAATCTACTTGATTGGGACATTCCATACCAAAGGATATATTGACATCACCTCTCAATGAGTAAGATGATGACATGTGGATAGATATCAGTAGTTCACTTACCCAAAGTTTTTTGTATCAAAGTATTTACTGACTGTGGTTTAAGAATTTGACTCAAGAGAGGTGATTAGTATTGTGTTAGTCCCAAAATGAAAATAAATTGATAAAAACGCACTAACTATAATAACATCTCTAGGACTAGACACTAGGGAGAGCTTAGTTAACAAATATGAATAAAACGCACAACTAAAATGCAAAAGAAACCTTCTTTTACCTTCCTTGGATGCTAAAAAAATCTTCTTATAGTGGCTTGCTTGGTTTGTGCACATGAAGTATTCATTAAAGGAGGCTTGGCTATCTCTTCTTCTCCTTGGCACCTTTGTATTTGGCTTGAATTGGCTTGGAATCAATTTGGCATCATAAATTTGTCATGTGAGAGATCTTTGAATCAATTTTACATGGTAAATTTGCACAAATTAAGCTTTTGAAGATATTTGAGCATAATAACTTTTCACTAAAATAGCTTAAAAATGATTTTCATAGCCTCTCTATTTATAGATTTTTGAGATTGACTAGAATCAACCTGAACCATCCATCTCAAGATTGAGATGTGTGGTTAAGGATTAATCCAATTATGCAATTAAAATTGATAAATAAGCTTGTCAATATTTAGGATAAAGGATAAATTAAGAGGTATGGAGGGCATGAATCCTAGTATTTATGGCATTTATGCCCTAGGGATATCTTACTAAGAAATGAGGTCACTTGATGATGTAGATATTTAATATTCATTTCCAAAAATAAATATTCAACAAGTTTCCATAGAATTATTAATTAGGCTCTAATTTGATTTAATTAACTCTTAATAATGATTAAACACTTTGTGCACAAATTAATCAGAATGCCTTATTATTGGTCCAAAATTTGACTAGATTGGAATTCGAAGTCAATGTCAAATGTGTTGGAACTATATTCCCATTTAGGATGTTGCCAACACAAAATAACAAAGACACACATCTCATACAATTAATTTGATAGAAAAGAGCAATCCAGAGCACCCAAGTGCAAAATTGGCATTTTAACTCAGAATAATCTGATCAAAGTTCGTTGGTCCATAAATTGCATTGTCCCATTTAGTGATACTCTAGCCAAAATCAGCACTTGAATATGTTAGTTTCACATCATTTAGCATGTTTTAGTGTTTTTAGGCCAAATTGTGCATTTTGGTGGAAATTGCTCAAAATCCTGATTGGAGGTTATTGGTGGCTAGATTTAGGTGTCTACACTAACATCACCTTAGGGTGAGTAGGATTGTGGCACATGGATGTCTCTCAGTTATCCATTTCTTAAGCCTTAATTTACTAAATACTACATTGACATATGGATCTCAATGGTCCACTTGCCTATGACTTTTATATAAAAGGTCATGCTAATATCACCTCAAAAATGACTTAAACTTTTAAATTAGGCTTTGGATGAGTAGAATGATGCCATGTGGCTAGATTACATGAATTATAATAAGGTCTAGTAAATTCCTAAGTGTGAAGTAGCATATTTAGTACACAACATATATATGGGTTATACACAACTTTGATTTACTTATAACTTTGAAAAGAATTTCAAGATTCAAAATAAATTTCATCTAGATTGCATTAAGAAAACAACAAAAATAAAGAGGGCTAGATAAATTCCTCAATTTTACACTTTTAAAAACTTTGTCATATAATTATATTTCATGAGACCCCGAATAAGAGTATTTAATCAAAAAGTGGGTCCTTATATTAATTTTCAAATTGGGTTTGTGAGTTAGGGTACAAAAAATGGTGACTCATTAGGGAAAATAATCTTCATTATTTGCAAACCTTAGAATCTTAGTAATGCACCCAAAAAAAATTTAGCTCCAAGCCAATAAAAAATAAGTAAACTAGATCTTGGTGAAAGCTCCTACTTATTCATGAAACATATTAACTATTTCCATTCCTTGTATTTGTGTGTGACTTTGTGAATTTAATATTCACCTATTATGAGATTTTTGACAAAGTCCTAGATAAAACTTATAGGTTTCATGCTGACTTCAAATATTATAACCAAATAATAATGTTAAGTCTAGGCATAGCTCTACTGCTAGCCAGATGTCTATAGTACTAACATAGATACCTATGATTACATTCAAAGCATTTATCTACTACTATCCAAGAGTTCATGGCCTCAATATAAATTATTTGAATCAATTACATTCTATAAGTTTGTATTAATTTTTTATACTTAAATAGAAGAAGGGTTGGGAACCACTATTGGTTAGGTGTATGTATAATAAAAACTCATTTTGATAAATATGTCCCTACCAATTTGTCTCTATTTCTATATTTATTGTCTCCGATCAAAGCTGTTAGCATGTAATATTGAAGATAATCTTCGCAGGTGGGAAGTCTTTCTAAAAATTTGCATGATTATGTCAAAGTAAATCCTATAGGTTAAAAAATTTATTAATTCTAATTAGAAACTAATTCAGTAAAAAATATACCTCAAACCTAGAAGCTCCAGTACCTTTAGAATAAATCCTTGTGAAAACTAATTGTGTATCCTTTTAAATAATCAACTTATTTGGACAAGTCTTTTGTAAAATATATTATAAAATAATGATTGTGAAAATTTTGGTTACTACATTTCCCCCCATTTATTGTAGCATTTAAGTGGAACTAAAAATACTAGATAAAATGAAAAAGATAATGAAAATTTATGTAAATGGTTATAACACGGACTTGTAATGTGTCATAGTGATCCAAAGTGTTACTAAAAAATAAAATGTATGTAACTAGATACTTTATTTTCCATGTGAAATAATAATTATAGTCATAAATTAAATATAGAACATATTTTTCAAGGTTTAAATGTAATTATATGTGTTTCATGTGATGTTTCCCATGGATTATGGGTTTTACATTGGGAACTAGATACATGCCAAGGGTCAAGGATTGACCTGGTCACTATGTATAAAATAAATAAATTATAGAGATTATCAATTTATTGGCCAAGGAAATGGATAAGATTTCAAGTTGTCTAAATGATGAGGAAAATCATTGCGGGACACATAAACCTTAATTTTTCTTACTTAAGTATCCATGTTATTGGAAATATACTTTATTATGTCAAACCATAAGTGAATTATGGGTGATCAAGCCCCAATTAAATTCAAAATGTATATAAAATACAAATTTATTTAGGGATGCATAAAACTCAATTTGATATATTGGTATTTGTAACTGCAAGACAAAAAACAAGATGGAATCCATAATGAATTCATGAGCTACAATTTTTGAGGTTGTTCAATTTCCAAGCTATGGATAGTGCATTTTACCTAAATCAACCATTATAGATGGCTTTTATATTAAATTATAACTTTGTTCATTAGTTCATGTAGGCATTATCAAAATATAAAGGATAACATCCATGCCTATACCATGACTATAAATAACTAGTGATTAAATTATGGAATGAATTTATAGCATGCCCCCTTCATTGTTATCATTTATATGGAATCATATGCAAGCATATGTTAAATATATAGTCTATAATTGTAAATTACAACATTTCATGTAGATGTAAAAAAAACTATTTTATTTTGAATATTGAATGTATGTGCCCATTCATTTGCATTCAAAATGTATGAATTGATATTTTATTCCTATAATGTGAGATACACAAGCATGGCATAATCTGTCCCAATATTTGTTTTTCTCAAACCACTATGCATTCTATGAGATAGTAATATGTATCTTCTAAAAACTCTAAATTTCACATGTAGTGTGAGATGCATGTGTATGGCATATGTGCCCATAGAATGTACTAACATGTTAATGTTTTAACTCCTGTAATGTGAAATACTTATGCATGGCATACACCTCCATAATTTCTACCAATAATTAATTTTTTTTTAATAATTATGAATTATTTGATACTGGGATATGTATCATCTAATTTTTTTATTTTTTTCATGTAATGTGATATTCATATGCATGGCATATGTGCCCATAAGTAATGATATGTTAATATATGAACCCCTATAATTTGAGATGCATATCCATGGAATAATATCATGTACATTGTATTGATATGTCAATATATAAACCCATGAGGGTGAACTATAGTATAATGAATAATTAAATATATGAATTATGGTGGTCTCATATAAGAAACAATTTTTTTATTTGCCCCATGTTTCCCTCCTTTCAAAGTGAGGGATGAAATTAGTTACTTGATTGGATCAAAAGATATAGTGAGTTAGATAAGTTAGATTGGATGGAATACTTATAGTATCAAGAAGAATCTTTGAATCTTATTATTGTGTATATTATGTTAGTCATAGTATAGTATAGATGATGGAATAAGAAAAAATATAACATTCTATTGATAATATTATTGCTAAATGAAATCACATTTGTATTTTGATTTTGAAAATTGACCATTTTATAATGTTTTTTTGTGACAAATAAGTGTTATGATGTTGGATATTGTGTCACTTATGTCCCAATGTAATTGACAAGATGCATTTTATATAATCATAACTCAAGATTTTACTTGTATATGTTTTGATCAATGATTGAAACTATGCAATAGGCATAGTAAATAATATTGTAAAAAGCTGGATCATATAAATAGTATGGTGAAAAGGGGTTTTATACTATTATTTTAACCATTTAATTTATGCAAATATTGCTCTATGTTTATAAAATTCCTAGATAATCAATTGTGTTTTGATTAAATTTCAGCACTTATAAAATTACTAACAAACATAGATGATAGATGATTTGGTACATGTTAAAATTACTTGATATTTTTAGTAAATAGTATGATTTTTAGTTATTTTTATGAAAATAATAATAATTATTATTATTATTAAATTTTGCATAGATGGAAGAATTAATAAACTACATGTTTCATTATTTAATAAGATCACATTTATATCCAATTACATCTCCTATAATTTGGGAAGGTAGGCATAACAAATATTAAATGGAAACTTATAAATAGGCATGATCAAATAACAACTAAATAACATAATAAGTAAAGTAACAATAGTTTGTTTGACTTGTCTACAAAAAAATAGTTACAATATAAAAAAATAATCTAATTGTTCTAATATAGTCCGTAATGACTGAAGTAGAAACAAATCCAAGCTTATCTCATAATTTTAAAAATGCATCTTTACTCAAAGTTTTAGTCATTTTATCATCTAGTTGTTTAAAGGTAAGACAATAATAAAGACATATGCCTTCATTATTAGCCAACTGTTGGATGTATTTATGATGAACCTCAATGTGATTTGTCTTAGTAAAAATATATTTTTCATGAACTTAAGTACACTTTGGATGTCTAAGAATATATGTCTGGGTGTTGATGAATAAAGTTGAAGATCCTCCAATACATATTAAATCCACATCAATTCTTGGCATGTATTCAAAAATGATTTGCACTCTAATATAGTAGAAGATAATTAAAATTTACTCTGAGTCTTTATCTTATTGAAAATGATCCTTAACATAGAATGAAAATAAAACCTATGTATATTTTCTAGAATCAACTTCTCCTACCCAATCTAAATGAGTGTATAATAGTAGTTTAAAATCAATAGATTTATTATATGAAATGCCAAAGTTAAGAGTGTGCTCGACATATTTATAAACATGATTTGAATCTTTTCAATGCTATTGATGTCATTTATATATGAAGTGAGAAAGGCAAATTACTAACAAACATAAATATGGTCTAGTAGTAGTTACATAAATCAAACTACCTACTAATTTATGACATGTTATTTCATTGACCGATGGTGAATCAATGTAGGTTCAGAGTTTTATCCCAAATTCCATATGTGTAGTTTTGGGATTAAAATCATATATTATAAATTTTTCTAATAATAATTTGGCATATTTTATTTTGGTAATAAAAATTGTCTAACCAAAATAATAACATTGTCAAAACTCTACACCTAGATAATATTGAAGAAAGCCTAGATCATCGATTTAAAACATAGAAATGATCTCATAGTTCACCTTTTTAATAAAATAATTAATAATTTCAATGATGGAAATATCATAGACATATAAAATTACAATCACTATGTCATTATTGAAACCCGCCCCCCCCCTAATTTTTTTTTTTGATTACCTTTCAGAGTACACAATGGAACATCAAAAGGCCCCACTATGTAACATTAATGTAGTGCAATGCATCCCAGCAAATACTATTGGAAACACTAGTAACTAGCAACCAAAATCTGAAATGGATAAATCTATAAACAACTAGAATATAATTAAACACATATAAATATGTTTGTTTAGCTAATTGATATACAATCAAATAAGATATGATATAAGTGCAATACCCAAGTACAAAGGTCTGAATGATCGAACATAAGGATCCATCTCACTAACTTGCCTAGGCAAGTCTTATCATATCTTGAGATAAACAAGTGGAGATCTCTAATCCACTACTAAATCCAATGATATGTAAGCTTAAGGTTCCAAAACCTTTTAGGGAATCACTCGAGTAAGTATTATTCCTTGTACTTTTCCCATTGATCACCATACCATGATCCAAAGTCCTTTAGGAAAACATTGTGCCTATATTCCCTTAATTGATGAACATCACACACATGATATAACTCCATGTATAAAGAAATATTTTTATCAAAATATATGAGTTACAATATAATTGACCTAGGGTGGATGACATCACATATGTGAGAATCTTATTTAATAAGAATAAAATTGGCATTTAAAAATTAATTACGTTATGTGACACAAGAACATCATCTTGTAAGAATGCCATATTCATCTTAAGACCTAAATCTTTCTTAATTATACATTGGTTAGTATTGTCACTAAATATCACACCATATAAGAGGTTTTTCAAACCTAATCAAAGATTTGGGCAACATTGGAATACCTCTAGCCCTGTGGCTTGCCTATAGTAGAGGTAGACCTCTAGGTTTAAGGGATAGATCCCTAGATTGAAATTTAAGTGCTTATTATATGAAATTTTAAATGCATCATTTATATGGATTAATACTAAATTAGATAAGATAAATCACACCTACACTTCTAATTGGGATACACTTCTTAAGCAGGACCATGACCAATATGGGGATCTGCTAGACCTCATTACGGGATCACTTGTCACAACACATCATGCTAAGAAGGGTTACAAAGCCTAAAGTCAAACACAATCACATAACAACCCTAATTGATTCCTAAGGTTTTAAATTTTCACTCTATTCTAATAGCAATAAAGTAAAATTTAATGTAGTGCACACCAAAGCTTGTAGCACAAAGTGGGGGTTAAAAGCAATAAAACAAACATGTATATGGAAATTCAATTAAAGTAAGTATGAGTAACACCCTAATACATAAAATATGAAAGATATTATTGTTCAATCCAACACTTATGCTACTTTTATTTACTAAAAGAGAGGAGAAAAAAGTTAGACTATACTTACCTGAATATGAACCCATTGAGACTCAATCTCTCCCTTGGCTAAAGGGGTTTCACAAGAGGTTATTATGGTTTGTAAAGATCACTAAGAAAGGACAAATCATCCAAGACTTATCCAAAATATTAGATTCTCCAAAATAAGAAACCCTAAGATAAGTTTCCTCAAGTAGAATGGTGGAAGAGCATATTGTGAAGAAGCATGAGTGAATAATAACTCATGATTGCACATATGAATAAGGACTAAAATGATCTTGTATATATAGGAGGATCTTACCCTAAATCCTTCTGGAAACATCAATTGTAATGGGTTGACCTAGTTAACCCAATGTGTTTTTGGGGATAATTTACCAAGTTTGAGCTAAGTTAGCCAAAGGGATAACAAGCGAGGAAAGTAAATAATAGCCCTAAACTATATTGGCTTGCCCTAATTGACTTAGTATAACTGACAGTCCAAAAGGAGTTTAAGATAAGAAAAGGAGGAATGAAAAGAGAAAAAGGCTAGAGGAATACTCAAAGGAGTAGAAATAGCTTAGGGAATCATTTTCAGATATGGTTGGATTGATAATAGTTGGTAAAAATGGACAACAATCCTATGAAGCACTAAAGTTCTACCCACCCCTTTCTTGGTACACCCCTTAGGACATGCACTCAGAGAGATTGAGGTTCGATGGGTTCCTACAATATGTAAAGCATCAATAATTGATAAAAGTTAAAAATATTGTGTATACATACTCCCCACTTGAAGTTCATCATGTTTCACTAAGGTATAATAAGTGATGATGATTTGATAAAGAACATAAGGACACACACAATGTTGATGTTAAAAAAAAGTTGTAGTATTTAAAAAGCATACAATAACTAAAAGTAAATGACTGAAAGGGAAACTAATCTAAAAATCAAATAACTAAAAAGTAAATGTGATGCATACATTGATTTACCTTTATCATTGGATGGTTCTCTACTATGTTGTTAGATTCAATTGTTTAGGGCATACAGACTACTTTTGACAAACCCAAGATTAAAAAACTAGAGAGAAAAAATAAATAAATGCAAGAAAAGCCAAGATAGTTGGTGTTATGAGGATAGGATGTACTTGGGAAATTTGTTGAGCTGGGGTGATAGGTGCTATGTTAGAAAAAATAACTAAGTCAAAAAACAAGAATAAATTAGGTAACTGAAAAGACAAGGCTACTAAAGACCAAAAAAATAAAACATGTTATCCTTAAGTAAGAAAGGCAAACTCACCAAATCAAACCAAGGATACATGTCAAACAAGATGGTAATAAAATAAACCAATGGTAAAATATAAAAACAAAATGGTAAAACAACATTGATTAATGAGCAGTAATAAACCACATCTCACTCAATAATGTAAAAAAAGATACACATAAAAGGGAAAACAATATTGTTGAGTGAGAAGTAACAAGCCAACCTCAATAATATAAAAAGGGGTACAAACTCAGGTGTTCATAACAACAAAACAACAAAATCATGATAAATGGTAAAAGGAAAGTAAATTAAGTGTACTAAATGTAATATTATAGTGAAAGAAAGAAGAATCCATAGTTACTCAAAACATGTTTTTTTCTCTAAGGATAGATAAAACTAAAACAAAGTAATGCTACCATGTTTTTAAGAGATGAAGAATAAGGAATTAAAGAAGGAAAAATAGAATTGGAATCACAATTTGTATGTCAATAGGGGAAATGAAATGGGTGGAGGGGAGAATGAAGGTAAAATCAAGGTAGAGGAACTCTTTATCAAATTCAAGACAATCAAATTAGGTTTGTCAAAATAAGAGGACTTTCAACCTTAAGGACTATGAAGAACTTATCTTAGCTACACAAGTCTCATGTTAAAAAATGGAGTATATAGATCATCCCATAAAGGATATATGCATTAAAATTAAAATAAACCTACCCCCTATGATGTGTTCCCCATTATTTAGGACCCCTTATAGATTTATCGATCTACTATGAATATTGGGTACTTATGTGAGAAAGTAGGTAACACCATAGAGTTTTTTTCAAATCCCCTATTCTAATCTACTGGCCTACCATACCTTAAAGGACTTTAGATGTATGTGAATATGATTTTAGATTTTGAGCTTTGATTGGAGATAGGAAATGTGCTTGAAATCACATCTTTTGGTGAGAATTAAATTTTGAGAATTTATATGTTACCTTTTAGATATCATTGCCTTTTATTTTCAAATTATTTAGATTTTAACTTTATTTTAACGGTTTTTTTAGATTCCTCCAACATACAAATTTGGAAAACCAAACATGGGTGCTAAATATGACTTTCATTTGAAAACTTGGGACAAGGTTGCTAAGAGAAATAAAATTCAAAGATCATGGGTCTAAGAGTCTCATAAATTTAGGTGAAGTAAGAGTGTTATCTTGACTTTGACCTTATTTTATTTAATGTGGATATGAAAGGAAGGGGAAAACAAGATGAATGACACATGGAATAATTTAAATTAATTCAAATCATAAAAAATGTGGCAAAGGGAAAAGATGCATACAATGACAATAAAGTGTAATTCCTTCTCATAAGAAAGAGAGAAATGGAGGAAAAAATGCCAACATAGATTGTTGTGTATATTTCATCTAACAAAAGAAGAAAAATCTAAAGTTTGAGAAAAATGCTCAAGAACATGAAAAGGTGGTAATTTTATGAGGATGGCCAGGTCTTATTCATGGTCTTACAAAGCAACTCATAAGAGAGAGACCCACGAGGGTGCTGACCAGTAAGAAAAAAAAAAGGTAAGGGAGCCTTCTTACAAAGTAACACACAAAATAAAAATCCAAGGGATGTCAAAATAACATTGAAAAGTAACAAAAATAAAGAGAAATAGATTAAAAAATGGTGATTTTTTGAGGAATGATAGGTCCTATTCATAGTATTACAAATAAAATCACAAAAGAAAAACCTAAGGGGTGCAAAAAAAAGAGAAAATGCAATAAGATAAAGAAGACTATGGTACATCAAGAAAACAAAAGACCAAAAGGGAGGACTAAAGGTTTGGAAAAGGAAATAAATTATTGCGAAGGGAGAGAATTGTGCTTAAGTAACCTATAAAAATTGTTAGATAGATATAGATATAAAACATGATAAGAAGTAAATATTTAGGCAAAGTACATTTTCAGGAATTGAGAGTTGGTGGGCTCTTTGAAAACATGGCCTTCATTGGTTTGAAGATGGTAAGTGCTTGGACCAAGAATGTCATTAACTAAATATGGGCCCCACCATTTTTTGGCATATTTACCTTATTTATCATGGGTGTAATCTAATTTAAGGACAAGATCACCAACATTAAAGTGCATATTTTAACATTTTTTTATGTCATCGAGTGATGCAAGCCTTGTATTAGTGGTTATGTTACAAAGTAGAAAGAAGGCATTCATCATGAAGATTAAGGGTATAAAGACAAGATTCATGAAATTATTCATCAGGAATAATGCCATGAAGAGATATATGAAGAGAGGGAAGCTCAATTTCTAAAGGAGGAATTGACTCATAACCATAAACTAGAGAAAATGGAGTTACCCTAGTGGCAGTGTGTATGCTAGTGTGTGTGTTGTGGCATGTCCACTATAATTACCACCATAAATTCCCCATGTGATTGTTCAATAAAAGGAGGGACCTCATCTTTCATAAAAAAATAGATAAAGGTATCTTTGGTGTTATGAGAGTAAAGGATGTTGTGTCAAAATACATGCTTGAAATCTTGTTTATGAATGCATGTCTTTTCACGAGAATCTAAATTAGGAGGATAATTTTGGTTTACTAAAAATAGAATGATGTCTTGATACCAAGGTCTTTGTCTAATGGTAATATCCTCAATATGATAGATAAGTGAATGTAATGGTTGAGTTGAAGATAGAGATTTGCTTATTTGAATGAGAAAGGAAGGATCAGAAAGAACTTGATGTGGATAAAATAGAGAAGATGAAGAGGAAAGAGAATTATCAATAGAATTTTGATCTCTAAGAAGAGGCTCAATAGTGAAAGAGAAAAAATGCTTAGTGATATTAGTTAAAATTTGATGATAGGTAATAAGGTTCTCACTTTTACATTGATAGTCACCATTAACTTGACAACAAATATGTTTAGAGTCACCTAAAGCATGAAGGTATTGAATGTTTAAATGAAGAGTAAATCTCATGCCTAAGATAAGAGCTTCATATTTGGCCATATTATTGGTGACATCAAAGGTGAAATGAAAATCTAAAAGAATAATCTTATCAAGAGGATTAGTGAGAATGCATCCTACCCTAACTCCTTGAAGGCATTTAACACCATCAAAGTGAAGGGTCCAAGTATCCTCATGCAAGTCAACATTCATTTTAGGGAGCTCCTTGATAACTACATTTGGTTTAGTAGTATCAAAGGGAGTGGAAGATTATTCAAGATTATTGGCTTCAAGATCAATGGTAAAGCTATGAAAATAATCTTTAAGAGATATATCTTTATTAAGACCTTAAATACTAAAGGATATTGTCATCTGGAAGGTCATCTTAAAGAAAATAATTGGCTAGAATAGGAGTTGTAACAAGTCGGTTAGCTATGACTTACCCTTTAACAACTTTTTAAGTGATGATTTGAAGTTCAAATTCCATAAGGAGGACCATCCATTTTCTAAGTATATATCTTAAAAGAAAAGATTTGGAGAATAAATGATGAAGGGGGTCAGAATGAACAATGACATAACTAGTTTGGTAAAGCATGTAATGATAAAGATTTTTAGCCGTAAAATAGATGGTGAAGAAATCATGCTCAATTTTGGTATAAAATATTTCATATTCAATGAGGCCTCAACTAATGTATTAGATAGCATACTCTCTTCCCATATCATCTTGTTGGGTAAGCATTGCCCCAAATAGAATAGGTGTGCAAGAAGTATATAGAATCAAATGTTTATCATTGGAAGGAGGATGTAGTGTAGGTGGGTAAAGTAATGAATCTTTCATATTATCAAAGGATTTTTGATATGGATCCATCCATTCTAAAGCAATATTTTTATTGAGAAGAGAATTGATGGAGTGAATTTGATATGCCATTTTAGAGAGGAACCATATAATTACCCCAAGCTTGCCTAAATAGGTATGAATGTTATGAATAGAATGAGGAATAAGCATGTTGATGATATCACCCATTTTGGTAGGATCAATGGAAATACCATGGAGAGAGATTAAGAATCCTAACAATTTTCTAGATGTGACTCCAAAAACACATTTATAAGGATCAATTCTAACATTATATTTAAGATGATGGTCAAATATGATAGAAAGATCAAAAAGATGGTTCTTACAATGTTTGGAGTTAGTAATAAGATCATACACATAGGTCTCAATAATTTTGTTAATGATATTAGGAAAGATGTGAGTACTTACACATTGGTAAGTGGCTTTGACATTATTGAATTTGAAGGGAATTTTGACATAGAAATAGGTTCCCCATTCTGTGGTGAAAGTAGTTTTATGTTGGTCTTCAGGAGTGATATGAATTTGATTGTGTCCCAAGAAACCATCTGTAACAGAACATTTTATAACTAGTTGTGGAATCAATAATGGAATATATTGAAGGTAAGGGGAAGTTGTCCTTAGGACAAGCAAGATTAATATTGCATTAATAAATACAAATGCGAATAACCATACTGAATTTCTTTGAAATGGGAACAATGTTAGACACTATTTAGGATAATCCATAGGTTTGATAAATTTAGCATCGAGTAGTTTGATTATTTCCTTATGACATAAGTGATAAATTTTCTTTATTTTTGATGCATAGGCTTGGAATCAGGATAAGTAATGATGTTATGCACCACTATTCTAGGGTCAATGTTAGGCATGTCCTCATAGGACCAAGTGAAAACCTCATGATATTTTTCAAAGAATAAGCTAAAATTATCATACCCTGTAGGTGAAAGCTCTCATGAAATTATAATCAATTGAGGAAAAAATGGGGGTACCATATTTGATATAAGTGGTTTCTTTACTATTCATGGAATTTACCATCTTGAAAGTGATATGGTGTGTTAGGCAAGGCTTATATTATATTTGTTTTAAGATTAATGCTAGTGATGAAGTTGTTAAAGTAAGGAGTTTTAATTTTTAAATTTCTAAGTTGATGTTGCTGAGGAAGTTGAGATTCTCAGGGATGGAGTAACTCCAAAATAGCTTCATCACTTGGCAAGGTAGGAAGAGGACCATAATATTTAACATCCACTTTAAGATAAATAATTTGATTGTCATGGTTATAATATTTAGAAAGAATTTGATGGACATTAGTTTCCTTGGCATCAAGAATAATTTTAGGAGTAGAAGAAGTAGATGGAATTGAAGAGATTGGTATATCAATGAATTCAATGATGGGAGAAGTATTGGATCCAAAGGTGTAGGAAATTTAAGAGGTTTGGAAGGTATAATTTGGTCTACCACCCAAGGCGTATCAATAAGAGGATGATTGATAGGAGGTACATGACCCTCAACATCTAAGGTGTGATCCACAGAAATGGTATGCAAAACCTAATTAAAATCATGAGTTTGGGGTAAAGTTTTCTAGTAATGCTCGACATCTAAATCTCTAGATTGAGCTTGGGATATGGTATAGTTGTCATCATATGTTGGAGAAATCATACAAGCTTGAGAATTAGGGGGAGTTTTAGAAGGTGAAATCCCAATATTATTGAATGTATGAGGATACATGATGAGAGGATCTTGAAATAATTTAGCCACTCCAAAATAATTGCAAGTAAAGGCATCTTTTAGTAAAGAAGGATCTTGAGCATTACATGGAGAGGTAAAGTTGGTAATCTCATCAATAAGACTAATATTATGGTCTCTTGGTAATATATAAGGAGGAAGCCATTATGAAATATGTGAAGGTAGCCTAGTAGTATTTCAAGTGTGTTACAATTCACTGGGCTCATCATCATCAGAATCTACAAGAGTAACTTGTAAATCATGATTCATGTTGATAAACTTGGGTAAAGGAGCATTGTTAATCTTAAGATTTGTAGGAATAAGATATTGAGGTTTAAGATTAGGAAGATGGATACTCCATGAATTGGGATCAATGTCATGTTTGTACCATTTTCCATTATGTAAGAATTTAATACAATGACTACCATAAGAAGCAATAGATCGCATTCAATAGGTCCATAGATGACCAAGAAGGATATTGTAAGATAAAGGGAGATCAAATACCATAATCTTGGTTTGAATAGTCTTAGGTATTATGGTTAATGGAAGGCAAACACAATCAAGTGGCTTTTGATTAGTCTTATCAAAACCATGACAAGTAAGATGGGTTTTTTTAAGATGATATTTTCTAAAACCAAGTTGTTTTATGATTTATAAGTATGTCACATTAATACCAGAGCCTTCATCAAAACTTTTGAAAAAAAGTGGTATTAATGGCTATTGTGATAAAGAGTGGTGGATCATTAGCATGAAAAAGTATTTTTTCATTAATCATGTCCTCTTCAAGGAATACAATGGAAGGTTTGGAAGATGGACATGTGGTTTTAATGGTGTTGACATTAGTATGTTGAGAGTCAATACAAGGTGGTTCTTCATCAATGGAGGATAGATCTTCAGTTTATTTAATTTTTTGCATAAGGAACTTATGAAGTGTGAACCAACTCCATAAGAGTAATCTTACAAGGCATGGAGTTGAGTTTTTCATGAAAATTCTAATGAGATTTATAAGAACTATCATGAGTTTTAGAAGGTAAATTAGTTTTGGAAGATATAGATGTGGTTAGAGGATCATAATGAGGAAGTTGTTCCTCATGTGCTTCTAAATCAACATTGGTAGTGGTAGTATATTTAAGAAGTTGTTCTTATAAAGATGGATTTTTAGGCTTGGTAATAGGATCTTTGTGAGCTAGTTTATGATGATAATTAATGCTGGTAGTGTTGACATATTGAGATTTATTATAGTATTGATCAAAATCAACATCGATGGCACAAACATCCTTAACATTTGGTTGATTATTAGAAGAATATTTTTGGTTATTAGAGGTGGAGGCTTTAAAAGTTTGTCATTTTTGGGAAGCAACAATGTATTCTTGATGATGAAGTTTGATCATAAATTCATGATTGAATGAATCACCAAGCATTTAGGAGACATAAAATTTATTTATCCCTCTAAAATATTCATGAGAATGTCTAATATTGGCATGGAACCAATAAAAGAGAGTAGGGTCATACCACTTAGGAGAAGCATTAGGATAAATGAAAGTTTTGATGGTGGTAAAAATTGTTTCATTTATTGAACCAAAAGAGGTATAGGAATATTAATCTTGGTAACTCCTTGTTTGGTTTGAAGAGCATTACTAGTGATATCATTAGATGTTTGGAAAGATACTTTAAGAAGTTTAGGATTAGGTTCAAATTGATTCATAAGAAAATCTTGATGCTTAGCTTGATCAAGAGCTTCATTAAGTGTTTGAAGAGTAAAATTTTGAACCTTATATTGGAGGGTAGGATTTAAAGCTATGATAAAGATTTAGAATAGATTATCATAAATCATGTTATGATTAGCTTTATGAGCTAAATATTTCCACATTTTAATAAATTCATGAGCTTATTCAATCAGGGATTTCTTAGAATTGATGAATTGGCTAAGATAGTTTTTAGGAAGATCATTGTGTTGAAACTCTTTAACCAAAGGATTAACCAAATCTTCAAGTTACCAAATAGAATGTTGGGGTAGTTGATTATACCATTCTAATATAACACTAGTAAAAGTTTTGACTAAGAGTTTATTAGTGGTGAATTTATTAGTTTGGATCCACTCTTCGTAAATATTTCTAAAGGCTTTAAGAAACGAGGTAGGGTCCTTAGTCCCATCACATTTGATAGTTGGAAATATGTTACCAATATGAATGAAAATAATGAAGGGATCTAAAGGTTCATTTTGAATTGTTTGAAGCATCTTTTTATTCATTATGGGTTTAGGAATAACATTACCAAAGGCATCCCTAAGAGGTGCAAGAATATAATTAGTGTTAGATTGAGGATGAATAGTTGGAGGTTGATTAGCTGCATTGATTAAGTGTTATTGAAGTTACATCATTTGGTTAGTATTAAAATTTTGAATAATGTTCATTTTTTGAATAACTTGGGATAATAGTTGGGTTATATTAAGAGGTGGGTTGGTGTTTGTAGGAGCACTCCCCATATTGGTATTAGGGAGAGGATTTCTAGAAGAAGGATTAGTGGGATTGTTAAGTAAACTTTTATCAATCACTCCCACATTAGTTTGAAGATTTTGATAAATTTATTGATGAATATAGAAAGGATCATATCCGTCATCTTCATCTTGAGGTGTTATTTACATCATATTATAGTTCATAGATGAAGGAGGAGAAGAGGTGCCGCAAGAGTGATGGTTCTCTTTAGAGGAAAAGATAGGAAGAAATGAGCATACCATATAGTACCTAAATGGATTCAACCTATCTAAGAAGATTTTAATAGGAGGTTTTATTTTGACTGAAGAGAGATTAAAATAATGCAAAATTAGAAGGATAAGGAACTAGATTTACAAACAAGGAAAGAAAAAATAGTATAGGGTCAACTAGGTCAATTAAGTATAGAAAATAGGGTCTGTAAACTATATAGGGTTGATTGGGTCAATCCAGTATAATAAATAGAAGTAGGAAAAAGAAGGAAAAGGTGTTACAAACTATACAGGGTTAATTGTGTCAGTCTAATACAATGAACAAGGGCTAAAAACAAATTGGGTTGATCTAGTATAGTAGGTAAGGAGAAAGAACAAGATAATAATAAATATATGAATTCAAATAATATAATTTTTGTAGTTGATCTAGGAAATTAGAGCTGAAAGGAAACAAATACTCAATTAGATTAACATTGGTCAATCCAACTGAGTCACACAAAATAAAACCTTTTACTAATGTTGGCTTATGTAAGTTTTTACAGACATAATTAAACAAAGAGAAAAAAATCAACTTGAAAATTAAACCTAACTAATTGGTCAACCTAATTATTAATTAGATTATTAAGAATGATTTTCAATGTGTTTGGAAGTTGGTTATAAGTAAAGTACTAAATAACAATCTAAATATGTTTTCAAGTAATTTGGGATAAAAGGGACTATAGTGGAAATGATACAAGCTTGGTATTAGGGCCTAATCCCTTACTTCACACATAATAGTGAGAAGGGTGTTAGGTGCTTAGCCAAAATATACCATTAACCAGACTTTATGCTTGACCAAAGCATCAAGTCAACTTCCCCCTTAGTGATCAAATCCAAGTAGGTTGGCCTACGGTAGACAAGTGTTAAAGTTCTTGTTTATGTTATGTGGTTTGGCTATGTGTGCATAAAATATAAATAGTGAAACTAAGCTATTAATTTAAATTCCCCTAATTAGACTATGTATACTATTATAAGCATGCAAGCAACATGAAAAGAAAGTGTGCCCTAATTACTAATAAATATGAGGTTAATTCCAACTTTGAAACAAGGTATAGTGTGAATATTATATGAATAAAATATATAATAGGGTTGAACCTATATTCAAGAACCAAGGTCTAAAAATGAACTAGGTTAGTAGTGTTGATCCAGTTATTTTAGACAACACATAGAACATAGAATTGGGTCGGCAATGTCAATCTAGTTGACTGTGAAAGGTTAGTTTTGAAGACTAAAAACTATGAAATAAAATATAGAAAGGAAAGAAATAGAGAAATAGAAAGGAACCTTGGTAGATTAGAGATTTAATGAATAATATTTTTGGTCTTGAACCTAGAAAAGTGCTTGAGAAACCTATAAACTAGATTGATATAATTGATCAAGTTGTACATGATACTACTAAAAAGGTGATAAAACTATAAGGGGTTGATTAGGTCAGCATAATAGGCTGAAATGGATGTTTGAAAGGATAGAAACCTATACCAGGTTGACTAGGTTGATCTAATTACCTATTCTTGAAACCTGTGGATAGAGAAAAAGGATCTGGGTTGATAGAATCGATCTAGTATGTCAAAATATATGATCAAGATAAACAAAAAAAAGGAAGGAAAAAGTGAAAAAATATTGAAAGGGTTAGTTCACGTTGGGTTCAAAAGAATGTATGTAATCATAAATGCATCATATTTATGAATTAATCTTAGATCTGATAAGATAGATCACATCTACACTTCTAATTAGACTACACTTGTTAAGAGAGAGCATGACCAATATGGGGATACAAGTGATATAAGTGATATTAGGGGATAAATTATATCACTTATCACAACACATCATTCTAGGAAGGGTTCCAAATCCTATAGTCTAACATAATTTCACAACAATCCTAATGGAGTCCTAAGGTTTTAAATGTTCACTCTATTCTAATAGAAAGAAATTAAAATCTACTCTAATGTACACCAAAGCTTATGGCACAAAGTGGGGTTTTTAAATAATAAAACAAACATGTCTATGGAACTTCAATTAATCTAAGTATGAGTAACACCCTAATACATAAAATATGAAAGGTAGTATTATTTGAACCAAAACTTATGCTATTTTTATCTAATGAAAGAGAGGAGGAAAAACTTAAAATATACTTACCTAAATGTGAACCCATCGAGAATCAATCTCTCCCTTGTCCAAAGGATATTTGAAAGAGGTTGTAGTGGTTTTTAAGGATCACCAAGAAAGGCCAAAGCATCCAAGACTTATCCACAAGACTAGATTCCCCAAAATAAGAAACCTAAGCTAAGTCTCCTCAAGTAGAATGGTAGAAGAGTAGATTATAAAGAAATGCAACCAAATAATAACTCATGATTAAACATATTAATAATGATCAAAATTATCTTGTATATATAGGTAGATCTTACACTAAATCCTTTTGGGAATGTTGGATGTATAGGGTCAACCCAGTCGACCTAGTCTATTTTTATGGATAATTTACCAAGTCTGAGCTAGGTCAGCTAAAGGGATAACAAACTAAGATGGTAAATAATACCCCTAAACTATAATAGGTTGACCCAATTGACCCAATATAATTTATAGTTGAAAAAGAGTTTAAGAAAACAAAAGGAGTAATAAAAAGAGGAAAAGACTAGAAGAATACTCAAGGGAAGAGAAATAGCTTAGAGAATGGCTTTGGGATATAGTTGGATTGGTAATAGTGTGGAAAAAAATGAAAAAATTCTTATGAATCAACAAAGGTCTACCCACCCCTTTTCAAGTGTACCTCTTAGGGTATGTACTCAAAGAGATTGAATCTTGATGGGTTCCTACAAGATGTAAAGTGTCAATAATTGATAAATGTTAAAAATATTATGTGTATACACTTATCACATACACTAACTAATTGCTTGTGTAAAAAGGGTATAAGAAAGAATGAAATAAATATATTATAAGGTCTTGATACACCATTAGTATTTTCATAATGATATCATACTTCTTTCACTAAGAAACAAGACCTACAATACTAGATTCACTATCCTAGAATGCTCTAACATTAGTATTTCAATATGGAGGTGATATGCATGAAGACTATACAAGGTAAGTGAGTTATAGATTTTTTTTTACACCAAGGATACTTTTACACTTGAAAATAGACCCATACACTTGATAAAACTTCATATGACCTTCTAGAGTGGAACAACTTGCATCAAACATGGAAGGGTTGAGAGAAATCAAGGATAGATGAAAATCACTTGACTATTCACTATACATATCTTCACATAATTTAAAAATATGATGTATGAACTCAAAAATAGATTTCATGTATTATTAAAATTCAAATTACAACATCAAACTAATACAGATTCACCATACATGGTGTGGAATTAGAAAATAAGAGCCAAAATGGCTAGTACTTATAGAATGTGAGAGACGAGAGAGAGAAGTGGAGCTAGAGGGACAAAATGCCATTTCTCAAGTTGAGAGAGAGAGAGAGAGTTAAAATTATAGGCAAATGTAATATTAAATAAACCATGTAATGTCTCTTTGGACAAATGTCCCTCCAAGGCATGAAACTCTTCAAATGTAGTGTAATACTCTTCAAATTGCTATTTAGAAACTACCTTCATCATTGGTTTCTATTGACCACTCCAAGGCATACTAAGAACAATTTACAAATGTTCATTACTATGGGGAGGGGTTTAATAAAAATCTCTAACATACATTAGATGTGTCCCTAATCAGTGATATTCTTTTGGATAAGTGTTGTCATTGATTATAGTCACTATTATCCTTATTTCACTCATTCCTCACACTTGTTACCAAGAGGTCCATAAAAGAGGTGGTATGACAACTTTAAAGAGTCCTATTATATTTATATCCATTAGGAAAACATTAAAATTCCTCCCAATTAGATTTATCACCTTCTCACTTTGTGATCACCTTCTATTCACTATGCCAGTTTGGATTGTCTAAAGTGAAGGTGCTTGTAGAGGTAATTGTATAATTTTATAAAGTAAAAACTATATATGAGGTGTTATATTAGGTCTCACTTGATCTCCCAAATGGATCCTCATCCTTTTAAATTCTCTTGTACTTACAAAACACCAAAATCTATCAAGAAAACTAGTATTGTACCCTATCCATACAAATAGGGTAGAAGTCAATCTAATGGTAAGTGGCCTGAGGGAATACTCTGCAAGTCCCAATCACTTTCTAGGTCATACAAACTCATTTGGATGCCTTTTATTCTTTTTTTTTTCATTGGGTCATTCACAAGGGTTTTGGAGGGTTTTGAGTGTTTTATACTCTTAAGGATAGTTCATAAAATTGTGAGATTTAATACATAGACAAATTCCACTCTAACCTTATCTAGGATCCTCTCCAACATATCCTAAATCCTCTATATCCCATTCTAATCATCATACAAATATGAGCTTCTTAAGGTCACCTCTCGAGCCCTTCCTTGCATTTTATACACTCTGTCATGTTTTTAAGTCAAGAAATAAACAATTTATTGCTTAAATATGAAAATCAAAGGATTTAATTCACATTATAAATCCCCATGAAGTTCATCTAAGGTATTTAAAGGATCATATATTATTATAAATGGATTTGGACCCCTTTAGTTCTCTAATCCTAGTCTAGGCTTAGTAGGCTTAGTCTATGCTTGGCTTTTCACAACCACCTTTGAGTCATTGGTCATGACTATGAGACATTTTTTATGTTTTTATATGTCCAACATAGATATTCCCACCTTTATTTAAATGTTTTAATACCCTATTCATCTTCTTCTCATCATTTTCATATCTTGTTTGCAAACCTTACTACTTGGGAGTGCCCTCTATCTGATATAGAATAGAGAGCACTTACCCTATTGACTTAGGTGATTTGAATGTATGAGAGGTTTAAATATGTCTAAAGGACCCTATATAATTAATTTAAAAGTTGGGTCACATCAATAGGCCTTCCAATTCCTAAAAAACCCTCAAGGTAGACTTCATAACACTCATGTAGGATTTGAAAGTATGGCTATAGGTTAAGGCATGAGCTTAGTTTCTACCTTGTTTCCCTATCCTAAATATCTCATGAGAATGACATAATCATAATAAAGGAATTAATTTTTTTTAAATATAATCATAATTCATGTTATCTTCTTCAATCCATATCTCTACCCTTTGACTATTCCTGACTTGTGGACTATGTGACTGTATTGTCTACTTAGAAAAAAAGCATATGCATGTAGGTGTCCTATAAATATCTCTTTATAGTCTTTATAATCATCCTATATTTTCATGGGCCAATATCTATATCTATAGGGTCATTCACATTTCATTCATCATCATTCCATCGGTGCCTATAGTCACATTGTAGGTAGTCTTTTTGAAGGGAAAGGGATTCTTTTAGGTTAGTCTTTTATGACATAGTCCTCATGTATCATGAATTAGGATCCTCTTAAAGTTTCTAATCTCTATTATTAGTCACTTACATCCATACTATGTCTTGGATTCAACCAATAGTAGAACTACTAGATTATCATATGCCATCATTTTACAATCAACTATAGATGTCTATTTGGAAGACAAAAGAGCCATTGTAGGTGGTAGTATGAGTTAATACCTTGTGTTTCAAATCTTTTAGATTTTCTTTTAGATATTAGTGTTACCCACATTCTAATGGGGAAAATTGTCTATTGAATATGTCTTCATTTGGTCTCATAGTGTTGTAAATCTATTTGAACTCAACCTACCATAGAGACTACTATCATTCTATAGTGAGATAATACTTAAAATAGAGACCTATTTACAGCCTACTTATATGGATAAACAACCAAATTTACTTTAAAATCATTGAACCTATGCTAGGATTCCATCATGGAAACATTTAGATCAATATTTACTTCAAGATTATCTATCATGAGACGATTAAAAGTATTGAATCATCCTTGCTTTGGATTCTTTAAGGTAATGAGTCCTTAAAATAATTTGCTTGACTTAGGAGCATGGATTCAAGATTGTACACTATCTCATGGCTCCAAAATGATCACCATGACATTATTTATGTGTTCAAACCTATATTAAGGTCTTAAAAATGGTCAAACACTAGCACTCTAATTGCTCAGTCCTCTATATGAGCTTTTTGTAGATGCATATGCAGGAGTATAAAGGTAGGATTGTGTGTATGGAGAATTGGTTGACCTCAACCAATTTCAAACCATTTTAGATGGATTCAACATGTTTATATTAAATAAATATATATCCAAATTCTTTGAATACCTTATTCTTAGCCACCATGGCTGTGTAAAGTTCCTAATGACTACCTTTAAGTGAATACTTGTATGAAACTTTGACTGTGTACCTGTTGACCATTTTGACCACAAGTCAAAATAGATCAGTCCCCTATATTAAAAATATTATATATGGGTATATTATGATTTTATATGGTGTGTCATAATTAATTATATTTGAGTTTATGTCCTTTTATCCTTGGTTACGATCTAATTAGTCCTTATGTCATTTTGAGTCACTTAGAGATCATAAATGAACATTAAATGAAATTGGTGTAGTTTTCAAGGTGTCCATGTGTTCCTAAATTATTTAAAATTTATAATCATTTATTACCTATTATAAATGTTAGATTATAACTAAAAACTTGTAGGTTATAACTAAAAACCAAGAAATAACTACAAAATAAGGTGTTTTAAGAGGTGTATAGCCTATGAGAGAGAGTGACATGTGGGAGAAGGTTTTGGGATGGATAATAAAATTATTATAATCATATAAATGTTATATAAACATTAAAATTTCTAAAAATTGTCCAAAACCATTTCACTCCTTCATCACCCTTCTAGACATACAAAACTAGTCAACATGTTTTTAGTTGGTATGACCAGTACAAATAATTCCAAATTAAATGACATTGTGGGGTGATATTAAAATTATTAAAATTTAATTTCATGAATTTATTTCATGGATTTGTCACTTTTTATCTATAAATCATCCTTTACAAGTTGACTATGTTTTTTTGCTTGTTAAACCCCATACCCTATAGGTTTCTTTTTTGTATGGGAAATTCCATACAATCCAGATAATGGAATTGAATAAAAATTACATGTACATATTTACCTTGTGTTTCCCATTCTTGGTTTCATGTGTCAAAGTGTTTTGATAGGAAAAAAATCTCAAGTTGTAGGTAAAGACACCTTTCTGTGTTGCAAGTGGGTGTACACCACTTTCAATGTTTTCATGTCTTGGTAATGGTCTCATAAGATGGTATTTAATGATTATATCACTAATCATAAATTATATGAAACCATTAAAATAAATTTAATATACTTGTAAACCCTATATACCCCTGTATAAGATGGACTGTGTAATTGCATTCTGTAATTGAATTCGCAATTGCATCAAGTTATATAATTTCATAAGGCTTAGGTATGAATAGAACATGGGGCTACCAATTATACAAATCTTATAATCCAAAATGAAAGATAAAAACACACTGGTGATCACCCAAAGTCAATAAGTCAAAGTCCTCTGAATCAAGATCGATGGTGTGTATTCTTATGTACAAATTTTGATCGATGATCTATGTTGAAGACTAGGGTCAATAAGTTAAGAAAGATCAATGTTATGCATTTATTCATGTAGATGGAAATATAATACTAATCATGAATTTAATAGGTTAAAGGATCCTAAGATTTAATGTTATGGTGTTGTATGGTGTAAGACTATTAATTGAATAGAGACTGATAATAGAGCACACAAAAGGCATGTGGGGATGCCAAGTGTCATAATATTGAATGCCCAGATCAAAGATATACAACCAACATTGAAATTTAAGGATATGATAATCCTAAGGAGATCTATAGAGTGAATTTGATCAAGTTTTATGGGATACGAGATGAAGATACATGTCCAAAGTGATAACTATCATTATTTAAAATTAAATAAACAAAGTGCAAGGAGATACCACATAAATAGATAGGTTAGATTGAAAGATTGTGTGGAGCTAAGCATGAAAATTTATAATCACAAGATCAAAATATGATTTTGGTTACCAAAGTACATAATTCAAATTTGAATGCCACTATTAAAGCTCAGTCAAGGCCACCTCATAAATACTACAGTCCAAGTAAAGCACATGCAACAAGTTCAACATAATAATGGAAGGTTCATGATGAACATAAATACTAGAGTGACAAAGATCTATTTATACTAGTTTATACAAATGACCTCATTATGCACACAATGCATACCTCCCTCTTAGTGCAATCATGAGATCTATCCTTAGTCAGTTTTGGGATGTTCTAAAAGGGCTAAAAGATGAAGGTGTTTTTATGAGCAACTAGAAGGATTCTTACACCACATTTCATGGATTTTTATTCCTTTTAGGTCCATTTGTCTTACCATATCTTACATGTTCTATCTCAAACACATTCTCCTACATGTATAACTCTTTTTCTCAACATGACTCATACTCTTATGACTCTTGGATTTCTCTCTCAAATTCTATAAGTAATAGCCATTTTGGCTATTGTAAAAATACCACAGCATGTGTGGTGAATCCCTCATGGAATTACATTATATTTTTCATTTTAAAATTTAATATAAGTCTAGTTTTTAGTCCATAAACAATTGTCTAAGTGTGGAAAGTGATGTATGGTGGAGTTAGTGATAATTCTCTATCTTTTCTTCCCTTATCCTCTCATGTTTATACAAGAGTTCTTATTCTAATAGGTCATATAGAGTGTATTCAAGTGTGTTAGGATCCTTTCAAGTGTGTAATTGTTCTTAGAGTGTGCAATCTACCCTCTAGTTCATTAACTTGTGTTGCTTCATACATCTAATCTCTATATTGAAACATTGATGTTAAAACCTTCTAGAACTTGGAAGATAGTTTGTATGCCTTGTTCCATTGTGATAGAGTATGATAGTCTTATGGAAAACATCTTGGTGTATCACACCTTAGAATATGTTCATTTCATGCAAATTTCTCACTCTTTTCTCATAATAAATCACTAGTTTCGGTGATAAGCATTTCAAGATACATTCAGGGAGCTAACCCTTAAATATAGAGGCTCACTTACACTATAAGTATACCCACATATCTGGATGTGTTCCCATTTTTTCCAAATTTAGACAAGGCTTAAACACCCTCTTCTAGGTTGTAATATTTGGTTATAATAGTTATGGCATGCCTAGTGGGATAATTGTCTTCAAGACAACTTGTCAAGGTGAATGTTGGTCTTGACAAAATCACCTAAAAATTGGCATGCTACTCAACATTTGGTGGCTACATTAAGGTAAAATCTGGTTCAAGGCCATTATTTTGTCATATAATTTCTCTCATACTTCATGGTTCTCACTAGGTCATCATCTAGTAGAGTGTTCAATCCTACCAATCCAACTATTCAGCCTAAATTTCCTCTTAAAGTTCAATACCCTCATCCTAATCTACCTTATGAGGAGTAAGAATATTTTTTTATCCAAGGAACTGAAGAGAGTGAAGAGGTTGAAGAGATTGAATATCTTCAAGAAAAAATGGCTAGACAATATGCCATTTTGACCTTCAATATTGAAAATCTAATTCATCTCCAAGCATATTATGTTATTCCCCCTAATGCCATAGATAGCGTGCCTACATTCAATCGTGAGAGTCATGTTACATATAGTGAATACATTAGGGATATTTCAAATTTTATTAGTTTCTACAATGTCACTCAATAGAACATTTCCATAAGAATCCTTGCCATGTCCCTTAGAGATAAATATCTTGGTTGGTATTAGACTTTCCTTGTTAGATGCATCACATCATGGTATGATTTTGGAGTGTTGTTAACTTCTAGATTTTAAGATGAAAATGACCATACCTCTATCATACATCAACTCAATGTGATTGAAATAGTATCAAAGGAAATAACTCATGACTTTAATTAGAGGTTTTAGAAAACTGCCTCCTCCCATGAGGCCACCTGCTAGTTTTATGTTTCTTACCTACTTGAGAGCCATTGGTACTAAAATTGCTATCTTGCTTTAATCCATTGGTGGTTCTACTCTTCTTGAATCATATGAACTTGCCACCAAATATAAAAATAGTCTAATTCAAGATAGAAGGTTGCCTCCTAAGGTTTATATGCCTCCATTGTCTCATAATTCTACTAATACTCCAAGTGCGGCTCAAATTCTCAATGCCAATGACAAACCAAAGACTACTCCTAGGAGGGTAGAAGATGATGTTGATTGGAGGGGAAAATTCCTAGCCTTAAAGGCTCAAATTAGGCAAGCCAAGGTGAAACAAGGTTATTAACCAAAACCATATCCATATCAGTAAAAATATGGAAAACAATGTGGGAGAGGAAGAGGTCAAGGCCAACCTAAATATAAAAATCATGTCAATGTGTATAATCCTAATTCTACCATCAATACAAGGGATATGGTACCAATGTATATAAATTTGGTGAAAGGAGAAGATTAGAAAAAATGACAATTTATGGATGCATATGATAATGGATAAAAATATCTTGTTTTTATATGAGGATTCATTCCTCTTCTATTATTTGAAGATGAAGTCATGATGCAAACAAATGAAGGTGGACAGCCTCAAAGAGAGATCTTCACCAACTTCCTAGTTGATGACACTTTTGTGCTCAGTAAAGGAAATTATGTTATATAAATCACTATATTTAGGATAAAGGCTTTATGAGGTGATAATAATGTACCTATAAGTTCATCCAATCCTCCTACAAAACAATAAGGCATGGCTATAAGCATGGTAGTTCCAAATAATCCTACACATCCTAATAATCAAAATGATGGAAGGACTATTCAAAAAACTTCAACTCCTCAAGTTTAAAGCACTTCCTTGCCCCAAAGGGCCCAATAAAAATTAGGTATCTCTACTCTAAATATTTTAGACACATTAATAAATACCAAAAAATCCATTTCTCTTTGGGATGTCCTTCATATACCTGGCAAAAAAGAGCTCCTACAAAAATAGCTATCTACTATCCTTACTAGTATTTCAACTTAAAGTCAAAGTCATAGAAAGTTTTATCTAAAAAATTACCCTAAAACCATTGTTTAACCACCTAATAAAGATGATAAACCTCCACCATTCTACCTCACTCTCATTGTAGGTGATAAGTTGGCACACAATTACATAGTTGATAGTGGAGTTTCTACTTCAGTCATGCCCAAAGTTGTAGCTAATAAATTGGACCTAAAATATGACCCTCATAATAAAGGGGTTATAAAATTATATGATACAACTTCTAAGGTAACAGGATTGATAATAAAAACTTGAAGGTTTTCTTTCATGATTGTCTTAGTTTTCCTATCCTTCAAGACATAGTTGTTGTTGATCTCCCATCTCACTTTGAAATCTAACTTTACAACCAATATAGGTGGCTATATCTTAGCTTATTTTTCCATCTTCAAATTCAGGACAAGGTATGGGACCAATGTGACCATTATAACACAACATTTTTAAGGTTTCAAATTGAGCCTTACATTCAAACAAGTTCTAGTTTGAATTATGTTGTCCATGAGGAGAAGGTTTATATTATAGATGATGGTACTTCCTCCAATGAAGGAATTTATGTTTTTATATTTATGAATATGGTAATAAAACTTATGATCATGATACTTATGATTTAATTTAGGAAATTTATTTAGGAGTGTATTGTACATGAAAATGGAATACTGACACCTCTACTTGCTAAGAAAAGAGGTGAGGATGATGAGATGTAGAAAATGTTTTTTGATGGTTAAAGAAGTAAAATTGGTACAACAGTTGGTGTCATGTTGGTCTTCCCATCCAAAAAATAATAATATGATTCATATAGTTTCCATCTTAGTTGCATTTGCAATGTGGCTAAGTACAAAGTTCTGAATCATAGCCTTCAATGGGTAAGGAAAAATGGAATCAAGAAGTTGTAAGTATATGGAGATAGTGAATTGGTTGTGCATCAAGTTATGAATATGTTTTCTACCAAAAACCCTTTTCTCAATTCATATAATCATATGGTATGTGATTTTCTTTAAGACTTCAATGAATTCAACATCCAATCAGTTCCAAGGGAGCAAAATAGTCATGTTCATAGACTAGCTACCATAGAAGCTCAATTTGATACACTAACTACCATAGAAGAGGAGGGAAATTAATCTCACATTAAGATCATTTTTATAAATTACATGCCTAATAATTAGGTGTCTTGAAAAGTGTTTGATAGTGACAAACACATTGTATATTTCTTTCAAAATGAGGTTGAGTTTTCCTCAAGAAATCAAAAGATACTCCAAAAATAATTTGATGATTAGATTGTGAAAATAATAATAATAAATATACCTAAGGACTTGGTGACCTTAGAAAGTATCTTCAATTAATATAATAAAAATAATAATTAAAAGGTGAGTATGTCTACAAAATATGAAAACTATGAAAGAGTCTTGATTTTCAAAGACAAACTTCTCAAACTAGGCAAGGTATGTTCTACATTGGAGAAGTAAGAATTAACTAATTTATGTAGAGAGTTTCATGACATCTTTTCTTGGGAGTATAAGTACTTAAAATGGTTTTATACTATCCTAGCACACCATTTGATTGAATTGGAACTTGGAGTTAAAATGGTTAGGTGGAAACAAAGGCCCATCAACCCCAAGGTTGAACAACTCATAAGGTTAGAGCTTACCAAACTAATTAAATCTATAATTATATTTCCTAACAAACATTCAACATGGGTGGATAACCATGTACCTATTATAAATAAGAATAGGGAGATAAGACTTTGTGTGGACTTTAGAGATCTTAATAGAGTGTCACTAAAATATCACTATCATTTACCCTCTAAATGGAGTAGATTTTGTAAATGGTTTTAGGTTCTCAATGTTTTTCTCTTCTATATGGATATTCATGTTATAATCAGATTCTAGTGAATGAGGATGATCAGTTTAAGAAAACATTCCCCACAAAATGGGGGAGTTTTTCTTATAGGAATATGTCCTTTGGTTTGTCAATGCCACATTTCAAATAGCAATGGGCATGGCATTCAAAGGTTTAATTAATGAGATGTTTCTAGTTTATCTAGAAGATATAATAGTGTTCTCTAAAGATGGTAATGAATATATGCAACAATTGTGTCAAGTGTTTTAAATATTTAGGTAGTATGGATTATCTTTGAATCCAAAAAAATGCATTTTTTGTGTCTATAAGGGTAAGCTCTTAGGACCTATTGTTCCCAAAGATGGTTTGACTATTAATCCTAAAAAAATAGAGGCTATTCTAGGACTATGATTTCCATTACATAAAAAATTCTCTAAATTTTATTAGGTAAGATAATTTTTTTAATGAGATTCATACTTGGTTTTGCATCTCTGGTGAAACCTATCATAACCATGCTCAAGAAAAAATAAGTATTTTTTTGGACTAAGGAATGTAAGAGCAGTTTTGAATCCATTAAGAAAGAAATTTCACAAGATCATACTCTTTTAAACCCTAATTTTTCTAAGATATTTCATTTTGTATTCATTTTCTAACCTTGATACTATCTTAACCATTCTAATGCAAAAAAATGATGAAGGTGTGGAGCAACCAATTGCATTTTTTAGTCAAGTTTTGGAAGATTATGAAATCAAGTACACCTTCATGGAGAAATAAGTCCTTGTTATTTTAAGAGGACTAAAAAATGTTAGGCATATGGTTTAACACAATAATATTCATGTTATGGCTTATCATCCTAATACCAAAGAGTTTCTCTTGAGTAAAGACCTTAGTGAAAAGAAGGTAGGGAAGATTACTAAGGTAATAGAATATGATGTTGATATAAAAGTGATAGAGTTGATAAGGGATAAATGAATTTATGAACATCTAGATTCAAATATCCATGAGTCAAATGAAGAGTCTCTAGTCAATCATGATTTATCCTAACCAGCTAGTTCTTTGCCTCTACAAAGTTGGACACAAGATGCCATATTTCTTCAAAGTGGTGATTATCCTGATGGTATGAACAGATCAAAAAGGAGATATTTTAGATTATAATCTATTCCCTTTTATCTTTTAGATGGTATGATTTCTAGATAAGACACTAATGGTGTGCTATTGAGATGCATTGATATTGATCATTTTGGAGTGTTGCTTGAGAAGTTCCATGATGGGACACTAGGAGGTCATTTCTCTCTAAGAACCATAGCTACCAAGATTATGAGGGTAGGATATTATTGGCCTAGCCTCTTCAAGGACTATTATTCTTAGGTGAGAAGGTGTGTAAAATGTTATTTTTTATAGGAAAATAGAAGCTTTTAGCCCTTCTTTTGAATCCTATCAAAGTAGATCAACCTTTCATGCAATGGGGTCTTGATTTAATTTGTATGATAAACCCCCATCAAGTTCTAATCAAATATGGATATTGATAGCAACTAACTAATTTACAAGGTTTGTTTAAGTAGTGGCATTGAAAATAACTAATGATAATGATATCTTTCAGTTCTATGAGAGTATCATTTCAAGGTTTGGTAACCATTCTACCATTATTTTAGATAATCCGCTTGATTTTATGGCTGTTAAGAAAAATTATTAGGAAAATAGTAATGGCATATATTTGAGCACCACATATAATTATTAACCTCAAGGTAATGGTTTGGTTGAGTCTACTAATAAGAATCTGATCAAAATCATCAAGAATACTTTGGAAGATAGTCAAAGGGCTTGGCACACCAAATTGAAGACAGACCTATGGGATGATAGGATAAATCCCACTAAATCAATAGGGAATTCTCATTTTTTTCTTTTCTATGGAAGGGAGGCTAGGATATATATATCATAAAAGATTCTTACCTTAGAGTTGGCACATCAATTATATTTTCTTGAGAACACTCCAATGGAGGTAAGGTTGGCTGAATTAATAGGGTTTCAACAAACTAGAGATAAAACTCATCAAACTTTGAAACATCACCGAATACTAATGAATAGGTATTTTTATAAGAATTAAACTCTATTAAAATTTCAATAAGGTTACATAGTTTTGAAATGGGTTGAATATAGACTAAAACCAGGGAGACATAAAATTTGATAGTTTATGGAGTGGACCATATGTCATCATCAAGTGCAAAAAAAGTAACTCTTTGCAATTATAAAGGATGAATGGAGAGGAGATACATATCCTTGTGAATGGGATACATTTGAGACCTTGATATTGAGGAATTAAAGGTTAGTCTTGTAAATATTAGGGTAGGTATGGCTTTTATTTCAGCTATGTTGTGTTCCTTAAGTGTTCTAGTTGAACACGTGTGTTTATTTTGAGTGTGTCCTTTTTTTTATGTATTTATATGTGATTCATGTTTTTTTAAAGGAAATTTTGTATCAAATATAATGTATAGGTGACTCCATGTCCTAATGGACAGGATTAAGCTACTGGTCAAGGCAAATTAAGCATACCACCCTTGGGAAATCACTAAGAATGTTGACTATTTTGACAAAAAATCAAATTGGGTCAACCCCCTATAGTAAAAAATTTATATATAGGTTTAATATAATGTTATATGGTGTGTCATAGTTAATTAGATGTGATTTGATGTCATTTTAACCTTGGTCATGGTCTAATTAGTCTTTATGTCATTTTGAGTCATTTAGAGATCATAAATGAGCATTAAATACAAGTGGTGTGGATTTTGAGGTGTCCATATGTTCCAAAATTCCTTAAAACATAAAAGGTGTCATTCCTTGTTATACATTTTATATTCTAGCTAAAAACTTGTAGTTTATTACTAAAACCCAAGAAATAGGTACAAAATAAGGAGTTTTAAGAGGTGTATGGCCTATGAGAGAGAGAGTGGAACATAAGAGAAGGTTTTGGGATGGATATTAAACTTCATCAAAATCATATTAACTTTTTATCATATTTTTAATTACTAAAAATGGTCCAAAACTATTATACTCCTTCATCGCCCTTCTAGACATGCAAAACCAATCCACAAGTTTTTGGTTAGTATGACCCGTAGGAAGACTTCCAGGTCACTTTCCTTTAAGGGGTGATAGTACACTAATTAAAATTAAATTTAATTATAAAAGTTTATATATTTTTAACTTGTGCTTTATGAATCATCCTTTACAATTTGACTATGTCTTTATGCTTTTTAAACCCCATATCCTGCAGGTTTCTATCTTGTATGGGAAATTTTGTATAATATAGTTGATAGAATTGACTCTAGAGGACATGGAAATGTTTAAATCATGTTACCCATGCTTTTTTTATGTTTTAAAGTGTTTTTATAGGCAAATAATCTCATCTTATAAGTAAAGACACCTTTTTGTGTTGTAGGTACGTTTCTACCACTTCTAGTGTTTTCATGTCTTGGTAGTGGTCTCAGAGGATGGTATTGACTGATGGTATCACTGATCATAAACTATACAAATACCTTCAATTGAATTTAATATAATTTTAAACATTGTATACCCTTGTATAAGATGGACTATGTAACTATGTTATGTGATTGAATTCACAATTGCATCGATTTATAGACATTCATAAGGCTTAAGTAAAAATTTAACACGGGGATGCCAAGTGTCATAATATTATAAGCCTAAATAAATGATCAATGGAATGAAATTGATCATCTAAATTAAATAATTTAAATTCCCTTAGTTCAAGATCGATAGTGCATATTCTTATGTACAAATTTTGATTGATGATCCACATTAAAGACTAGGGTCAATAAGTCAAGAAATATCAATGGTGCATATTTAATCATGCATATGGAAATACAATAGTGATCATGAGTTAAATAGGTTAAAGGATCCTAATATTGAACATTATGGTGTCATATGGCATAAGAGCATTAACTAAATGGATATGGACAATAGGGTACATAGAAGGCATATGAGGATGCCAAACATCATAATCTTAGAAGTCTAGATCAAAGATTAATGGCCAACATTGAATTTAAAGGATAAGAGACTCCCAATGAGATCTAAAAATAAAAATTTATCAATTTTTAGGGGACACAAGATGAAGACACATGTCTAAATTGATGATAGTCATATTTTAAAATTAAATAAATAACATGGCAAGGAGATGCCACATAGACAAACAAATCAGATAGAAAGATTTTGTGGACCTAAAAAAACAAATGTATAAGAATGAGATAAAAATACTATTTTGGTTACCAAATAAAATACTTCAAATTTAAATACTTCCATTAAATCTCAGTCAAAACCACCTCATAAAACCTATAGTCTTAGGAAAGCACATGCAACAAGTTCAACACAATAATGAAAGGTTCATGATGAACATCAATCCTAGAATGATAGGGATATATTTATACTAGTCTATAAAAATGACATCATTAGGCCTATAATAGATGGGTCACTCTTAGTGTAATCATGATTTCCATCCCTAGTCAGTTGTTGGATGTTCCATAAGGGCCAAAATATGAAGGCATTTTTTGATCGAGTAGAAGGAATCCTACACCACATATCATGGAGTTTCATGCCTTTGAGGGCCATTTATATTATCATACCTTTCATGGTCTATCTCACACTCATTCTCCTACATGTATATATCCTTTTCTCAGCATGACACATTTTCTTATGTCTCTTAGACTTCTCTCTTATTACTTCTCTATCAAATTCTATAAGTAACAACCATTTTGGCTATTGTAAAAATAACACACCATGTATGGAATGGCCCTAATAGAATGACATTGTATTTTAACTTTGAAAAATCAATATAAGTCTATTTTTGAGTTCATGAATAATTTTCTAAGTGTGCAAAGTGATATATGGTGGATTTAATGTAAAGTATCTATCCTCTCCTCCGTTATCCTCTCATGTTTATGTAGGAGTTACTATTATAATAGGTTATATAGAGTGTATTCAAATGTGTTAGGATCCTTTCAAGTGTGAAATTGTTCTTAGAGTGTGTAATCTACCATGTGGTTCATTTACCTTATGTTATTTCATGCATCTCACCTCTATATTTAAGCATTGATGTTAAAACCTTCTATATCTTAGAAGCTAGTTTGTATGCCTTGTTCCATTATGATAGAGTATGATAGTCTTGTGTAAAAAATCTTGGTGTATCACCCCATTAGAATATGTTCATTTCATGAAATGTTTTCCTCTTTTATCATAAGAAATATATAGTTTAGTTGATAAGCATTTCTAGATACATTCAGGGAGCTATCCTTAAAATATAGAGGCTCACTTCCACTAAAGGTATACCCACATACTTGAAAGTGTTCCCATGTTTCCCAAATATGGAAGAGGCTTGAACACCCTCTTTTAGGGTGCAAGATTTTGTGATAATAATACCACATATAATTGTGTTACTCACTTAAAATATTTATTGGGAGAGATATTGATAATAATGTTTTTAAAGATGAACAACCACATCATATTTGATTTCAAAGCCAAAATAGGAAGGATAACTCCATTACTGAGGAAGACTTGTTTATAAACTATGGCAATGCCTTTCATTAACAACATGAGATGTTTATATTATCAATTTATGTACACACATGAAATCAAATATGAAATACATGTGAAATTGATGTTGATTCTCCTATGAATCATGTGCAATACCTCATTTATAGGGACCATTGCAAATAAAAGAGAAACCTGCAGGATGTGGGGATAAACATGCAAAAAGTAGTAGTAAAATTATAAATAATGGTTCATAAATCTTTATAAACAAAACCTTAAAATCCTACCATAAATATTAAGTATACAAATTTTAATATCTACCACCAAGTGGATTTGACTTGACTCATCCTCTGCTATCTATACTAGACAAAAATTAGCTAGTCATTTCTGCATGGCTTGTGGAGCAATGAAGAAGTAAAATGGTTTTAAAAAAAAATTGGGACTTCAACATATGATAAAACATGAGGATGAGTTCAAGTAATTTTAAAATTCACTATAGTATCCTACCAAGCATGCTACACATCTATAAAATTTATACAACCAACTCAAACTACCCAAACTACCACTTACTTCTTATTATGATATTAATCCTATAATTTTGAGTTATACACTAACATGTCTAACAAGGGATTAAAATTAATGATGTTTAGGAATAATTATAACATTTTTATACCAATTTTAACCATACAACTTTCATAAATGACTCAAAATATGACCCCTAACATGACATAGGACTAAAGGTGAATATGACTAAGGTAGTGAGACATTAAATGAGCTTGATAGGACTAATATATATTTTATAAGATACTAATAATCCATTATAAAAGTTTTGAATAATAGGGGGTTGACCTATTTTGATTTATATTCAAAATATTCAACATTCTTGGTAGTTTCCAAGGGGTGGTATGCTTGTTATACCAAAGACTGGTAGCTTATTCTTATCCATCAGGTTGTAGAGTCACCTATGCACAAGTGTGACACTAAATTTAATCTGAAACCACACCAAACAAAATTAAAAACCAAAACACACAAGATAAGATAAGACAACAAACACACACTTGTGTTGTATGAGCACTTATGTAACACACATAACCCAAGCCAACTAAATCAAACATAAACTAACCTACAAGAAAATATTCCTCCAAATTAAAAGGGGAATTTTGAAACCTTTATTGCTTCATGAAATGGAGTGAATGAGGCATGTTGCTTTTTTAACTTTGGCATTGATGACTTCATCATCTTCATGACACTTTCTAACCTTATTGGCATGATGTTCAATGAAATTAAGGTATTTAAAACTAGATCACTTATGAAAGCTAACTCCTTTTGCATTTCAATATCCTCAAAATTTTCATAAGACTCCTCAAATAAAACCTTAAATGGTGGTTCAAAAAGGAATACCTCCTTAACTTCCATGGTATTATGTTTCTCTATCTTCTTATGTAATTCAACTTCAACTTGGAAAAGTTGTTCAATATCTTGGAGAAGCCTCATCTATTGCTACCAATCCTCCTTGATTTCCTTTTCTTGGAGAACCATCACCTCTTTAAATCTATATTCCTCATCTTTATGTATGAGATCATATATATTACTTTCCTTATGATCTAATACATCTACAAATGGTTTAACCTCAGGTTGAGGTGTAGAGTTATCTTCAAGGATAACATATTATACTTTGGATTCATGAGACACTTCTAGGATTTCAACCTCTTTAACAATATATTGGTGTTCATCTTCATTAATGACATGACACTCAAATTCATTCTTGATCAAGCATTCAATAGCTTACTTTTTATGATCATCAAAAACCTCATGATCATATATGAATTTCATTGAAAGAGGGGTAAACTTACTCAATTATTAAAATTCTTGACTTATGACATTGAACTTTTGCCATAGGTCATCTCCCTCCTCATTACTATTATGTTCAAGGATTATTTAATCATAGAATTCAGTTAACTTAACATATATTGAATATTTTTCAAACACTTCTCTCTTCATTATTTGACCAAATTCTATATGAGCACCTACAATAAGAACTTCAATGTATTTATCCTCACTGAAGAAGATGAAATTAAACTTATGTTCACCAATGGGAGTCCCTATGGTGATTTATTCTTCATAGTCACTAGTGGAATCCTCTTTACTAGTTAGGGATTTATCTTGCTCCTCTTCACTTGATTACCTCAAAATGGGCTCTCTTTCATGAAGGGATGAGGTGTGAGGGTGATGGATAGACTCATGGTTAGAGATAGAGAATGAGGTGTGGTGGAAGTCTTTTGAATGTATTTGGGAAAAAGGACCTATTGAGTAAGTTCATGGGGAAATGACAAGTTGTTTTAGTCAAAAGTAAAGACACTTACTTCAACAAAGGTCTCACCTGGATCATAACATCCTTGAGGTTATTCAATATTTGCATGCTCAGTTTTAATCTTTTTATCTTCCAACATCCTTATCCTATCTATTGAGCATTGGAAACACTTTTTTTCCAAGTACAATTGTTCCTTGATATCACATTGAGTTTCTTATTTAATGATCTCCCACAAATACATACACCTTTGTACCAAGCCTCTTAACCACACCATGAGATATTTAAGGAGCTCATCAAACTCATCATCCCATGCTCTCATCATTTATTCTATATCTAGTAGACTTGGTATGAGTGTCAATAAGGATCTGATATGAGATGGGTTTGATGGATGGGGAGTAGGGTAATAATGGGTATTAAGGCCAAATTTGGTTTTTTAAGTTGATATTGTAAGAATTCACATCTTTTCTTGTGATATCTTGGTGTACAATCCATGAAATAATTTGATTCCTCATGATAATATTGATAAGTGTCATCTTCAGATTGATAGGTATCATGGTATGGTTAATATGAGTTGTATTGGGATTAATAGGAAGGCACCTCTTTATAGGTTTCTTGACATTCTTCCTCATAGGGTTGTCTAACAACATGATATACATTTGGAGAAGGAAATGGATGACCATAGGGATGACATTGATCATAATATTAATAACAATTGTGATAGGGATGTTCAGGGGTGTAATATGCATCATAAAAAGGCTGATAAGAAGATGCATAGTGGAAATTATCATCAAATATATTAATATCAACCTCATAAGTCAAATTAAATACAAGAATTTATTAAAACCTTAAATAAAAGATACCTAGGCTACTTACAACTAGAATACTTCATTCAGAGTCACCATTGATGCTATCTTGCTTGCTTCTAAAATCTGACTAGAGGAAAGACACACCAATAATATTTCTACTCTCTTGGACCTTGGTCCCATAGAGCATTCTATAACTATTATCACCAAATATCACACCCTATAAAAGGTTTTTCAATCCTGCTCTAAGGTTTGGGAAAAATTGGAATACCTATAGGCCTATGGGTTGCCTATAATAGATGTAAACCTTTAGTTTTAAGGGCTAGATACCAAGATTGACCTTTAAGTGCTTATCACCTACACTAATTGATTGCTTGTGTAAAAAGGGGTAGAAAAAAGAATGAAATAAACCTATTATAAGGGGGTGATACACCATAAGGATTTACATAATTATATCATACTTCTTGCACTAAAAAATAATATCTAAAATACTAGCTTCGAAATCCTAGAATGCTCTAACATTAATATTTAAATATAGAGGTGATCTGCATGAAGACTATCCAAGGTAAGTGAACCATAGATTAGTTCTAGACACTAAGGCTAATTTTACACTTGAAAATACTCCCATGTACTTGAAAAAATTTCATATGACCTTCTAGAGTGGAATAACCTACATCAAACATGGAAGGATTGAGAGAAAGTAAGGATAGATGAAAATCACTTGACTATTCACTATATGTCTCTTCAGACACTTTGAGAAGATGATGTATGAACTCAAAACCAAATTTAATGTATTATTCTAAGGTAGAGTACAACATCAAACTAGTAGGGCTTCACCATCAATGGTGTGGAATTAGAAAACAATGCCACTTTTCAAGATGAGAGAGAGAGCTACATTTGTATTAGAATGGAATATGAAAAAGACCATGCAAGGTCTCTTTTGATAAATGTCCCTTTAAGGCATGAAAATATTCAAATCTATGGTAGAAATATTCAATTGGATATTTGGAAATTGACTTCATCATTAGTTTATCTTGAGAACTCTAAGCTAGACTATGAAAATTTTCTACATGTGCACTATGATGGGGGTGCTAAGAACAAGATCTAACATGCATTGGATGTGTCCCTAATTAGTGATATTCTTTTGGACAAGTGTTCTCATTACCTAAAATCATTTTCATCCTTCTTTCACTCATTCCTCATACTTTTTATTAATATGTCCATCATTTTTTCATTCTAATATATATAAGAGGTGGTATGATACCTATAAAGAGTCATCTTGTATTTATATCCATTAGGAAAACCTTAAAAGGTCTCCTGATTGGAGTTATCACCTTCTCACTTAGTGATCACCTTCCATTCACTATGTCAGTTTATACTTCTTAAAGTGAATGTGTTTTTAGAGGTACTTGTGTGTTTTTATGAATAAATAAATATATATGAGGGGTTATATTAGATCTCACTTGATATCTAAAAGTGATCATAATCCTTTGAAACTCTTTTATACCTACAAAACAACAAAATTTTATCATGAAAACTAGTTTTATACCCTATCTATACAAATAGGTTACAAGTAAATTTAATGGTAAGGGGTCTAGGGGAGTCCTCTCCATGTCAAAATCATTTTATAGGTCATAAAAACTCATCTAATAGCCTTTGGTTATTTATTTTTCCCATCGAGTGATAAATAAGGGTTTTGGAGGGTTTATAGTGGTTTATCCTTTTAAGGATAGTTCATAAAATTGTGATTATAAATACTAAAACAATATCAAGTAGAACCTTATTTATGATAATCTCCAACATATCCTAAATCCTCAAGCTCCAATTCTAATCATCCGTATAGATACGAGCTATTGAAGGTGGCTTCTCGAGCCCTGCATTGCATTTTGTACACTCTATCATATTTTTAAGTCAAAAAATGACTAATTCATGGATTTATATATAAATAAAAAGATTTTAATCACCTTATAACTCCCCATGAAGGTACTCCAAGGTATTTTAAGGATCATCTATTTTTATAAATGGAATTGGACACCTTTAGGTCTATAAGCCTAGTCTAGGCTTAATATGTTTAATATGTGCTTGGCTTCTCACAACCACCTCTGAGTGGTCGTTAATGAGTATGACAAATTTTGTATGTTTTTACATGTAAATAATAACTCGTACCACCTTTATTTCAATGTTTTATTCCCCTATGTATCTTCCTCTCATCATTTTCATATGTTCCTTAGTGACCCTACTACCTAGGAATGCCCTCTATATGATATAGAACATAGGAAAATTAACCTATTGACTCAGGTTATTTGAATGTATGAGAGGATTTAACAGGTCCTAGGGACCCTACGTGTTAGTGTATACACATAGCTCTGATACTAGTTGTTAGGATCTTAGAGTACAATTGATTACTTTTGTATAAGCAACTAAACACGGAATTGAAACCAAAAGTAATAAGTAACTAGAAATTAGAAACATATAAAAACACACTCAAATTGCTACAACAATCATGGAACAAGATTTTTAATAATCTACTTGATTCTTCTAGATCTTCTTGATCTTGATTATCTTGCTCAAATTACAATACTGTCCCATGGGTCTCTTAAATAGAATTTTAAAGCAAACAATAATTAGAAAAATAGACTCAAGACTAATTTTAGTCTTTACATGCAAATTAATTGTTCTCCTAAAAATAGAAATTCTAGAAATGCACAGAAGTTAGTGTCGGTCTGAAGATGACCGATGTCAGCCAACCCCTAATTGATGTCAGTTGGTTCTAACTGATTTCACCAATGTCAGTCGACCTCTAACCGATGTCGGTTGGTTATGACCGATGCCAGTTACTATGTAAGCCTAGCAACCTCAACATTAGCTCATTAGTGAATATTTTAGCTCCACAACTCAACAATCTCCCACTTGGAGATAAATAGCTACACATGTACTTGTACAGCAACATCCTCTAAACATCTATGGCTTGTTTCTCCCTCTTCAAGTTCAATCTTGAAGACCAACAAAAGTTAAATGAAGATTCAACTTCTCCTTTGTTACCAACTTTGTTAACATATCAACAGGGTTCTTATTCGTATGGATCTTTTCTAGCTTCAACTGTCCATCCTCCAATACCTGTCTAATGAAGTGGTACCTAAGCTATATATGTTTGGTTCTTGAATGAAAGGCTGAATTCTTTGCCAAATGAATTGCACTTTAACTATCACTGTAAAATTTTCAACTATCTTACTCCTTTCCCAACTCTTCCATGAACTGAGTAATCCAAATCATTTCCTTGCTAGCCTCTGTGACTGCAATGTATTCTACCTCTGTAGTAGACAAGGCAATAACCTTCTATAACTTTGAAATCTATCTAACCACCATTCCACCAATAGTGAACACATATCCAGTGGTGCTTCTCCTACCATCCAAGTCACCTACCATATCCGAATCTACATACCCATGTAGAGAAGTGTGTGACCCTCCATAGCATAAATTCCTACTGCTAGTCCCTCTCAAATATTTGAGAATCCACTGAATTGCTTTCCAGTGTTCCTTTCCTGGATTGACCATAAACTTGCTGACAACTCCCACTACTTGGGCAATATCTAGTCTAGTACATACCATTACATACATCAAGCTCCCAACTGCTGAAGCATATGGAACTCTACTCATGTACTCAACCTCATCATGTGATTTAGGACATTGTTCTTTTCTCAACTTGAAGTGTCCAACCATAGGTGTGCTTACCAATTTTTCATCTTTCATATTGAACCTCTCCAACACCTTATTCACATAATCCTCTTGAGACAAAATCAAACTATGATTTTTCTTGTCTCTCTTAATACTCATGCCAAGGATTTTCTTTGCTACTCCTAAATCCTTCATGAAAATGTGTGAGCTAATTTTACCTTAAGCTCAATAATTTCTTCCATGTGTGAACCTGCAACAAGCATATCATCTACATATAGTAATAGGATAATACAACTACCATTATCTAATCTGTTAAAATAAACACAATGGTCAGATTGACATTTACTAAAGCCATGCTCTTTCATAATCCTATCAAACCTCAAATACCATTGTCTTGGAGCTTGCTTAAGACCATATAAGCTTTTCTTCAACCTGCAAACAAGTTTCTCCTTACCTTTGACCTCAAAACCTTCTAACTGATCCATATATATCTCTTCATCCAAATCTCCATGAAGAAATGTTGTCTTAACATCAAGCTGCTCAAGATGCAAATCCTCAATAGCAACTAAAGACAATACAGTCTGAATAGAAGTCATCTTTACTACAGGAGAAAAAATTTCACCAAAATCAATACCTGGTTTCTATGTAAATCCCTTTACTACCAACCTGGCCTTATGTCCCATTTGTCTATTCTCTCCTTCCTTTAACCTATATACCCATTGTTTTAGTGCTTTCGTTTTGGCTAGCAACTCAACCAAATACCACGTATGGTTCTCTTCCAAGGAATCAATTTCCTCATTCATGCCATGCTCCCACTATTTCCTGGATTCTACCTACATTGCCTCATCAAAACATTTTGGTTCTCCACCATCAGCGAGCAAAAAGTAGTATAAAGAAGGGGAATAATGAATTGGAGGTTTACTTACCCTTTTAGACCTCCTTATGGGGGTTTGAGACTCATTTATAGCTTGATGTCCACCCAGATTTTCTTCTGTCAGTGACCGATCCTAGCCATCTCTGATCGATGCTAGTCTACACCCGATCGACGTTGGTTCCTCCTGATTGATGTCAGTTTCCACCTGATCGACATCGATTTCCACCTGACCGACATCAGTCTCTGTGTTTTTCAATGAGTGATGATTTTTACCCGCGAGCTCATTTTAGATCATAACCTCTTCCAAATCAAGATTGCCCTACTCAGAATTATTCAGCCTCTTGAGCTGATCACTCTACATCACCTTCTCATTAAAAACTACATCACGGCTTCTAATAATTTTTTTAGTTTCTAAATTCCACAACTAGAATCCAAAATCTCCAAATACATAACCAATGAAAGTGCACCGCATAGATTTAGCATCCAGCTTCTTTCTATTTTCGTTATCAATGTGCACAAAAGCTTCAAAACCAAAAGATCTAAGAAATTAAAGATCTACCTTTTTACTTGTCTAAGCCTCTTCTAGAATTCCACCATCTAGTGCAGTAAAAGGTCCTCTGTTAATTAGGTAAACCATAGTATCTACAGCTTCTACCCAAAACTATAAGGGCAAACCAACATGTAACCTCATACTCCGTGCATGCTCTATTATTATTCTATTCATCTTTTCAGCAACTCCATTTTGTTGAGGTGTCCTTGGAACCATCCTTTCCCTACATATTCCACTCATAGAACAATAACTGTTGAATTTATTGCTGAAGTAATCACCATCATTGTCAGATCTAAGGCACTTCAATCTCAAACCTATTTCATTCTCAACCAAAGCTTTCCATTTCTTAAATGTGTCAAAAACATCAAATTTCCTCTTTATGTAATAAATCCATACCTTTCTTGTAGCATCATCAATGAAAAAACATAATACTATGATCCTTCAATAGAAGCTACCTGAGCTGGTCCCCACACGTCTATGTGAACAAGCTCTAACTTGTGCTTCTTCTTTGTTGACCCAGTTTTGAGAAACCTTACTTTCTTCTATTTCTAAAAAATACAATGCTCATAAAAATCTAGATCTATGCTTTTCAAATCTGCAAGCTAACCTTTTGACTTAAGAACATTCATTCCCTTCTCACTTATGTGACCAGGGCTATAGTGCCACAACTTTTCATCTACATCTGAAGTAGATAAAATAAAAGGAGAATAATCAGTAATAAAAGTAGATAGATAAAGTGTACCTACTCTCTTACCTTTTCCTGATATAAGTGCACCCTTGGAAACTTTCCAAGATTCAACTGTGAGAGTTACTGTGCAACCCTCATCACCCAAATTTCCTGTAGAAATTAGATTCCTCTTCAGGATGGGTACATGAGAGACATCCTTCAACACCCATGTCTTGCCATTCTGCAATTTCAGCTGCACTTTTCCTTTGCCAACAATTTTACAATGCACATCATCCCCTAAATAAACTTTTCCAAAATCTCCATGGACATAATCATTGAAAAATTCTCTATTTGGGGTTGCATGGAAAGAGGCAGTAGAATCTAAAACCCATGATTCTACTTTATTATCTAAAGAAAATATAAGAGCATCTTGTGCAACAATACCTGCAACTTTTGCTTCTTTATTACTTTCATGCTGATTTTCTTTGTTATCCTTCAACCAATAATCTTTCTTGCATGCCCTTTCTTTCCACAATTCCAGCAGGTTATTCTTCCATTTCTATATTTGGATCTACTTCTCATCTTTGACCTTGATTTCCCTTGCTTGCCCTTCTCTCTTTGCCTTCCCCTGCTTTCAACACTTAAAGCATTACCTGATGTTTCCCCTATGCTTTTCCTATGAATTTCTTCATTCAAGATTACACTAACAACATCATCAACTTTCAAGATATTTGAAGCAGATGTAGTATTACTAACTGCCATTACCAAACTATGCCAACTTTTAGGTAAAGAGCATAAGATTAAGAGAGCCTTAATTTCATCATCAAAAACTATTTTGACTAAATTTAACTGATTTACTATTGTATGGAAATCATTAAGATGACTAGATACATATCCACCTTCCTACATTTGCAAATTAAATAATTGCTTCATAAGATATACCTTATTCGAAGCTGAGGGTTTTTCATATAAATTTGCCAAAGTATCCATTAACTCTACCATTGTCTTTGCCTGTGATATGTTGGAAATCATAGAAGCTGCCAGGCTCAACCTTATAGATCCAAGAGCCTTTATAACAAGAACATTTCATTCTTCATCTTCCATATCTATGGGATTCCTTGAAACCCCACCCAATGGTAAATACAGATCTTTTTGATACAGATAATCTTCAATCTGCATCCTCCATAATTGATAATTCTTTCCATTGAATTTCTCCATTCTTAGTTTACTTTCTTTTACCATTGCTTTGCTCCCACTCAATCAGAAACCTCTATGAGTGAATTCTATAATCAACAAACACTAACATGCTCTAATACTAGTTGTAAGTGTATACACATAGCTCTGATACCAGTTGTTAGGATCTTAGAGTACAATTGATTACTTTTGTATAAGCAACTAAACACGGAATTGAAACCAAAAGTAATAAGTAACTAGAAATTAGAAACATATAAAAACACACTCAGATTGCTATAACAATTATGGAACAAGATTTTTAATAATCTTCTTGATTCTTGCATATCTTCTTGATCTTGCTTATCTTGCTCAAATTACAATACTACCCCATGGGCCTCTTAAATAGAATTGCAAAGCAAACAATTATTAGAAAAATAGACTCAATACTAATTTTAGTCTTTACATGCAAACTAACTATTCTCCTAAAAATAGAAATTCTAGAAATGGAAAGAAGTTAGTGTCAGTCTGAAGATGACTGATGTCGGCCGACCCCTAATCGATGTCAATTGGTTTTGATTGATTCAGCCAATGTCGGTTGACCCCTAACCGATGTTGGTTGGTTATGACCGATGCTGGTTACTGTGTAAGCCCAGCAACCTCAACATTAACTCATTAGTGAAGCTCTTATCTCCACAACTCAACACTACGTACTAAATTTAAAGGCTGGTTCACATTAATAGTCCTTCCAATTCTTAAAAAACCCTCAAGGTAGACTATGTAGGATTTGTAAGTATGGTTGTAGGTTAAGGCTTGAGATTAGTTTATACCTTATTTACCTTTCCTAAACATATCATGAGAATTACATAATAATATTTAAGTAATTAAAAATATTTTCAATCTCATCATCATCCATTTTAGCCTCTTCAATCCATCTCTCGACACTTTGACTAGGCCTGACTTGTGGCCTGTGTGATTGTATTGTCTACTAATAAAAATGGCATATGCCTATAGTGTCCTACCATGATCAACCATTATATAGTTATATTTATAGTATTTACACTCATTATATATTTTAATGGTCTAATATCTATGTCTACAAGGTCATTCATGTTTCACTCATCATCATTCCATAGGTGCCTACAATCAGGCTATAAGTAGTATTTTTTAACGCAAAGAGATTCTTGTAGGTTATTATTTTATGAATTAGTCATGGTGTATCATGCATTAATATCCTATTAAAATTTTCAATATCTTCTATTAGTCACTCAAATCCATACTATGTCTTGGATTTAACCAACAATCAAACACCAAACTATCATATGCCATCATTCTACAATCAATAGTAGATGTCTATTCGGAAGACAAAAGATCCACTATAGGTGGTAGTATGAGTTAATACCTTGTGTATCAAATAATTTAGATTTTATTTGGAATATTAGTGTTACCCTCATTCAAATGGGGTAACTTATCTACTAGTTATGTTTCTATTTGGTCTCATATTGTTGTAAAGTGATTTGAACTCAACTTACTATAGAGAATACTTTAATTCTATAGTGAGATAATACTTAAAATAGAGACCTAACTACACCTTGATTATATGGACAAATAACCAAATTTAACATCAAATCATTGACCCTGTGCTATGGTTCCATCATCGAAACATTTAGATCAGTCTCTACTTTAGAATGCTCTATCATGAGAGGATTAAAATTCTGGTAGGGTCCTTATTTCAAAGTTTTTAAGGTCATGAGTCCTTGAAATAATCTTCTTGACTTAGGAGCATGGATTATATATTGTTTTACATCTCATGGCTCCACCATAATCACCATGATGTTATCCATGTGTTCAAACCTCTATGAATTTCTTAAACATATTCATGCACTATCACTCTAATTGCTCAGTCTTCTATATGAGCTTCATATAGATGCATATGTAAGAGTATACAAGGCAGGATTGTGTGTATGGATAATTGGTTGACCTTAACCAATATTAAACCATTTTAAATGGATTTATCATGTTACTCTTATATATATATATATATATATATATATATATATATATATATATATATATATATATAAAATGCTTTGAAGACCTTATGCTTAACCATCATGGTTGTGCAAGGTTCATAGTGATTGCATGTAAGTGAATACCTATAAAAAACTCTACATGTGTACCATATATGATAGTGTTACTCCCTTAAAATATGTATTGGAGGTTGAAATTTATTTAGAGATATTGATCATCATGTTTTGATATATGGAAAATCACATCAAATTTGATATGAAAGCCAAAATAGGAAGGAAAACTCCATTACTAAGGAAGACTTATCTACAAACTATGACAATGCCTTTCATTAGAAACATTATATATTTGGATTATCAATTCATGTACACACATTCAATCAAATATTAAATCCATATGAGATATATTTCCATTCTCTTTGGAGTCATGTATAGTACCTAGTTTATATGGACCATTTCAAACAGAAGAGAAACCTATAAGGTGTGGGGATAAACATGCAAAAAGGAAAATCCAACTTCTAAACAATGGTTCATAAATATTTCTTAACCAAAACATGAACTAATACCAGTGATATGAAGTATACCAAGATTAATATATAACACCAAGTGGATTTGACTTGACTCATCCTCTGCTATCTATACTAGACCAAAATTAGTTGGTTGTTTTTGTATGCCTAATAAAGCAATGGAAAATTAAAATGGTTTTAAGCAATTTTTGTGACTTAAATTTTTTATAAAATCTGATTATGAGTTTATGGAAGTCTAAAAGTCATTTTAGGAGCCTGCCACACATGCCACACTTCTGTATAATCCATATAGCCAACTCAAACTACCTAAACTACCACTTTTCTTCTTGTTCTAATGTTACTCATGTAATTTTTAGTTACAAACAGACATGTCTAACAAGGGACTAACATGAATGACACTTAGGAACACTTGGAACATTTGTATACCAAGAGAAACCATACAAATATCATAAATGACTTAAAATATGACCCCTAACATGACATACGCTTGAAGGAGAATATGACTGAGGTAGTGACACATCAAATGACCTTGATAGGACTAAGATACACCCTATAAAAAAATTCCCTATACAAGTTTTGAACTATAGGGAGTTGAATTATTTTGACTTGTGATTAAAATAGTCAATAGTTATCATACTCTATTATTGGGTAAACATAGGCATTCATGCCATTCAATTAACATGCATATGACCATGCAAGATTTCATTACTTAAATAGTCTCAGGCATTAACTTATATGTTCAATAGGGAAAATTATGATTTAGTAACTCATTTACAATGTGTAGTATTTAACCTTATAACAAATTGTACACATTAAGGTTTCCAAAACTTACAAAATTATCATCTTCATTCCAAGATTATTTACCAATCATAAGTTTTATTCACATCTTAATAATCACAACACATGGTATATCAATAATTTCATTAACAAGGTACACTTATAATTTTAAGAACGCATATGTACTATAACTAATGGTTATCTATTATCATGAAAAAATTAATGACAACATATCCAAATTTCCATTGATCAAGAGTTGCATTATAAACAACTAAAATATTAGACTTTTTGAAAACATGTCATATATTTAAATCACTACAACATTGTAAATAGTAAAATCCATAATATGGACCCATATAAGAGGATCAATGACCATTATCTATTTGATTTTTTAATCGATGAAAATATGCTCATTAAAGTATGACCATAACCATTAATACATCTATTACCATTATAAGATTTTCCTTGCTTTTCATCATTATAGAAAAATTGATTGTAAAAACTAAGTACAATAATTTATCTTTAGCAAAGGATATAAACCATGAAACCATAAACTCATAAAAATGTCATAATAACAAAAAACATTAATGAGTATGCATTTAATCACACAAAAATTTATATACTTGTCTATGGATAATGATTTAATCTCAAGTCTAACACGTTACCAATCATGTTCCAAAATGATGATATCTCTTAATACAGTTAGCTAGCATCATATTATTATATAAACATGAGATAAGCCCATGTGTTAAATAGATATTCCATGATGTGAGAATGTCACTAGGTAATATTCATCAAAAAATCTATATAAATATATATACACAACTCCCACACTAAAATTAAAGAGCTCTAAATGTTTATAGCATATTTTAAGACAACACCATCTTACTTTCATGTAAATTCAAGGCTAAAGGTAATATAGTTACAACCATTCCAATAATAACCTTTTAAAATTTCATGCATACTAACATCAACAAGTATATAACTAATTTATATACATATAATGACATATTAAGATCATGTATAACATAATGCATTATAAATACACTACTACTCATATGGTAAATAAAACCCAATATATATGCATACCCAAATAATAAATGTAGTTGGTTATATATACAAGAACCAAACCACCATCATCAATAGTGTCACCAATATCAACATCATAAACAATATTTTCCTTTCTCAGAATAATGCTAGAAGATTACATAAGGTAAGGAAATGGAACCACCACATAGAATGGGTAACCATCTACAATCTAGCATGACAACATGATACATCAACATGCACAAACAAGAACAAGCTACCACACAAAATCTATATGCATCAATGGAAGAGGATGAACACGGTGAGGAGAAAACCCCTTAGAACCAACCCTATGAGCCCAACCATCAGTGTCACTTACCACCCCAACCATCATCTTGGTAGAGGGTTTTGATAACCATGTACTTAGATGAGGTAAGAGGTATACACATAATACTAAGCTACCAGTAAAGACTTATAAAAGCAACCAACAAAGGATGAGAGAATAATGCAGTCAACATAGAACCACAACTCTCAACCTAGACAATTGACCTGAGTAATTCCCAAGTCATACATTGGATCTTTATAGAGGATGATTTACAACATAAATTAGGATCTATTGCACCCAATTAGCAAAAACTAAAATTTCTAGCCAAATCCATTGCTTATCCCTAGAGGCTTATCCAAATGTAATTTGATAAAAAAAAATGGATTCCACCCATAATAATCAAATTAACTCAATCGATTCAAAGATAAAAAAATACCATTCACTAACAAATTTTAACTTGGTTTGGCTTTAAAATATCTAGTTATAAACAACATTAATTACATCAAATAATTTGACAAATTTGAAATGAAATAGAAAATTGACCTCATTCCATCAAAATAGAATAACACCATTAGCAGTCCAAGACTGGTAATTTAAACCCAACTAGTTTGAAGAAAAACCCACTCCAATGACAAGTGTATAATAGAGGTTTACGATTAGGAGGGTAAATGGCTTTTATTATAAACCATAGTTCAAATTTGGCAAGGAGATATGCATATCATAAAAGAGAAGCATGAATGTAATCATATATGTGGAGGGGGGAATAAAGTTTTGAATAAATTTATCCACCTTACATAAAATATCTAGAAATACATTATCAATGTAACCAAACCCATAATAAAGAGCCCAAATAGAGCATAATGGTTAAGATATTAATTAAAATAATTTGGGGGCATCATAAGTATTTTGGTTAATACTTAATCTTAGAGAAAGTGCCCAATTTAAAAAAACCCTTGATTTAGTTGCATTGGGAAATTAATACAAAGAAAATATTCTCCATTATGAATTTAATTCTAAGCATACCTAGAGTTGCAGATTGTCATGGATATAAGTGTGGTTGCCCTCTCCAGTCGGTTGCTCTATTATCCATATCTCCTCCATATTTTCCAATACAGGGCAATACGAGATCCAAACCAAAAAAAATCAATATGGAGATCTTAGGAAAAATAATTTCAAGCCAACATCAGATCTTGAATTAAAGAAGAGACATAATCACCTTCATAAATTTACTATTTATTTTTGAATCTAGGTATAAAGGGAATATCAACATTGCTTACAGGTAGGGAGAATATAATGTTTCCTTTGTTTTTAACTTACTTTCCACCATAGGCATTCAAAGAGCCTGACTCATCTACCATCCTTCCCTCTAAGCCTAGCTATATGTTCCTTCTCCTAAAGCCACACCCCCTTCCACTAGCAAGCATGAAAGAATCCTCTAATAAATAAATAAAAATTCCTAAAAAAAGAACCATAGCAATGAAGTCAATCCAACTACACAAAAAATGATGTAGAAATGAAAATAAATAAAAATAAAAAATGAAGGGAGAAAAATTCTATCCCTTTCCCTGAGTCAATGCAGCCAAAAAATATCCCCAAATTCCACAAAACAAAAATATCCCAAAACAAAAACACAATACACAAATTTGAGGCAAAACAAAATTTCATCAAACTTTCAATATTAAATTCAAAAGGAAACAATCCTCCCTTAGCTTTGACCCAACTCCAAACATAAAAATACTAGATGTCATACCCAACCATGGCCTACATTGCCTCTTTCCAAAACCAAAAATAGAATGAAAACTTCTTACCTCCCCCTTTAATAGCCATGCCTTCCTTTCAATTTCTTTGCCCAAGCCATACATGGCATCAAAACACACCAAATGAAAAACCCCCACCGAATGCCACATATATAAAATAATATATATATATATATATATATATATATATATATATATATATATATATATATATATATATATATATATCAAAAAATAAAATCCTCCAATCTATATTACTTATCTTGTTTTACAAGCCAATAGAAAAAGTAATAAAACATATGACATTTTCTTGAACTAAAAATGCAATAATAAAAGGAATTAATAACTTGGTTAATTAATTCTCAAATCCATTTAAAACATAATAACGACATAAATCATTAAATAACACATGAGATTAACAAAATCCATAAAACAATTTTCCATAAATATATTAAAATAATAATAAAATGACTAGTGTCAAAGGTCGATCCTCAAAACCAACAAATCCTTAAATCTAAAATAAAATGACAAAATATTAAGTATCAATAATAATATTAAATAATTATTAACTAATAAAATTGTTAAAATAAATAATTAGCAATGCATAAATCGATTATATAATAATAAACAATAAAATTATTTATAAATAACAATCAACAAAATTAATAAACTTACCAATGGGATAATATTAATAAACGAATCCTATACATCCAACTGAGATCGATACTAACAAATAAGAAGTGAGATCATAAGATAATAATTAATAAAAATCATAAAATGATGATAATCATTGAAATTATAAAATTGACCTAGAATTATGAAAATCAATAAGTCACTAAGTCTAATTACATGAAGGGAGGTTCCATGATGGCATTTCCAAGTCCAGAGACCCAATGGTTTAATCATGTAAAAATCTTAACAAGCTCAGATGAAAGACACTCTACATGGCTTAATCATTTAGTGCTCATGACACTTAGGTAGGTAAGATAACCAAATAAAAAAAATGAGCCCAAGGACACCATGGTAGGCAAGAGGAAATAATGATGCCAAAAGTTGATAATCCTAACAGTAAATAAGGGCAAAACATACATGTTAAAAATAGGGTGAGACAAATAATGAAGAAAAGCAATAACATAATAAAATATAAACCACAATGGATCAGTAAAATATAGTACATGATATACCTATTAGAGTGACATTTTGACTACTCAATTTCTCATTAGTATACTTGAGATGTCCAAACCCACCACCAAACCTAGCTCACGGCTTGGTGCCTGCATCCACCAATAAGATATTAGCAATACTTGAATGATATACATAAATAATAATTATTAATGAATTCAAAATAAATCAATAACATGATAGATAATTTAATCATAATAATCAATAACTGAAAAAAGGAACCAGAGTTAGTCTTGATAATTATGACCCTAAGTATGTCCTATAAACATATCAAATAGCTACAAGAGTAGGTGATGTCAAACCATATATAGTAAAACATGATATATCAATAGCATACAATAATGAAATTAAGTGAATAAATATATACATATAATAGGATTAAATTAATCCAATATAAGTAGTATGCATATTAGGATATAATGAATCTAAGGTGAGCATCAACCATGACATAACTTATCACAATATCTACCCAAGGTACCTCTCATCACAACCATATGAAACAAAACTAGCATAAATAATTTTTAATCTAAGTTTTCTCAAACATGCTAGAGTAAGACATAATACACTATATGTTAGGGGACACAAGGTCAGTTCATGACAATCATCAACTAATTTGACATAAAGAGTAGATTCCGCATCACATATTTTTAAACTAGACACTAAAATATTTATCAATTTTGAAATACCAAGATTGAGGAGCCTACTTAAGTCCAAACCATTATTTAACTAACTTTTAAACCACATGTTCTTCTCCAAGAATCTGAAATATTTGTGGTTGTCCCATGTACACATTTTCTTCTAACTCTCCATTATATAAAGGACTTTTTACATCCATCCAATATACTTGCTAACCAAACTAAGCAACAATAGAAATAACCATTATGAATTTTACCACTATGATATAGGAGTATGTAATGTTAGTGGTAAATTCCATTAATACATTAATAAACCTGGTACATAAAAAAATTTATAATTTAGATTATGTGGGTTAAACCTATGTTAAAAAATAAGAAAATAACTTGTTATTTTTATTACTATTGTGAATGAGGTGAGAGGTTGAACCCATTATTTACAACATTTTACCTCACATGTAGTGTATTTTACATGGTAAAATCAATACTCAACATAACCTGATGCATTTCAAATACACAAGATTATTTAAACAAAGTTATTATATGAAGATATTATGAGAAAAAGTGAGGAGAGGGAATATTATTTTTGTTGGGTTATATTGGTTTCTTAAATGAATGAGTGATTTCCATTAGTTTTTTTTACCTCTACATGTTTTTTCCATTTACATATATGTTTTGGTTATTTATCTATGCCTCTATTATAGAATTCATATCTAGATCTAATATATCACTATATTTGCATTATTTTAACATGGTTTCAGAGCAATTTTGATATTTGTTGATGAGTAAGATATTGTTATAGAACATTCAATTTCCCTTGTGAAAGAATATTTTATATAATTTCATAATTTTAAAACCTTTTTTGAATTTGTATGGCCTCTATATCTAAAAATGGCATCCCTTCTGATAAAATTTTGATATGTGCTTTTATTTTCTTTTGACAAGTCCAAGTCTTCATATTATTCAATCAAATCATCAAACAACACTAAAAAATCACTAATATAAAAGTAAATTTATCTTATGGTGTCATAGTATAGCTTGGTATGCTCTAAGTGGATGAAAATGTTAGAATATCTTACTCACGCTTGCTAGGCTCTAGGTATTTGTGTTTACCTAGTTTTGTTTTATGTGGAGTTTACTCCCACTTTGGCTAGTTTAGCTTGCATATTATTTTTTATTGCCTATATAAACAAGTGGTATTCATTATAATATATATTCTTCTTTATGTTTCATAATATTTTTAATATCATTTGAGTATAACAAATATTTTGTCAATTGGTTTCTTTTGATTATATGTTGAATCATCAATGGTTGTAGTAATGAGCCATTAGAGAGATCTTGGTTGAAAAGTTTTGATAATTATTTCATTGTTCCATAACCACCCTCTAAGTAGCTATTACTCAACTCAAAATGTCTTTCAATATTATTGGAAAATATATAACATCTACCATGTACCTATATATAGTCACTTGATTTATTGGCATTTGATTTGTGCATTGAGATCTTGATTTTTTTGTTTATATTAGTTAGATTTACTGGATCAGTTGGATCAATTTATTCTAAATCTGGTTTGTAATTTTTTTTGCTAATATGACAAGGGTATTTCTCCTTCAAAACTATCTTAGATCTGATGGGTGGTGTATCATGTCATATAATTGGTTCATTTATTGAATCAAAAACATTTGTTTGAGTTTAATTTTAAAGAGCTAGTGTAAGCTAGTTGTTCTAAGCATGGAGGTTCAAGGGAGAAGTGACCTATTGTTATCCTTCTCATTTTTAGGCACTTTTTTGTTTCTATTTGTTAATAAGAAGTATAATGGGAAGCTTGAAATGATGGGGTAAAATGTGATGGCATATTCGACAACCTTGTAGGTAAATGTGATGGTCTTTTCACCGAAGGCATTACTGTTTAAATGGTATCACATGCCATTGATCGAGATTTATTAATGCATGTACTCTACCATGATATTTTTTCCCTCCCTCACCACCATATGACCTATATTTCACACAAAAGGTGTGTATTTAGATGGTGACAAATATCTTCAAGGTTGGGTGATGTGTTTATTATGTAAACTATTGCTAAGTTGAGAAAAGAGGGTTGAGATTTGAGCTATGAGATATGATGAACTAGATGATGGGAGGAATACTCTTTATTTTTTCATCCTTGTTAGGTAGCTTAAATTTCCCATGGTTTATGGGATAAAAGGGTGTTAATCAGTTGCTTATAGAGTCATTTGACTATCACAAGTCCTAGTTAGATAGCTTCATCCACTTGGAAACTAGCTTGTTGTCATTAAGGCCATCCTCTTAGTCTTATTTCATCATTCACCAGATCCCTAGCTTGCTACAAAAATATATGTAGACTATGTATAAAGTGGCATTCCATCTATTTTTTTCTTCCTTGGTATCATCTTCTTTGAGAATGGAGGTCTAAGATTACAAACCTTATTCTTGGAGTGCCTACTTAGGGTTAAGACACCTACCAAGCATAAAACACTATTAACCCATCATTTTCTCCTCTTTACATAGCTAGAAAATCATTATTTTTATCTTATTAGCTATATTATTTTCCTTAAGAGGAAGTGTAGTTCACTTCCACATGCATAGGAGTCATTGACAGATTATTTTTTAATTTCTATTGATTTGAGGATATTCCTAGTTCCATGTTGATTAAAATGAGTGTTTGGAAGGCTAGGTTCACCTTAAAGATAGTGATTTTTTTAAACCTTTAGTGTAAATTTTTAATAAATATGCCTTATTAATGGGAATGCAATTGTTTAATAACTTTTGATTGGTAGCTCAAAATCGAGTATCATTTTTTGAAAAATTTCATGTTTTTAAATTTACCATGCATTTGGACTATTTATACTATAAACCAAATTAAAATATAAAGTGTTGCATTTTGGGGGGTCTCCTGGCATTGGATGTGCTACTTTGTGCTTATAATTTGTGGTGAATTTTTAGTGGTCATGCATTTTTCTATGTTTTGAGCATTTTTTGAAGGAATATCCCTTGTTTTGCACATACCTTATCTCTTTCATTTGCAAGAGATTAGAGGGTGAGGTCCAATATGACAAGAGGTCAGACCCCCTCATAGGCAACACAAACTTCTTTCTTACTTCTTCTCAATTACATTGTCATCATTTGTTGCACTCAAGGATGAATTTTTAGCTGATTCTGATGTCATATTATTGAGTGTTCATTATCATTACTAGGGGTTTTCCTAAGCTATGGAATCTTTATTGTACATCACACACACACACACACACACACACACACACACACACACACACACACACACACACACACACACACACACACACACACACACACACACACACACACACAATTTCAGATGTATTTTTAGCTAAGTTTGATGACCTTTTTTGGTGTTTTGCACATTATTTTTTAGCTATTGATTATTTTCTAGTGTGTTTGCATACATTATGAATAATTTCTCTAGTTACCACAGTATTCTATCAGCCCATGACATGTATTAGTACTTTGACACACTATTAGTTATGTCATATCTCCTCAATACCCTTTTATTATCATCTCATATTCTTCTACAAGGACACCTCTTTGCTCCTTTGTTTTTTGAGCATCTCTCTTGATGGATTATTTGACAGGTTGATAGTCTTATTGTTTAGAGCTATTCCGGTGAAGTTTAGTGCCCTCCTTGTTTTCTTCTAGTGTTTTTTTATATGGGTTATATTTTACTCACACTAATTTATAAATTGTCATGGTGGGTTTGTTGATTCATCCTTGTTTACCTTCATGAGTTTGTGTACTCTATTATGGGCACCTTTTCACTTCCTAAATTTCTTATATTTTCCATCACCACTATGGGCCATCATCTTTGATAGACTTATCTATATTTTCAACACCTTTTTTCCATAGTTGATAGTCTCCTTGTTTGGATCTATTCTAATTTATATAGTATCATCTTGTTTAGTGTTTGAGTAGTGGATTTAGTCTACTCATGCATACCTTTGTTTTTTTACTCCATCCATTTAGTAGTATGGGGGGGATGTCATGTACATTCTACTTATTGCTATTGAGCATTACTTGTACATGATATACTTTTTTTTACTTTCATCACCACTGATAGTATTCTTAATTGAAGCTATTCTTATGAAACCCATTGTTAGTGTTTTGTGATTGAGTAGTGGATTTAGACCACTCATGTAGATTGAGTTCTTTTATAACTTGCAATTACTTGGAGTGTGGACTTCTTTAGCATCATATTTGGGGGGATTTTTTATCTCTATTTTCTTCTTTTCTCTCTTTTTTTTGGGGGAGTTTTTCCTATAATTTTTCTCTCTTTTCTCCACTTCATGAGAGTTATATGTATTTTTACTTTTGAGTGTTTTAAAGATTATTACTTTATACATGGGTATCTTATTCAGGCACTTTTTTTTACCAAAACTCATATGAATAATTGTTACTTGACTCCATGGCCTTATTGGTGATTCTTATAGTGACACTAGTTTGGTAGCCCCACCAATATTTGTGCTTGCTTCTCACTATCTTATTGGAGGGTATTCAAGAAATGCTTGTTTGGGTTCATAATTCTACCTATTAATTTAGAGCACAGTGTTTATGTTTAGTGATCCTTATATTTAGCACAATTCTTATTTTCACTTGGTAGTTACAGTGACTCGACATCTATGTACTCCGGCATGATGGATTGGCATCCATAAGGACACGTGACTTCATACTAAATCATCTATTGTTATCCATTATATTAAATTCATGGGGGGTGTTAGAGTATCTTATTCCTAATTTTTAAGCTATAGGTATTTATGGTTACTTAATTTTATCTTATGTGGGATTTAGTCTCACACTGGCTAGTTTAGCTTGAATATAGTTTTGCCTTGCCTATATAAGCAAGGGATATTCATTGTAATATACATGTATTTTTATGTTTCATAATATTTTGAATATCATTTGAGTATAACAATTGTTTTTTCAATTGGTTTTTTATGAGTATATGTTGAAGCATCACTGATTGTAATGATGAGCCATTGGAGAGATCTTGGCTAAAGAGTTTTCATAACTCTTTAAGAAAAAAATAATAAAAAATTATTTAAATTAATTTTTAGGATGTTCATTATCCTTATGGTGTGAAATCTTTAGTATTTTTATTGTGAAAACCTCATACAGAGCATGCAAGACATCAAACACAAACCTTGTATTATTTATCCACCTAGGCATGATGGTAAAACCTATGTGGGTTGCATTTTTATTTTTATTTTTACTATTTTATGTGCATTAAGAGGCTATTAAAGGGTTATGTTAAAAATTTTAGGGCATGTGTTGGTCTCATGGTCTCTCCTTATTTCACCTTGATTCCTACCATACACCATTACTATTAATATTAATACCTTCCAATGGTAAGTATATTTTTAAAAAAAATTAGTTTTTTAAATACTTTGTTTAATAAATCAAAAATTACACGTCATCAAGTGGAACACCCACTTTCTAAATTACATTTTAACTAAAAAAATATAAAAAACAAGTTATTATTTTTGACATGCATGTTATTATTATTTTAAATAAAACTGATTAAATACATTATAAATATCATATCTTACATGTATATTCTATATAGTGTTAGAGGGAAGTTGTTTAGTGTGAAACTTGTAAAAGTTAGTTCAAGAATTCAAAACACACTACCAAAAATATTCTTGGTCAAACTTATTATTGGTCAAAATTATTTATATAACATAGAAGTAATTAATTTTTTTCTTTTATTTATGTTTACCTTGTAAAATATTTTTTCGACTCTTCACTTTTGACACTAGCAACACATCTTACGACACTTCTTACAATATTTATATAGTTGCTCCATTTTATTAAGGTGGTCATGTGACTAGTTTATCTCTATTTTTTTGCACATTATTTATGCATGATTTAGATATTATTTATACATTTTTTTTCAAAAATTATATTGAAAATAGTTTTTATGTTTTTTGTTTTATGACACTTGTGAATCTTACTATAGTGTAATTGTTACACGATTTTGTCAATCATTTTACATATAAAAAAAATTGCTTCTTTTAATCTAAATATTTTTTATTATAAAATATAGTATCAAACCATATTAATTATTTTATTTTAATTTTTTTTACCATTTTTTTAGTATAAAATAGAAACTAGTGTCAAATGTTGAAATGAAGTTATGGCTTCTCCAAATGTTTTGCTAGAAAAATTGGAAATTTTAAATATGTAAAAGTATAACATTTTGAAAATAAGTATGAAATTTGAATCTATGGATCAGAAACATTAGAACATTGTTGTCAAGACTAAAAACCCCAATTTGGGAAACATGTTATGACTGAAGTTACCAATTCATTTAAATAAAAGTCATAAGAAGCCATGTAGATAATTTTCAACAATATAAAATATGAAATCATAATACATATCAGCAATTGGATTCACCTAAAGATTCCTGAAAACTCTTTGAATCTATGCATAAGGGCACTCATCTCATAGAAATCATTAAACTTTTATTGAATTTATTGCTACTCCCATGAAAGGTGAGAAAAATGTAGTTAATTTCTTAAAAGAATAAAAAAAATTAAGTCTCATTTAGATGGATTAAATTGTAATTTAATTTATGATAATTTTTTTATTTCATTATCTAATTAAATATTCATCATGTTTTTTGAAATTTTATTCCTATTCTTAATTCTAAATATCAAACATAACAACAGATCCCTACCATTACTACCACATCAACTCTTTTTATTCAAGAAGAACAAGTGATGCAAAATTTTTATTATAAAGATAATTTCACTAAGGCACTTATTATGATTAATAATGTACTTGAAAAACTATGAAAACTAGAAAACCAAACATAAAATTGTCAATGACAAAAATGGCAACAAGGATCTAGTAATAAGAACCATAAAGTCAAATTTAATGGAATTTACAATCTATGAGATCAATTTTGACATAAAATGAAAAAAAATTACGAAAAAAATATATTTATAGGCTCTAATCAAAATTAATAGAAAAAAAACTAGAATCAAAACAATAATTTAGAACAAAATTCTAATGTTATTGCACTATATATTACCTTATTTGATTCTAATGAAAATGAATAAATTTTAGATAGTGGTGCATTACACCACATCACATGTTCATCAAATATTTTATCTAAAACTATGTATATATGTATATATATGTATATCTATATATATATATATATATATATATATGTATGCATATATATATATATGTATATATATATATATGTATATATATATATATATGTATATATGTGTATATATATATATATATATATGTATATGTGTGTGTGTGTATATATATATATATATCTATGCTATTAAATAAGGAAACATTAAATTTTCAAATTTTTTGATAGCTGATATTTTTATGTTCGTAAACATAAAGAAAATATGGTATCCTATTATTGGATTACAAATGATGATTTTATATTAAATTTTATTAAGGAGGAATGGTTTATTAATAATGAATTTAGTATTTTGATTTCTTAAGGAATTCAATAGAATGGTTTATACATTTGGTCTTTTATCAGAAATTAGAAATGAATCTCAATCATGGAATGAAAGATTAAATCATGTTAATTTTTAAATTGTATATGATATGTATAGTCATGATACTGTGGTTGGTATTCTTGATATTTCTTCTCATCATGAATCTTGTAAGGATTTATTAAATATTAATCAACACACTAAATCCTTTCACAAAAACATGACCCTGCTTCCCCTAATCCCTTAGAGAATTTTCATAATGATGTTAGAAGACCTATAGATATTGCCTATATTAACATTTACTTATATGTTATTAATTTTTTTGATGATTAAAATTGGATGATATGGTCTTATCATATTAAAAATAAATCATGCATTATCTAAATTCAAAGAATTTAAAGATTTAGTTAAAAATTATTCTAATTCTTTTATTAAAATATTAAGAGATAATAATGGTGGTGTATACATTATTAAATAATTTAATTCATTTTAAATTAATTTTTATATACAAAGAGAGTTAAATAATCCCTATTCCCTAAAACAAAATAGAATTACTAAAATGAAAAACCAAACCATCTTTGATATGGCTAGAATAATGCTGCATTTTAAAAATGTTCCTAAATTAGTATGGGTTGAAGCCATGGAAAATGTTGTATATAATATAAATAGAGTCCCTAATAAATATTTTGTCTTCCTAAACCCTTAGAAATGTGGTAATAATAAAATGAGTGTTGCTCAGCTTACAATATTTTGTAGTCTTGCTTTCATCTTTATTCCTAAAAAAAAGAAAGTAATTCGATCATACCTACTATTGCTGAATTTTTGTAGGTTATGAATTAAAAAAATAAATTATTGAGATTTTAATATGTATTTAAACAAAATATCATTTAGAATATGAATATCCAAATACTTAAAAAATATTTTTGTGAGCCTTCTATGGAACCCCCTCAAATTTCTTGTTTTGATGAATCTAACTCCTCTATTACTCTTTATAAGTAAATAACTACCTCTAATGAAATAAATACATTTGTGGATAGATTATATATTGAATTGGAACCTTCTACACTTTGTGTTCAAAATAAAAGACTTAAATGGTTTGAATCCCTAATTCAATCATCTAATCTTGATAATTTTAATAAACTAACTAGGAGTCAACATACCTATCATGCTTTGATGACATTGTATAAATGTGAACCTCAATATATTATGGAATATATTGAAGATGATAGATGTAAACTTGATATTAAGCTCAACATAGGTACCTAATTAAAAAATAGACTTGATATCTTATCTCACCTCAACCCAAAAGGCATATTTTTGGTTCTAAATGGATTTATAAAAAATATATATAATTCAATAGATAAATTTGATAAATTTAAAATTATATTAGTTGCTCATGGTTTATATCAAAAACCTATGATTGACTATGTTAAAACCTTTGGTCCTATAGAAAAATGATACCAATAGATTTTTTTTTTTTTTTTTGTAGTTTGAAATGGTTATACTATACACCAAATTGATGGAAAAATGCCTTCATAAATGGTGATGTAGAAGAAGAAATATACATGTCATCCTAAAATTTTCACTTAACCTAATAAATAAATTTATGTTCGTAAATTTAAATAAATATATTTATGTCTTAAAAAAATCTCCCTGAGCTTGGTACTCTAAATTCACTAGTAATTTTTAATAATTATGTTTATCCAACTACTATTCTTATAATGATCTCTTTGTAAAAAAATTAAAATAGTCATAGTAAACACATAAGCCTACATATACCCCTATTTAAGTTGGTGTTAATCTTGATCCAAAACTTGCTTGTGAAAAAGTGAACCCCACTCTATATAGATAGCTAGTTGGTACTTTGGTGTTGATGTGGATTTTATGCACAATATAGATAATTTGATTTCACCCTCTTATTTTAGGATCGATGAATAATCACTCCAAGACATGATTTGAAAGTATGTAGTTTTTAATTAACCAAGTAGTAGAATATTAACATGTGACTTACATTCCATCAAGGGAAATCAACCCAAGAGATAAAGTTAACATCAAATAATAGATATTTATAGTGATACTATATTAAAAAAATAAGATATTATAAAAAACATAAAAAAATGTGGGGAAAGTAGGGTGTAGAAAAGGGGCTTGATGATTTTTTTAAGGAATAAACCCTTTCAAATTGATTAACTGTACTAAGTCAAGCATGCATCATTAACTAATGTCTTCCATAAATTAGTTATAAGCACATATCACAACAACCATAGGAAAGATTTTGAGGAAATAATTCTAGTTAGATTTAAAAAAAAATAGTACTATATTACTGACCACATCCTTTGTCACTAAGAAGTTGTAAATATGATCTGTAACCAAATAATTGATAAAATTAATAGATTATTTAATCTAATTAGTGAAATAAAATGCATACATGAATTTCATACAATAATATCAGCTTAATAGAAATTATTTAAAACAAACATATAAATAGGAGAATGTATAAAACTAAAACAAAATCACAAATCATCCATGAATATTTTTCAATCTTATTTTTTATCTTCCAACAAATTTTTAAGTAATAATAAATTTAATATAGTTAATGATTATAAAACTAAGTGAACCAATGACACCAATGCATATCTAACATTAAGAATGAATTATAGTTCTAATTTTATCCATGCTAAAAATAAACTAAAAATTAAATAAAAACAAACATTAAATTTCCATCCAAATTACATGCTTTATTTATTTTTAACAACTAATATCTAGTTAAAAATAAATTCAGTTGACTTGATCCTTCAAATTTGAATAAGATCTAGATAGGTTTTTCTAATTTTCAAATACATATTTATAGCCTTATATAATATTATTTATCATAAATGTTATTATCTAGGTCAAAATAATTTATTTGGATAGGTACAAAAATTATCAAATCTGCATGCTACATTTATTTTGTGGAGCCATTTTTTATTGAAATTTTCTTTTACTTTGAATCTTATACAAATGTGTTCTCCTTATTTTTGTATATCATCATGAAAATTCTTAACATTATCCAATTTTATTTTATTTTTTAAAATTTCATTATGAAATAATGTTGATATCCAGTTTTTTCACCTATGAAAATGATAGAAAATTGGTTAGGTATGAAAATTGTCAAATATGCCTAATAGGGTGATTTTGTGAAACCATATATTTTGATTAAAAACTAATATAAATAAAAATTTGAAATCATTGTGATATTATGACATTTAGATTCATTCACAACTTTTTTTAGCTAGATCGAATTTGATATAATTTATCAGTTATTGCCTCAAAAGGTGTTGATTAGGCATTTTTGAAAAAACTATACAAGCACAAATTTTTCACCAAATGAGTTTATATCTTTATTACACACTAAACATTTGTTTTATGTATTAAACACTTATTTTAATATATTTTAAAAAAAATTGTACCTAAAATATGTTTAAAACTTATTATAATTCTATTGATATGGGTTTTATCCACACCCCATAAACCTTATGAGGTAGCCTCTAAAGTTTTAGGATCGGTGAAAAGTATTCACTTCAAGGCATGAGTTACAAGAGATTTGGTTTTTTAAACAACCTTTTGGTGGAATAGAAGTGAGAAAATTAGTTTGTCTACCATGGATGGGTCAATTATGGATGAATATAAATCTACTTGAGGTGTGTGGATGGCTGATGGTTTTAATATAAGGTGAGTAGGACTTCAAAAAACTCAAAAATGAAGGGAAGGTAGATAATAAAAGAAGACATGCATACCACATAGGATGAAAATTTTCTAACCCAACACTTGAACTAAATATTAGACAAGTAACCAAGGACAAATGTTTATTGTAGGATATTATATCACACCAATAGTTAAACATAGTTAGGCATCAAAGGGAACCACAAATATAGTAAAATTGAGCACATAAAATCAAATGTTAATATATTTTTAATATTGCTTTTACAAATCTGAGAAGGGGGATTATGATCAATATGTATAAGGTATTCAAATAAGAAATAACTCAATTATGACTAAATGTATTTAAAAGGCAAATCATGCATAATCAAAATACTAAGAAACTAGTACAATATAACTTCTTACACAATACAAATGTTTGGAGAAGAATTAAATTTTTCACATAAAGAATAAAATTGTATAACTTCTCATAATTTATTATTAATCTAAATATCCAAAATTATTCTCCATTTAGAATAGAATGATATAATTATAAATAATTTTTGAATGGGGAAGGCCCCATTTTTCAAGTGAAGTTTAAAAATAAGACTTTGAAAATAGAACTCTGATATCTCATGCAAAGCATGCATGTAAAAAAGTGATTGTTCAAAATATAATTCGTCTCCTAAAATACAATAAGTATATATAAGAAAAATAGATTAGTAACCAATCCTCCAATTTTAACCAAACATGAAAATACATACATATACTTAGACATATGCGAATGTAGCACTGATATCTAAGGAATATAGTGGAATGGTTGTGGTTGAAATTGGAGTTACAATTAAAACTATAGATATACCAAAGGTGGCTATAGACACTAGAAAACTGCACATAATGGTTCTAGTTATCAAACTAGCCCCTTAGACCCCCTCAAGACTATCCCATAACCTTTTGACTGTAAAATTTAGTTAAGTTAGATGACTAGATAAACTGACTAACTAACCTACCCTTGACAAAACTTTACCTTCACCCTCGACCACTGACGGTCACCCTAATCATCAATGATCACCCTAACCATTGATGGTTAGGCCTAACCATTGATAGTTAGGTCTTCACCACCTGAACACTTAAATTCTAACTCAAATATGCCTACTTTTTTATTTTTAGTTATCTATTACACATGCAGATCAATGCATGTTGGATCTAAAAATAAACAACACTTTGAACCTTTTATTGAACTGATTATTTCACCTCCCCTTTCTTCCTATAAAAATAAAGGAGGAGGTGAAAGGGATCCAAATAAAAAATTAACATTATAACTTCTTGGGTAAGAGATCAAAGCTTATTGTGTAGGTATTCTTTTAGATTATAACATCCCAAATCTAGGACTTATTTAAGACATAAACTATCAACCATAAGATAAATATATTATTCTTTTTTTAAGCTTCAGTTATTTAGTTTCAATAATTATGCAACTTTATATATTACCTCCCCTACGCAAGCATCCTCTGGCCATTCTCAACCACTTCAGTACAAAACCTTTACTATTGATACCTCTAAGGCTCTCTCTTTCCCTCACAACCATTAACCAAACTATAAAACATTTTTTGTAACTAACCTATAACCTATTTTGTTTGGAATCAATAACCTATCCAAACCCACAATGATCATTGATGGTCACCCTGATCACTGACGGTCACCCTGACCACTGATGGTCACCCTCACAATTGACAATCACCCTAACCATCAATAGTCACCCTAAATGTTGATTGTCACATCCAACCCCTGATGGTCATTATGTAGATCACTTCTACCCAAAATAGAAATCTCATACCACCTCTTAACCTCAACTAAAACCCTATTTTTCTGATGTCTATTACTACACAGACCAGAAACAATACCCTGACCACACTTGAACCCACTTTTGATAGCTTAGAATTTCATTTAATGTTATTTTGTTAAAAAAAAAAAATTTTGAATTTTTTTTCCTTTTCTTAAGTACTTTCTTTTATTTTATGCAACCACTTTTATCAACAGCTTTATCAACATTAACTTGTCCTAAAAGGTGGATTGATAACCTCCAAGGAAGTCATGTACTTATTGGATCTAGCTTGATAGGCAATCCACCCAACTAATCAACCATTTATTTGAGTGATTTATTATCTACATATCATTCCTCCCAAAACAAAGAGGAATATCTATAATCATCTAGATCATAGAGTGCAAATCAAATCCAAGATCTAATAACTTCACCCTTCCTTCAAGTTTTACTCTTTCTTCTTGAGAAATAAAGTAAAATTTTGGTGAAAAATTCTGGGACATCCAGTGCGACCCTTTGAGTCTTTTCTTGGGTTCATAGTTAAATCTAGGTGTTTTCTTCTTCTAATCTTTCTACTCATACAATGAAATCAAAGTTTCTTTTTAATGTTTAAAATTGATTGCATACATTGGTTTCTTGTGAGTTTATCTCACATAGTTTAAATTAAATCAAATTAATTAAATCATACCTTCACTCTTTTTACACACACAAGACTAACCCACTTTTATTTAATCAAGCATCAAACACTGACATAAGGCCCAACTAGGGTTTCATCTCCTAGTAGTAACCTTCACCCATTGGCTATCCCACTTGAACATCATTACCAAGAGGAGAAATAAAATCTTAGCTCTTTGGTTGAGTATAATCTCTGGTAATCATTATATCTTGACTAAGTATCTGCCACCCTTATCACTATAGTGTGTGAAGTGAAGGGGTAGGCCCAAATATCAAACCATGTACTTACTTCCAACATAAATCCCTTTGAGATCCTAAACACAACTTAAAACCAACCATAGACTTTTTTTCTAGTACCAGTTCTACAAGCCATGTTATGTTATGTAATTCTTAAAGCTTAAGGCATAAGCCACAAGAGAGACTAAAAAGAACCTTAAGATTTAACATTATTTAGTGTGTGTTTTACCTTCTTTGACTCTTTTCTTGTCTTTTCTTTGTTTGAATTATGAGGAATTAACCCCCTTGGAAAAACCTTCTACCATCTTGACTTCACCTACCTCATCTCCATTTCCTTGTCCAATGGAGAACCCTCCTATATTTTCTCCTAGGGATCCTAACTTTGTTAAACTCCTAGAAGACAACACTTTTGCCTTAGAGAGTTACCTTGCATCAAGAGCCACTTGTGCTCCCAAAGCTACATACAACCAACCTAGCCCTACCTACAACCAACCCAACCTTACCTATAATCAACCCAACCTTACCTATAACCAACCTAACCTTGCCTACAATCAATCTAACCTCATCTAAAACCAACCAATAACCTCTCAATAACCATTTGATCATCACCATAACCAACCAATAACCTTTTAATACCTATTCAACCATTATCATAACCCACATCGACCTCAACTATCTCAACCCCACCAATCTTTGGTCTACCTATCTCAACCATCTTATCAACCACCTCAAACTTATCAAATTTTTTATTATCTACCCCAACCATCATATAAATTATATGAACCCCCTTTGTGTCAACCCTCTTTATCTCAAAACCAAGACTTGATCTATCCCTTCAACCATCAACCAAACCTTTTAAATGAACCTACCTTATGAACCTTATCAAATTTAAGCAACAACTATCAACCCACCTTATCAACCTTATCGAATCTATCAAACCAACTTATCTTACCCACCTTACCAACTTTATCTATCTTAACCTTATCAACCTCATAAAATCTAACAAATAATTATCAACCCACCTCACTCACCTTATCAACCTTATCATCCTTACCCAACCTCTCAAACCAACCTACCTTATCAACCTCCCTAAATTAAACCAACAACCACTAACCAAACCTATCAAACCTACCTAACCTATCAAATTCATCAACAATGTCAAACTAACCAATATTATCAAACCTACCTAACCTATCAAATTTTTCAACCATGTCAAACCAACCAACTTCATCAAACCAACCAATTAACTCACAACCTCAAGAACCATTAGTGCACCCTCTTTCTAGGTAGTATACCCCATTGGGGGAATCATATGCCTTAATCCTTGACAAACTATTGGAGGCTTCTATCATTATAATTCCCCTAATCAAACCCATCAATTTTTCTCTTCCAAATCCCATTTGGTTTTTATATAATGAGTATTTTGCTTATCATCACACAAATAGACATGTGGTAGATAGATGTGTGTCTTTTAAGATGTTTTCCCAAAACTCTATCAATAAAAATGAGGTTTCAAAATATATTATCCATGTTCCCCCCAACCTAGCCTTGACTATCATCAGGAAATCCATCATTTAACTTCTTTCTACAACCATTTTTGTGCAAACCTATAAACAAGTCCCTCAACATAATGAGGTCCTTTCATTAGATTTGGTCCTTAGTGAACCTATAAATAAGGAAATAATATTTGAAACCCCAACTAATCCACTTGTTGGACAAGAAAAACCTTCTCAAATTTCCTTTAAAAATACAATAAATGAAACTAACCTACCTCTTAAAAATCCCATTTTAGTGGATCAACGTCAAATTAACCCACCTCTTCCACTTCCCCTTTTAGTGGATCAACCTCAAATCAACCTACCTCTTCCACTTCCTCAAAAGGTGGAATCACCCCCAATAACCATACCTATCCCACTTACCATTTTGGTATAACTAATCAAAGCTTCCTTACCCTTTCCAATTATTATTTTAGTGGATAAAACCTCAACCCAACCCAACCTACCTATTTCATCTACCCTCTTAGTGGATCCAACCTAAACTCAAAACACCTCAACTAAAACCAACCCAACATCACCTAAATCCAACCCAACCTCAACTAAAAAAACCCATTAAATTCCTCTATAATATGCTCATGTTCATCTATCTAATGAAATTATCTTTGATTCGATCCCATTTTGAACAGGGTCAGATCTTTGTCACCTTACCTTACCAAATAAACCAAATTGACCACCTATTCTACCTCCCTCAACCAATCAAATCAAACTCTAAACAAAATCAATCAAATAAAATCATTCCAATTTTTAACCTAACCATTACAAAATTATCTATTAACCCAAACCACTTTAACCCTTCATTTGATATTTTTAAAATATCAGCCATCTTTTTATCCAAGCTACCCACACCTAACCTAAGCCCCCTCATTAGGACAATCTGTCACTATTATTAATTGGTATTTATTTTATGATGATGTTCCAAACATCATTTATAGATCCCAACCGTACCCAAATCTTACCCAATAATGTTTCCCTTGACATATCACCATAAAGGATATCCCACCTGAGCCACCACCTACAACATGAACTCCCAACTAACAATTAACAACTAACAACCCTTGCGAGGAAAATGAGGTCATATTTATCCTTCCTAAACCCTCTTTACTAACCAAAATATTTACATGGAAATATTTTTCCAACATCAACATTCATGGAAAGAGTATCAAGGAGATTTTTCCCTCCAAAATATTCAACCAAGTAATATCCCAGACATTAACCAATAACCAAATTGAACCTTAACCTTTTGCCTACCAGCTTTAACCAATGACCAAACCAACCCTTGTTACTTATGACTCAACCTAAACCTAGCCTAACACCAAACCAACCTTAAACTTAAATAAACCTTGAACTTGACTAACCTTTCATCAATAACCCAAACCAATCGAAACTAAAACCTAAACTATAACCAACCACTGTCAAACCATAACCAATGTTAGCAAACTTATCAAGATAACCTTAACCTTAGCCCAACCTTTAACCTTGAACCTAAACAAGGTTTCAATGTCAACCAAACATTTTTGGCCTATTTTTCTTAAAATCCTAACCTATGACTGTCACTGTTGAACCATCACCAACCCACCCTCAAACTTATTTTACCTTTTAAATATTGATCATCACCAATATTTGATTAACTAACTATTAATCACCAATGGTCACTATCATAACAATAACCTTATATGAAACCTTTCCTACACCTATCTATGAAACCAACCCAAACCAACACCTAAACCTACCTAACCAAACCATAAACAAACCACCATTACAATTTAACCAAAGTCTAATAACCATCCCCTGACCAACTTTGTCGATACAAATGGAATTATTTTATTTCATTCTGCTTACATAACCATTGTTACTCTAACATTCTCTTTTCCACATCTAATATATCATCAAAAATTAATTGGAGGACATCTTCACTCCTGATTAGATCAAGCCATTTACATGTAAGTCTAGATCCATGTCATATCATAACTTAATCCCCTCAATGTTTTATATTTGTGCCATGTTATTTTGTTAAACCAAGTTTTTAGTCATATTGTGTCTAACGTAAGCTCATCTCTTATTTTTAACCACCTTCATCTCCGTATTTAAATGATAACCAATTAAAATGGGATCATGTGATTATATTTCATAACCTTATCATAATACTAAGCATGGGTACCACAACTCTACCTATGGCATGATTTTCATGGTACTTTCTAACCTTTATAAGATGGATACCCATGGTCATTGTCACTTAAACTTATTTTATCAATCATCAACCTTATTTTTCTATGGTTTTACCTTTGTAAAGTTAAGCCATTAAGCCTATATAGACTTGTCCATGTCTAAACTAGCATAAAATTAATTTGGGATACCAAATATAACTTGGGTCAAATATCTAGCATGTAGACTGATCCTCTGAAGGAAAACTACCCAAAACTACCAAAAATTACTTTAAAATGTATATTGATCCCTTGAAGGATATCTATTTCACATAAACAGATCAACCATGAACCTATTGGAGAGCACCTTCTCCACCAAACCAACCATACACCCATTCGAGAGGACCTTATTCTCCACCACCCAAAAAACCTAATTAACCTCAACTTGGTCATCTTGACCCATATTTCACACTTCTTACAACCCAACATTTCCTTTGTCATTTTGATCCCATCATTTACCTTGCCATTTTTGATGAACTTATCCTACTTTTGTGCACTGACCATTTAGGTGCTTCAGAGCATGACCCTTTATGGTGCCAAAACCTACAACCATTTTTTTATTCTCAAAATCACATCCTACCTTGGATACTAGTAAATACATAAAATTTACTTAGGATATTTGAGTTTATAAGAGTAACCCATATCAACTATGCCTAATGTTGTGGCTTGGTTACCCTATTACTTATCCTTCTACTACCCACTTTATTTTACTACCTTACCCTAATCCCCTAATAATTGGAGATAAACCTTATCTACTGACAACCATAACCAACCACATTACCTCATCATGGGTCCTTCTAGCCTAACTACTACATGTTTTGTGATGACCTTGTCTTGGTAATTTTGATTGCACTAACTATATTACAAAGTTAAACATTTAAAATTGTGTTACCCAACTAATTCATGTCTTCATGGGATCACTTAGTACCTTGGATACCCAAGAAAACATTGATCTTATTGAGGTAACCCAACCATCAAATGTGATCATATGGTCTGCTTATCACTTCTATTTCTAGTACTAACCTTATTTTTACAAACAATGTTAACCTAGTCAATACAAAATTTTGGCTATCACACTTTATGCATGTGTTTGTGCTTCAGTGCCCAACCTATCACCCATTTCATCACTAACCTACCCACTTATCAAACCCACACCTAATTATATTTCACCTCATTGATTCTATATTTGAGGTGGGAACACGTCCTCTCATCTTTTAACCTCTGACCCATAATACATTTTATTTTGAAGCTTGTTGATACAAAATGTATAATAAAAAGGGGAAAAATTTAGACACTATAAAACCACACATGATGGTTCTAGTTATTAAACTAACCCCTTGGACCCCCTCGAGACAATCCCATAACCTTTTGACCATAAAATTTAGTCAAGTTAGCTAACTATCTAAACTAACTAACTAACCTACCCTTAACCAAACTTAACCTTCACCCTCAACTATCGATAGTCACCCTGACTGATGATGGTTAGTATTGACCACTGATGGTCAGGTTTTCACCACTTGAACACTTAAAATCAAACTCATCTATAGCTTGTTTTTTAATTTTTAGTTATCTATTCCATGTGTTTATCAATACATGTTGGTGTTAAAAATAAACAACACTTTGAACCTTTTGTTAAATTGATTGTTTCACCTCCCATTTTTTACTATAAAAATAAATGAATAAGAGGTGAAAGGGATCTAGATCTATAAAAATTATCAAAACTTCTTGGGAAAGATATTAGAGTTTCTTGTGTAAGTATTCTTATATCTTCCAGTGTCCCAACTTTAGCAATTATTCAATCTATCAACTATCAACCACAAGCTAAGTATATTATTCTTTTTTTAATCTTCAGTTATTTAGTTTCAATAGTTTTATAACTCTATATATTACCTCTTCCACCTAAACACCCTCTAACTATTCTCAACCATCTAAGTACCAAAACTTTACTCTTGATACCTCTAAGGCTCTTTCTTATCCTCATAACCATTAACTATCCTATAATCGATTCTATCTAGAAATAATAACCTTTCTAAACCCATAGTGACCACTGATGATCACCTTAACCATTAATGGTCACCCTAACCATCGATGGTCACATCCAACCATCGACAGTTATTATGTAGATCACTTCTACCTAGAATAAAAAGCTCATACCACCTCTCAACCTTAACCAAAACCCTACTTTCTTGACCTCTATCACTACACAAACTAGAAATAATACCTTGACTACAACTAAACATACTTTTGATAGTTTAGCATTTCATTTAATGTTATTTTTTTAAAATAATATTTCTTTTGAAAATAATTTATTTCATTTGCTTATGTACTTTAATTTATGTTATGCAACCTATTTTATCAAAAAAATTATCAATATTAACTTGTATTAAAATGTGGATTGATAGCCTCCAATAAAGACATGTACTTCTTGGATTTAGCTTACTAGGCAATCCACCCACCTACCCAACTAATCAACCATTTCTTTGAGTGCTTTCTTATCTAAAGGTCATTCCTCCCAAGACAAAGAGGAGTATATATAATAATCTTAATTATAAAGTGCAAACCAAATCTAGGTTCTATTAACCTCACCCCTAGTTCAAGTTTTACTCTTTCTTCTTGAGAAATAAATCAAAATTTAGGTGAAATAGTGGCCACCAATACAGTTGTAGCTGAAGGAATTAGAAATAGGACATAAGTGGGCCTAGTTTATGTGTGTACTAAGATATATTTTTGAGACTAATTATTTTTTTAAGGTGATTTAAATATCTCTTCTATCAACGTTAACTACTTAGTTGCTTCTATATATAGGAATAATGTGTGGATAACCTAGAAGTCAATGTTTATAACATCATACTTTGGAAAATATATTTTGAACAAATTTGGAAGATTGTTCATCAATTTATTATGTAAAACTAATGAATATTTGACCCATCCATGGCATGTTTTAGTTTCAATAATATGGTCTTTGTAAAAATTGACTAGTTATATAATTTCATCGTTAGTCCTATAGATCGTGCCCTCAATCTCAACTCAAAAGTTGTTGGCTGCAAATCTAAGTAAATTTTTAAAAAAAAAAATTAGGGACAAATTTCCCATGAATAGTGCCAATCTCAATGACCATTATATATATTAAAATAAATATTATCTCCTTTTCCTAGTTAGCAAATTACTCTACTAGAGTTTCCATCTCTTAATGCCACTTGAGCAAGACCTCCCTCTTAGACACAATGAAGTTATGCACCCATACAACCTTAGATATTTTTATAAAATTCAATTATGTACATGATTTATTCCTAGAATCTTGGATAAATAAGCATTAATTTCCATTAATGTCTTTTGTTTTAGTAAAAAATTGGATAATGTTCCCCCACTTGGGTTAGGATGTGATCTTTGTAGACCTTCTTAAATTAATTATATCATATAATTTCCTATATGCCCTTAGTAAGTTGTCCATAATTTATTTAGGAGCCTATATGGTATTAGTTTATGGTATCCTATGAATATGTTTTTCAAATATTTTGAACATTTATTTTTTCACTCCCCATTTAACATTTATAAAAATTTAGGGATCCTCTCTATATCTTTCTAGGTTTGAGGGATTTATTTTTATCTATTTTATCAAAGATAATATGTCTTCTCTTTGTTCTAATTGGAATTATTGACATTTAGAAACCATAGTCTTTATCTTAAAATTTATCAATGTGTTGGTTTGTATATCAAAATGGACTTTAATTATAGTTTTTTAATATAATCACTAAATCATATCTTCCTGCTTCTTCCTATTATAATCGATGAATCCATGAAAAATTATTTAATGTAACTTATTATTCTACCATCCATGTATCTGCATGGATAAGAGAAGGAAATAGTCTTAGTGGATGCATAGCTATAGGCAAAGATGTCCCTAGTATATGGAAATGAGGTCTTGCTTTCCTCCATATAATCACCTACTCTTGGATTGGTGTATCAATGACATATTTCGTATTCATCATTTTTGTATTAACATAAATTTTATATAAGTGTATCCATTTATGTATTTGATCCAATGAGCATCCATATTTGTGTTTATATCATAAGATGGGTGGATTATGTGGTAAAAATGGAATTGGAAAATAGGTTTTCAAAAGGTACCCTCTTGGATGCCTTAAGAGACTGAGGAGTTGTTCTGCTAAAGAATGAATAGATCACTAGGGTATTATGTATATTTTTCAAGTAATTAGTGAAAGAAGTCTATGAAAGCCCAATAGTCATAGTAGTATCAAAATATGCAGAAGTAATTTTGGTTGTAGAATGAAAAATTGGCCTTAAAACATCCTTAGGAATATTTTATTAGATTAATAATTGTAAAGAATGAATATAATATATTATGGGAACAAAATTTGAGGAGATTTATGATGAATGAGGACTTGTTGGACTTATTATTTGAGAATGTGCAACTGGAGCACTAGTTGTTATAATTTTCATTATAGTTAGAGACCTTGAAAGTGTAGTTGATGTTTCCTCCTACATTGACATCCAAAATTTTGACTCTACATCTTCTTTTTCACCTCCTTTTCCATTTGGTGATAATTTGGTATCCATTGAGGTATAATTTACTTGTTTTACCTTTTTATACTCTTCTAACGACTTAGTTATTCCTCACCAAGTACTCCATTCATTCATCCATTCATCATCTTCCTCTATTTAAGTTATTTCAAAAGAATAATCTAGTTCTTTGGTGTCAAACTTGGACATTCAATCTTCCTTAGTCCTATATATTTTGTCTTCTTCCTCATTATCATTAATTATAATAGGGTTTGATCTTTGTGTACCCTTTCTTCTACCCTCCCTTTCCTTAGGGACCTCAACTTGTTTTATTTTTGCCTATTCCTTCTGAGGTTAAATACAAGGGGCCTTGGGATTCCTTAAATATTAGTATTGGTTTGGTAGAAATACAGGTTCGTCATATATAAGGTGGAATGGAAGATGATGAGGCTATAGTGGCATCATATGGTGAAGGAGTGGGAGGAGTGATGACCACTTGGGGAATGATAGGAGGTGAGGATGACATCCCAATGTATTGAGTCATCAATATTGGTAGTTTTGTTGCCATAATAGGTGGTGACTCAAGAGGATACATAATAGAAACTTGTGATAAAAAAGTAGGAAGATTTATTTATTTTGTTATAATCATGAGAGGAAAATGAAGAATGTAAAATAGTCCAATTGATGTGTTGAGACTTGAAAGTCTCTGATCTTTAGTTATGAATTGGAAAGAAGTAAAAACTAATGTATGAGGAGGGGATTTTTGAGCATCCCTTCCTTTTTATTCAATATAAAATTCCATATATTGGCTAACATGTTATTTGCAGAGGAGGACCTTGAATAGGACTCAAAACCCATTATTCCTTCTCAATTCCTTTATCATTTGCTTTAGTAGTAGTAGAATCATATTGGATCTTCTATTCCATAATCATAGACATGTTAACCCTGCACATCCTTATAGATACTTTAGTATAATATTTTACATTCATGAATACACTATCATGATTATAGGGTTGATTTCCATAATTGATTCCCACTTTTCTTTCATATATCTTTGTGTGTTCTAAAAAAATTCTTAGGGTCCCAATGTCTAAAGGGTACCTTTTTAAAACCATAGTGTTTCTTAATCCTTTCAACATATTACATGTATTCTCACCTTTTATACTACATTATACCAATATTGATATAGGTTAGATGCATAATTTATTACTTGGCCTTCCTCAATTTAGTGTCAAATTGTTGATCAATTGAGTAACAATTTTGTACACATCTAATTTATCAGGAAAAATCATTGGTAAGGATAAAGGGGATTCCTTACTACCTTCAATCCTAATTATAGTGCAATTAGAATAAAACTAGTAATCAACCACAATTTTAATATACTTCTTTATAGGGTCAGAGAGTTTGGGCATGTTATTCCCATATATTGTGTGATATACCATAGGGTAAACAATTTCAATTAATTATTACATATTCTTCATGAATCTATGTACATGAAAAACATTGAATTCATCATAAATTTTATTATTTGGGTAGTTAGTAGATGGTTTGTAGGGTTCACTGTATGATGTACGCATATTTTTAGTCACCATATCTCCCACATAAGACATCAAAAACTTCCTAAATTTGTGATTTAGAGAATCAAGTTGGAGCTAACAATCTCACCCAAAGCTATAATTTTTTTGGACGTCAAAATAATGTATAAAAATGGGATCCATATCTCATTAACATAAATAATGGTTGAAAAACTATATATCTTATTCAATAGGGATATAAAAATTCTCACCCCTAGCCTAAAATCAACAATGAGAATAGTAAAAGTAGTGGCCTAAATTACAAATTTACTTTGGTTGCCAGCACATTCTTTCAACTTACTGCTAATGTTGTTGGAAAAGACCCACAAATCAATCATGGCCATCCTATAGGTCATTTATGGTAAAAGAAGTTTGTAATACCTTTCAAAGGTATTTAAAATGACATATATAACCTATTTTTTTCTAAGACTAAAGTGAAATATCCTCTTAGTAACCTTGCCATTCATGAATATTTGAAAAAAATAATTAATGCAGGGCATTACCTCTAGTTTGGCTATTGCATTATGAAGACTAACTATTTTTATTGCCATTAAGTCATCCTTATACCTTTGTGTGAAGACCGAATGTTTGTCATCAACCACGTATGGTTCAACTACATAAACCACATCCCAAATAGATGAATAATGTTTGAATTCATGGTTCAAGGCTCCCAAATCAAATTTTATGTTTGTATATCTAACAGAAACTACAATTGAGTATGCATAAGTAACTGGGATGAGATATGAGGATTCCATTGAATTCATTACCTTAAAAATTCTTTATTTTTTGAAAAATATGTAATATTGGATCACAAGAGAGCTCAAAATTTATAATTTGTAATTGACTGTTTAAAATTAATGTGATTATAATAGAAATGAAAATTAAAACTATAATTATTTAGATGAATTGGATTTGAGAAATAAATTTATTAATCTATTGATCATGTAAATTAATGGTTTCAATGGCTCTGAATCCATTACTTGTTTATTCTTTTGGTTTGAATTTCATAACACAAAATTTCAACAAACTTTATTTCCATGTTGCTTATTTTTCTCATTCCTGGGTGCTTAGTCATCATAATATGACAAATGTCCCTTTTTCAAGCTTTAAAGATGGGTATTTTTGTCTTTGTTATTTTCTTTTATGGATTTGGATGACAACTATCTATGCGTCATTGATCCAGTCATAACTAATCTATGGCTTATTGTACTTTATTCTTTTTTTAGTGGGTTAGTGGTATGGAAACACATGCATAAATCTAGCTCCTATTATTTCTTGAGATGGTTTGTATGAAGAATTTAAATAACATCACCTTCCAATGAGTATGATGATGACACATGGGTGTATCTCAATGGTACACTTTCTTGGGAATTTTTGTACAAAATGATCTATTGATCTCAACTCTAGGTGAATGAGATGATGACATGTGGATGCCTCTTAGCAATCAACTTTCTTGGGTATTTCCATACCAAAAAATATATTGATATTACCTATAAAAGTGATGATGTGTGGATAGCTCTTGGTAGTCTGATTACCCAGGGATTTCTATACCAAAGGCTCTACTAACATCACCTTAGGGTGAGTGGGATTATGTCACATGGATGAATCTCAGTGATCTATTACTTGAGCCATTTTTTACCAAAGGCTATGCTGACATCACCTCTAGGTGAGTGGGATGATGATGTGTAGATGGATCTCACTGATCCACTTACCCAAGAATTTTGTACATAAGCTCATGATGATGTCACCTCCAAGATGACTTGTAATTTTAACTTAGGATTTGGATGAGAAAACATGGATAGAGTAAATGAGTTCCAAGAAGGTGTAGGAAATGTCTAAGTGTAAAGCAACCTATTTAATACAAAACATAGATAAAAACATGACTAGAACCAAAACATGCTAGCCCAAGTAGCCATTAAACAATAAATCAAAGTTGTACATTAATATTGAGTTTAAGAGGGGTGAAGGAAAAAAAACATGTAGTATGGATTATACACAACTTTGATTTACTTATAACTTTGAAACACATTACAAACAAAAAAATAGAGGGGAAACCAAATTTTTGTGAGTGTTAGATAAATTCCTTAGGTTTATAATTTTTAAAACTTTGTGTCATAGAATTCTATTTCATGAGACCATTAATAAGAGTATTTAATCAAAAAGTGGGTCCCTATTTAAATTTTATAATCAGGTGTGTGTGACTGGGAATAATAAATAGTGACTCACTAGGGAAAATACTCTTGATTATTTGAGAAACTAATAATCTTAGTGGTACACCAAAGCAAAATTTTAGATCCAAAATAATAAATAATAATTAAACCATACCTTAGGCAAAGGCTCATACTTCTACATGAAACATACAAATATTATCTATTATTTGGATTTATGTGTGATTTTTTTAAATTATTTTTTCCCTATTATGAGAGTTTTGATAAAGTCCTAGATAAACATTGCAGGTTTCATGATGAATTCAAATTTTATAACCACATAATAAAGGGAAGCCTAGGCATTACTCTAATACTAGCTAAATGTCTATAGCCCTGACAGAGATACCTTTTATTACATTCAAATTCTTTATATACTATCATCTAAGAGTCCATAGCACCAATATACATTAATTAAATCAACCAACTTCTATCATTTTGTTTTTTTTAGTTGATCTTTAGTTTTGGCATGGTTAGAGATATTCAAGGATGATTATGGTGATTTAAGTATATGAAATAGGTCCTATAAGAGGTTTTATATGCTTTTAATTTTTATGTTCATGAGTGGAATTTATCTAGTTGATCATTTTTTTCATCTAGATATTTTCGGTCTAGTGGCAGAAAATTTAAGTAGGTAATTTGCTAACATCACCATTGTCACATGTGGATGAGTCAAGGGGAGTTGGTCATATGGTTGTGATAAAAAAAATTCATATATATTATGAACTAAAAATTAGTTCATGTGACTAATAATGATAAAATATATTAAATTTTAAAGTTGGGCTCGCAGGTAGTTTGATTGTCTTTTCCCATACTTAGTCAAATTTACAATATGGTAAGAAGAGCTGAGTAAGTAGTTTGGTCATAGAAAATCTCACACATGTAAACGTTTTAGAATAAATTGATCATATGGGTTTGTTTATTTTTATTATTAATTGATATGTAATAAATTTCAAGTCATACAATAAATGTCATCAAAAGATATGGAAGTGCAAATTTGGTCTTCTAGGTAGGTCTTGACATAGTTGGCTTTGTGGCTGAAAATTTTGAGTGCGCAGATTACTGGCATTATATCTTGAATGCATGAGGGTTCCAAGATAAAATTTATATATGGTTAGATTATAATATGTGACTAAATCATATGGTCCAAATTTTATATCATGCATCTAAGTAAAAAAAATTTATTGAGGTCCAAAGTTGGCCTTCCAAGTAGATAACAATGGTCCCCATAGTTGATTTTGCAAGAGATAAAGATCAGGACCAAATTAAGATCCAACAGTTCATGGGTGATCATACAGATTAATATAATGGTTCATGTTAAATTAAATATGTTAAATTGATAGTTTTCTAACATTTTTAAAGCAAGGACAATCTTAAAGAGATCAACAGAGCGTATGTGGTCAAGATTACAAGATTGCATGAGATGAAGTCAAAGTGATAGTTGCTTAACAATATGCAAAGGTAAAGGTCAACATGCTTATAAGATTTAATGGGAATGAAGTGTTCGTACTAATTGAGATCAATGATTTGTATTGATAAAAATGAGTTCAAAGTGTCTTATGTTTAACACAGATAAATATTGAGCTATGTATAGGAGATTGACAAAGCGTGATTCTTCTCAGATGTTAAGAAGAAGCAAGATGATGTCAAGTGTTTGAAGTTTATTGTTTTGGAAATGAAAAAATATGTGTTAAATTTTGAAATAACTATAAATAATATTGATTTTTCAAATTAAGTGAGATGAAAAAAGAGAATGAGATGCATTTAATGTGATTAAAGTTTAACTCTGACCATTTGAATTCAAATATTTGAATTTAATAAAGGAAAGACTAGTGTCTAGTTTTTGAGCCATAACTTTAGATCTATGGATAATTTAACCATGTATTAAAAATAAAATATGTATAGGACTCCATGACACATCTATAAATATAAAATTTAAGGTTTGAAAGTATGTAGAATCAAAGTTATGAAGGTTTAAAGATGACTATGTGTTTGATGTTCATCTGTAAATAACCCAAGAAGGATATTTGAGCTCGTTCTAATGATATTCTGATGTTTCATTATGACTTATATATTTAAGAATATTTTATAATCCATGAGGATAATATATGTGGTCTATTTATATTTAATCAATTCATATTTAGTATGAAAAATTGCTATGAAGTTGATTGTGAGTTCATTCATGGTGACTATGTGCACAGAATATTGTTTGAGAAAATTATGCTTGAGTAGAAGAGTGTTTTGGTGATTTTAATCATTTTAATATGTCAAAATGGTCATGTAGAATATTTATATTCATTTGGATGTGGTAATATGTTCTTATTTTTCTTAGAGAAGTGTCAAATAGGTGAATGGGTCATCATAGGACCTAAAAAGGTGACTTAGGATTATTTGAAAGATAGTTGTGCTTAAGTGTGACCCATGTAAGATGCCTTAAGGCTGAAAGAATGTGTTTTGGATGAAAATTAAGATTATGGACTTGATAATTCATGAATTATATATAAATAATGAAACCAAATGTGATGGTTTATAGACTTGAATATACTTGTGAAAGGCTTGTATGAGAGGTGTGTACTTTGAATCAAAGAAGAGAGGATAAGTAGCATGCCTATTAGATGTATTGATGAGTAGATTAGTAGATTATTTTTTAGACTGTGTGTATAACTTTCAATTCATATTTCTAATGACAATAAATTGATCTTAGTTTGCAATTTAAGGATATGTGAAGAGGTCGAAGTGTGCATATGAGGATAGTTTGAGTGAAGGAGAGAGATTATGGCATGCATATGTCAGAGGCCTATATGAAATATAAAGGGAGTTTTATAGGGGTTATATTTTCATATACCCATTATTAGGTATTTAATATATTAGTTTAAAGGTGGATGTGTTCATCTCTTAGGAGGTTAGAAGGACTTGATCTTCCTTAGGGGTAGTTGCTCCTTGTGAAATAGGTTTTTCACCAAAGGCTTTTGGTTAGGAGGACTTGATCATGATTTATGGTCTAAAGGAATTAACTAGTCTCTTGTTTTTAATATCTTATAAGATAATTATTCCATGTGTTATAGGCTTGAGAGTGGGTAGTATTCCCCATGAGGGTTTCCCATAGGAACTATGTGTTCTGTGTTTGATCTCGTGCATTCATTGAATGAATGAGCTTTCTTGTTAATGTTGGTTGATCAAGTTGATATATGCTAATTTTTTAATGGTTTAAAAGGATTGGAATTAAAATTTAAATATTTGGGCTCACTAATTCATCCCTCATCTCACTTATTTTACCTCTAATAATTGGTATCATATCAAGTCCTCTGGTAAAGGCTTGACACGTTGAAGGTGATCTAAGGTACAATATGTGTAGTCATCAAGGAGAATTATCTAATAAGAAAGAACCAATGTTAAATGGATCAAACTATGCTTTTTGGAGTGTAAGGATGAGGACATATATTATGTCCCTAGGGTTTGATTTCTCTAAATCTCTTGTGGATGGTTATGTTGTTCCAACTATTCCTCCATCTAGTGATGTAGGTAAGAAGTTGTTTGAGAATAATTCTAAGGAAATGAATGCCATCACTTGTTTTCTTACAAAGACTAAGTTAACAAAGGTAATCCATTATAAATTTGATAAATAAATATGGGACAAAATTTAGATTATTTATGAAGGAGATTCAAACGTCAATATTGATAAGTTATAGACTCATATAAGGCAATTAAAAACTCTCAAGATGAATGAAGAAGATTATGTGGCATCCTTTTTATAGAGAGTTGATGAGATTGTGAACATCCTCAAAGGTCTTGGAGATGAAATTGAAGAGGATACTATAGTTCAAAAAGTATCAAGGTTTTTATCCCTCAAGTTTGATCCAAAAGTATCTACTATAGAATAAAGTCATGATCTTATTCAGTTGAAGATGGATCAATTGCATGGAACCCTTACTACCTATGAGATGAGAGTAAATGAAAATATACCATAAAAGAAGGAAGAAAATTTCAAGATTTAAATGAAACCAAAGAATAAGTTTCAAGGTAAGAAACCCAAGGAGGATGACATTTCTAATATAGATTAGAATGAACTAATTGATTTAATTTTAATAAAACTAAAAATAGATTCAGGGAAGTATAAGGGTAAACTAACCCTCAAATCATTGAATTGTGGAGAGGTAGGACATTTTGATAATAATTTCCCTCATAAGTATAATAATAATGATGATGAAGAACATGATCAAGGTCATGATGATGGCAAGAGATCATTCAGGTATGATAAAAGTGAAAAGTGATTTAAAAGGTTTGATAACTAGAAAAATAACTTCAAGGATAAGAAGAGTCTCTACACCAAAGGACATTACAGCTCATTAGATGAGAGTGAAGTCAGTGACTCAAAGTATGATCATGAATATGATGGCACTATTAAAGATGAATACATCTTCATGGATAAGGAAGGTAGTTTATCACATCAAACAAAGTCTACTTGGAGTAATTTAGATTGTGATAAAGATGACATGGACTGTGAAACTAAAATGATAAAATCCATGGAAGAACTAAAGATTGAGAAGAGGATTAACAACAATATGAAGTCATAAATACAGTACTATGAAGAAAAATTTAGTGTATTTGAGGAAACAATGAATGAAGATGCCAAAGAACATGAATATATGGTTAAGCATCTCAATCATCAATTAAAAATCCTATCAATAATCCTAAAAGATTAGCAAGATGAGTTTTCAAGGTATGTAATTGAGTATGAGTCATGTTGAGACTATAGGTCCAAGTAATATATTTTATATGGTGGAGAATGATATAGAGGTTGAAGAGTGATAAGGGATTTCATTTTTTGCTCATATTGTGAATAAAGAGACCAAGCTCAAAGAGAATACCAAGGTGTTGGTTGAAGCTAGTTTTGAGGTATATATGGATTCAAGTGAACATCTTGTTGTTGTTGAGAAACATTCATCCAAAGAACATCAATTGTCAAATCCTAGTGATGAGGTTTATAGCTTCAAGGTTTATTATTCAAATAAAAAGGTGTGTCAATAATCTATATTTTTTCCATGTGTTGTCAATTATATCTTAGAATAGAATTAAAATGATATAGAAAAGGAACCAATTGTCATAGTTCAGATTAAGAAGAAGAAAAATAAGAGCAAGAATTCTTATAGATATAACAGGATTCCAATGATTACTAATGAGATGTCAGCTAATCTAGATTCAATTTATTTTATAGAATTATGGTGTAGAGGATGTCTCTATCTATGCTTCTTAAGAGACTCCTTTTAGTCGAGAATCAAAAATTGCTATGGTGTTCTTTAGAAGGTATGCTTTGGAGCAATCTGTAGGGTCAGATTGAAGGTTCCCATATGGAAAAGGAGGATTTTTGAGATTTCAAGATGACATTTTCTCATATAAAGGTATATTGACCTTATTATAGCATGCTTTAGGTGGTATTATTTTATGAAAGTATGTTAAAGTCAAATTGGATATTTTTGAGTGATCTCAATTTTCTTAGTTTTTGGGTTAAGATCATTCAGACCTAAAATGGGTTATAGGATGTATGGGTTTCCAAAGATTTGGAAGATCAAATTTTGGTATATAAGTATTATATGGTTGTCTCTAGATGTGAAAGAAGTTTTAGAGGCGGGCATTTACTAGAAGGAAGTTTGTTGACCTTGTTTGTTTTTAAGTTTCTAGGTTTTTGGCATTTGCTATAAAAGTGGTTTTATTTATTAATTGAGGTATAAGGCTTATTAATAGGTTGAATGGGCCAAATGGGTTGTCAAATAATGTTTCACAGTGATTTGAAGGTTTGTGTTTTTCAAATTATTCATGTTTTTGTCAAGATGGAGGCTTAATTGGCAAGTTGGTTTGTGAAGGAAGTATGTTATAGAGGATGAGATAGGTGATTAAAATTGGTGTGATTTAAGGGTCATATGATATATATATATATATATATATATATATATATATATATATATATATATATATATATATATATATATATATATATGAAGTTTTATTTCTTGAAGGTGTATCTAATAAAAATTATGGGCTCTACAAGTTCTAGGTAGGACTATAAGGAGTCTAGATATGCCTAGTGAGAAGAAGAGTGATTTTTTGATCAATTTATTCAAAATTGAAAGGTATGAGTGTTTCTAGTAGAGTTATCATGTTTTTTTATATCATTTTTTCTATTTGGTGAGTGGCATGAAGTTTTGTTGATGATCTGTAAGGTGGCTTAAAAGAGAATGCTAGTAAGCCTATATGGTGGTTCTTTATGGTGTATGGAGATCTGAATATGCTCAAGTGATGAAATGGATAATAAATATTAGGGGGAGTCCCTCTCAAATTTTTATTGGTTATTTACATTATATTTTATTATTTTTGTGTGTTATTTCTCCATTAGTTGCAATACTTGGTTGAAGAGAGTGTTGGCATGGAGCAAGAAGAAGTTGTCAAGATAAGAAGAGGTAATCTCAAGGTAAGGGGGAGTTTGTTTCATACTTATAAGGTGATCCTCTCCTTTTGGAATTATTTTTAGGTCCTCAATACTATATTGTGACCACATTGTCATTGTGTCAAAGGGGGATAAAGTTCCTATTATGAGAGTGCTTGAAGAGAGATAAGGAAGGTGAGTTGTATGTTGTTGTATTGATGGGTGTTAACATCAATGAAAAAATGGGAGATTGTTGGAGAGTTGTTAAATATTTCATGGTGATGTCATGAATTTTTCAAATTGAGTGGATTAATTTCTTTTATAGTCTAAGTGACAATGACAAAGTGTGCAATGTGCTTGTCTTAGTATGATTGAAGGAGGCTTGGTTGATCTTCAGTTTTGACATGGTTAGAGATGTTCAGGGATGAATATGGTGATTTAATAATATGAAATAAGTCATATAATAGGTTTTATATTTTTTTAATGTTTGTTTTCATGAGTGTAATTAATCTATTTTATCATTTTTTTCATCTTGACATTTTGGGTCTAGTAGTAGAAAATCTAAGTAGGCAATTTAGTGACATCACCATTACCATGTGTAGCTAATCCAAGGGGAGTTGTTCATATGGTTTTTATAAAATTTATTCATATATATTATTCACTAGACCTTATTTCATGTGAATAAGTGAAAAAAAATATATGGAAGAGCAAATTTGGGCTCCCAGGCAGTTTGATAGTGTTTTCTCATAGCCAAATTTGCAATGTGGTAAGAACTAAATAAACAATTTGGTGACCAAATATCTCACATTTTTGGATGTTTTAGAATATTTTTAAATCATATGGATTTATTTATTTTTGTGAATATTTTATGTTTACTAAATTTAAGGTTATTCAATGAAGTGAGTCAAAATATATGCATGTGCAGAGTTTGTCTTCCAAGTAGTTCTTGACATAGTTGGCTCTGTGGTATAAAAATTTGAGTGAGAAGATTAATGGAATTATATCTCTCATAAATGAGGGTTACAATATTATATTAATATATGTTTTATTTTCCTATGTTAGGATATCATATGGTCCAAATTTTAGATCATGCGTCTAAGTGTATTAAATGTTATTGAGGTCCAAAGTTAGCCTTATAAGCAGATAACAAGAGATAAAGATTAGGACCACATAAAGATCCAATGATTCATGGGTGATCATATAGATTTATATAATGTTTAATATTAAATTTAAGAGGTTAATTTTATATTTATCTAGATAAATATCAAGCTACGTATAGGATATAAATATCAAGTTACGTACAAGAGATTGATAGAGCGTGTTTGTTCCATGATGTCAGGAAGAGGTGAGATGATGCCAAGTGTTCAATGTTTAATGTTTGGGTAGTGGCACATTATGAGTTAATGTTCAAACTAATTATAAATAATATCAATATTATTAATTTATTAATTTGATAAAATATCATGAGATGCATTTAAAGTGACTTAAGTTTAACTATGGCCATTTGAATTCAAATATTTGAATTTAGCAAAGGAAAGACTAGTGTTTAGTTTTTGAGCCATAACTTTTGGTTTGAGTATAATTTGACCATTTATTAAAACTAAAATTTTTATAATACTCCAAGGAATATTTGGAAATATAAATTTCAAGATGTGAAAATATGTAAAATCAAAGTTATTAAGTTTTAAAGTTGATTGTGTGTTCGACATTCCTTTGCTAAGAACCTGAGAAGGATATTTGAGCTCATTTTGATGGTATTTTAATGTCTCATGATGAATTATCTATTTGGTAGTATATTATACTATATGAGGATTATTTTTGTGTTCTTTGTATATTTTACCAATTCATATTAAGTATGAACAATTACTAAGAAGTTGACTATGTGTTTGTTCATGGTGACTGTGTACACATAATATTATTTGAGCAAATTATGCTTTAGTAGAAGAGTGTTTTGGTGACTATAATAATTTTAGGATGTCAAAGGGGTCATGTGGAATAGGTCCATGTATTTTTAAGTGTTCATGTTTTCTTAAATTTCTTTGATAATTGTCAAAGAGGTGAATGGGTCATCATAAGACCTAAAAAGGTGTCTTAGGCTTATTTGAAAGAGAGTTATGCCTAAGTGTGACCCATGTAAGATGCCTTAAGGGTGAATGCATGTGTTTTGGATGAAAATTAATATTTATAAATTGATAATTCATGAATTATATATAAATATTTAAACCAAATGTGATGGTTTATAGACTTGAATAGACTAGTGAAAGGCTTATATGAGAGGTGTGTGCATTGAAGTGAAGAAAAGATGATAGGTAGTGTGCCTATTGGATGAATTAATGAACATATTAGTTTGTAAATTAAGTATATGACTTAAAGGTCATATTTTTATGATAGATAATTTATCTGATAGGTTTTAAATTTAGGATATGTGAAGAGATCGAAGTGTGCATTTTAGGTTTGAGTGAATAAGGAGAGAGATTGTGGTATGCCTATGTGAAAAGCCTATATGAAATAGAAAGGGAGTTTGTACAAGGGTTATATTATTAGAGGTCCATTATTATGTGTTAAATAAATAAATTCAAAGGTGGAGGTGTTAATCTCTTAGGAGGTCATAAGGACTTGATCTTCCTTAGGGGTAGTTGCTCCTTGTGAAACAAGTGTTTCACTAAAGGCATTTAGTCAGGAGGACTTGATTAAGGTTTATGGTTTAAAGGACTTGACCAGTCTCTTGTTTATAATCTCTTATAGGATAATTAGTCCATATATTATAGGCTTGAGAGTGGGTTTTATTTCCCATGAGGGTTTCCCAAAGGAATTATGTGGTGTGTGTTTGATATTATGTATGCATTAAGTGAATGATCTCTCTTGTTATTGTTGCTTGATGAAGTTGATATATATTGATTTTTTAATGGTTTTAAAGGATTTTAATTGCAATTGAAATATCTAGGCTCACTGATTTACCCCCCCCCCCTTCTCAGTGATTATAACTCTAACATCTTGTTCCTTAAAAGATAGTGCCTAAAATTTTTATAGCTTTGATCAAGACATATATCTACTTATCTATCATAGGGTATTTAAATATTGTATCCTTTAGATTGGTACTCATGAAGGTAATGAGATGTTCATTGTATTCTACTTGTGGTTTAAGTAAAATGGATACACTATGATCAAAATTAAATGAGTAAATATAAATATATTTACTAAAGTTTGGACTAATTAGAACTAGAGATTGAAGAATTGTAGTGTTGATGTCTAGGAAATATATTTAGCCTTCTATTTTCCATTCTATCTTAGCATATTACTTAAACATGGAATTTAATGGTTTGATAATCTCTAAAAATCTAGAAACGAATTTTATTGTAAATTTTATCTTAAGAAATAAGGTCTTTAGCTCATTATTTAGAGATGTCAACTTGGAAATGGTATGAACTCAATTTAGATCAATGGAAATCCCATATTTAGTGATGGTATGGCCTATTAGTTTTTATTTAGTAACTAAAATGGTTTACTTCTTTGGATTAACTGACACTTTGTACAATATGCATCTATCAAAAACATTATGAAAGTGATCAACATGATAAATTATACTTTCGGGTATACACTGTCAAATCATACATGTAGATGATAATCCATTTGGCAAAAAATTCTTGGAAATTAAATTCCATAGCCATTTTAGGGTATCCCCAACATTTATTAAGCTAGAAAACATCATTTTATTTGCAAAATTATCCCACTTGGTGGTAAAGGTAGTGTTCATCATGTCTTATGCTTTTACCAGCACTTGATTATAACTTGAGAATCCATCCAAGAAGGAGATCATCTCAGATCCACTTACCATCTGAAATACCTCATCCAATGAAGGTAGAGGTAATTTCATTTATCTGATGCTATATTTAGGTTCATAAAATCAACATAGAGTTAATTTATTATTTTTTCTTATTGAATGGTACTAGATTAGTTACCCAGGTCAAATTCCTAATTGGGAAGATAATCTTGGCATACATTAGCTTCTATACTTCTATTTAAATAAGAGGTTATAGAATTGGATTCAATACAACCTATCTCTATCTAAAAGTATTATGATATGGATTTAATGGAATAGTATGTGTGATGACCCTAGGTTCAAATATTTTCAAATATTTGTATGTCCAAATGATCACATCCATGTGCTCTATTAGTAGATTCTTTAATTTTTTTCTCAATTTTAGTAAAAAAATTATAATATTTAAAATATAAGGATGTTGGTCAGTGCCTAGATTCTCCTTGGTAATATCACACTCAATTACTCTAGGTTTTATATTCCTTTGCGTTTATGGATCTATATCAAAGGCTCACTGTAAGGAAACCATCCCTAGAAGGATGCAATTTTCCTTGAGTTTAAATACACCATTTTCTCATAGGTTTGAATATGCATGGGCTCAACATAATTATCATCTATCAGTGGAGAATCAAAGATTCTAAGAACTAGTATTGAATTACATGATCTATTGGTCATAATCAAACTCCTAGAATCTATCCGCATTATCTAGAATATAATGATAAAGAACTAACTCCACAAATAATTTTTGCATCTTTAATTCTTGGAGTGGCATTAACTTGGAAGTTGAAGTTGATAGATAGTCTATTATCTGGTTATGTTATCTTGGGATAGACTTGATATTGAATGCTTCAAAATACTCTATTAACTCCCATGTTTGGTGCATGTACTTCTTTAATTAATTGAGTTTTCATTGATAATTATTTCTAATCTAGTTAACAAATAGTTCTAAATCACTGAACATCTAAAATTGCTTGACATTGTGCTTCAGTACAAACTAAAGGTATAAAATTACAAATTCATACTCAAATTATTTGTATAGGGGAACTATAATCTATAAACTTCTAGGTATTAATTCATGTTTGGAACAATCAGGTATCCAAAACCTAAGCCTTGTTTCGATCTAGTTCCATTAAAATGAAGGGTCCATAACTAAGAAGGAAATTAAAACTATTATTCATGCAACACATGCTATTATATAATAGTGAATATGTAAACACCTACATGTGAAGATAAAAAGTTGAGATTTTCATTCCTAGTGTTATACTTTATGATTATGTTTCTCATCATTAGTTCATGATCCACTTAGATCTACTTGGCCACTCCTTTTTAGAGTAGCCACATGTGTGAAAATTTGGTGGCCATATTCTATTTCAATGTCTTGGACCAATATCAACCTAGTATTAGTATATAATCTTCTAAAATGTCGATAAATATAATATATATGGTCTGATACACACATGGATTAGATACCAATGGGATCTACACACATAAATTTTCCCACACATGGGACAAAGTATTTTTCAAATCATAGGACCACTCTCTTTGACTTGTTTAGAGTCAAACCTAGTTTTTTTGCATTTAGATGTTAGCATCACATTGGTTGAGGTGTCTGAGTAAATGAAACAACTATGTAAATTTTTATTGAGCATTATAATAATCCCCAAAAAGGAGGTAGTTTAGGCTTATCCTTATATACCATCCTATTTTCATTAAAAATATTAACTTATTCATATATGTCCTTCTAGTTAGGGGTTTAAGTAGTATCTCTATTTGTTAAGTGATCTAGGCTAACTCATAAAGACTAATGTTAGCCTCAATATTCTTCATGTCATCAATAATGTTATACCCCCCTCTATTGTGTGGATTTGTAGTCTATAACTAATCATCTTTCTTGGGAGGAAGTGGGTTATTATTAGCTAGCATCTGGAGGAATGGTAGAACTATTGTTTGGAGACATTGAAATAGTGATAAGTTATTTTCTCTTCATTTTGTAATTTTTCACTAATTTTGAAATCATGGATCTCATCAGTTTTATCATTTAGGTCATTCTCATCTTATTATGGGAATGGAGAGTCATAGGTCTCATATGCCATTGTTGTGTTTGGATGTCCTAAACTAGTAGAGGAAGATTGTTCCATTTGATGTGAATAACCCTCTTTTTTATCTGTCTCCTTTTGAAATACCTTGAATTCAATGCATAACTCGATGTAATCTAGTTCACCATGTTGTGTAGTATCATGAACCTGACACTAGTTAGAAAGGGTTACTTTCATGATGTTTATTTCTAGCATCTTATTGGGTGGTTCCTAATCTTGATTGTTTATAGCTCTATTCGACAACCTATTGTATATATGGAACCTAAATCATTGATTGGTATTCTATGCACCAGTATCCTGCATGTGTTTTTACATGCTCATAAATTCATTACTTAATTTCTACACTATTCACTATATAGATTCCCATTATATTTTTTTAGAATAAGAATTAGCACCACGTGTAGTAATGATATTTACTAGTATCAATGCTTGATTAATGTTTTAATGGTTAGACATGGGCATATAATTATTCATGAATCTAAGATGCTGGTTGGGTGGAGAATGGGTTAAAGGAAACTAGTTATACACTAGGTTATGGTTTTGGGCTAGAATATTCTGATTTTCATTTGGAATTGGACTAAAATTTAGAAACATGAGACAAATAATAAGTGGGTTGAATGATTGTAGCTTGGGGTTCAATTATTTATCAACTTTGACAGATTAAACATAATCTAAAGGTAGTGTATCAACACTGATGCTCTGTGTATGAACACAAAATTGATCGGGTCCATGCCAATTTTATACATCTCAAGGGCTAATAACTCATTAGGCATGTAGTTGGTCTCAAATATATTGTACATCTTATAGAATCTAGTATTGAAGGATTAATTTCACTCATTTGTATCTCTTCTCATACATTTTAAGTGTTGAAGAAAACACTTACACTAGTGACTTGGCTAAACTATGCCAAAAATGTTTTTTATAACTCTTCCCAAGAGGTGATTGAACCTTCTAGGACATTAAGAAACCAATCTTAAGTTTTGTATTATAATATGAAGGGAAATAGTATGTATTTCACATATTCATGGCTTACATTCAATCTTCCTAAATTAGTTTTAATGGCCTTGAGCTATTATTTAACAATACTTCCTATCAAGAGAGAAGAGGAAGGGAGATATTTCCAACGGTGTCTAGGTAGATCATGGATATCCCAAAGACATTGATGGCAAAGCTAGTCATCTAGGTTGGATCTTGAGTTATAGATTAGGGTTGGGCCATTACAAGTAATGGAAGATGGGTTTGTCTATTTGGAGGAAATGTTTGAGATTAGGGTCCTCTCCTAACTCCTTTATTATACCTAACTTGTCTATGTATTTCTAAATCTAGATAGAAAATTTAGTGTTTAAGGTAGACCTTGTTAATATTTTAAGTGTTTTTAGTGAAACTCAAGTAATTCTTTTCAAATAGGATACATAAAGAGATGCATCCCTCCTAGAACCAGAGTAAATTATCAATGATGTGGGTTTTATACACACCAAAATAGCCTTACAAGGTAGCCTAAAACATTTTAGGATTAGTGAAAAGTATTCACTTCAAGGCATGAGTTTTAGGTTATTCAATATTATAAATAACCTATTATTGGAATAACAATGAGTGAAGTAATTTTAATAACATGTATGGGTCAGATATGGATGAACCTAAACATACTTGAGGTTGGTGGATGGGATATGGTTCTAATCTAATGTGGGTTAGAATTCAAAAAACTCAAAAAGGAAGGGAAGGTAGAGAAGAAAAGAAAGCCTATGGACCATAAAAGATGAGAATTTTCTAAGCCAACACTTGAACTAATATTTGGCCACAGAAACAAGTAACAATGTCTAATGTAGTATACTTTATCACATTAAAAATAGAAAAAAGTTAGGAATCAAAGGGAACCTTAAGTATAGCAAAAAATGATCACATAAAATCAAAGGCTATCACATTTTTAATACTACTCTTATAAATCTACAAAGGGGGGTTATTACCTATATGCATAAGGCATTAAAATAAGCAAAAGATCAATTATAAATAGTTTTATTGCAAATATAACTCATGAAAAACAAAAATACTAATAAACCATAATTATATATCTTCTTACATAGTCTATAGGTTTTGAGAAGAATCAAATTTTGTACATCAAGACTAAAATCTTAGAGATTCTCAGAATTTCCTATTAATCTCAATAGTTAAAATGAGCAAACATTTGTAGTAGGAGGATACAAGTATAAATATATTGTGATGGGGAATGCCTCATATCTCAAGTGAAGTCTAGGAATACATGTTTTAAAGTTAAATTATGATCCATCATGCAAAGCATGCATATATAAAAGTGATTATTTAAAATATATTTCTTCTCCTAAAATACAATGTATATGCAAAATAGATTACAAACCAACATTATAATTTTATTCAAACATGGAAATACATATGTATAAATAGAAAGGTAATTATGTGGCACCATTAGATGATGAATATGGTAGAATGGCATTGTTGAAATTAGAGTTACAACTGGAACTATAGATTTACCGAAGGTGGATGCCAATATAGTTTTATCCATAGGAATTAGAAGTAGAACATAGGTGCTCCCATTATGTATGTGCAGTATCATATATCTTGGAGGATGAGTGCTTTGAAGAGGTGGCTGAGATATCCTTGATATTGAATTTAACTACTTGGTTGTTTCCATCTATAGGAATAATGTGTGGCTAGCCTAGAAATATGTCTATAACATCTTAATAAAGTAAAGACCTTTTGAATGACTATGAAATATTTTTCACCAATTTTTGGTGTAAAACCAATTCATCTCTAACCCCTGAATATAGTGTATCAATTTTAATAATTTGGTCCCTATAAAAATTTACTAGTCATATAATTTTTTTGTCTATCCTATATACTATGCCCTTGATCTTAACCTGAAAGTTGTCAGGTGAAACTTTGAATATATTTTTAAAAGAAGGCTTAAGGAATAATTTCCAATGAATTTTTCCCACCTTAGTGACCCTTAGATATTTAAAAATGTATATTTATCCTACTAATTAACAAATATTTCTACCAAAGCTCACATATCTTGATGCCACTCAAGTAAGCCATCATTCGTAACCATAATAAAGTTATACACTCATGAAACCTTATATTCTATTATTAAATTCAATTAGGTTTATACTTTATTCCTATTATCTTGGATCAAGAATGAATCTTTCCATTAATGTCATTTTTATTATTAAATAATTATGGAATGTTCCCCTACTTGGGATAGGATGTTGTCTTTTCATACCTAATTAATTGAATTGTATCATATAATATCCTGGCTTACCCTGATAAGTCATTCAAAATTTATTAAGGATATTGGATGGTAATCCTTTTTGGTGGATATAAATAGGTGAGTCAAATATTTTAAATATTTCTTTGATCACTCCCCCTGTAGCATATATAAAAGTATAGGGATCCTTTCTATATATGTCCAGATCAAAAGGATTTATTTTTCTCTACTTTGGCAAAGAGAATATGTATTCTCTTTGTTCCAACTCATACTATTGATATTCAACAACAACATTATTTATATTAACCTTTATCAAGTTCTTACTTTTTTTTATCAAAACGTAATTTAACAATAGGTTGGTATACAATCACTAAATCATGTCTTCCTACTTCTTGATAGTGTAATTGTTAGATATATAAAGGAATGTTTAGTGAAATTTGTTTTATCAGCTCTATATCTACAGGGATAAGAGAAGGAGATTGTCTTGATGGATGCATATCTCTAGGGTAATATATACATAATATAGGGAAAGTAGGTATTAATTTCTACCATTTAGTCAGTTACTTTTAGACTAGTGTATCAATGACATATTTGGTCTTCACTACTACTCTATGTACACAAATTGTAGGTGTATCCATTTATGTAGCTCAAGCACTGGGCATCTGTAGTTGTATTGGTGACCTAGGTGGGGAGTATTGTGGTTAAAAAATGGAAGCGGACACTAGGTTTTACAAATGTACCATCTTAAATAGACTAGGGGATCCAGGAATTATTCGAATAAATAATGAATACATAGGGGTGATAAGTGGATGTTGTAGTTAATTAGTGATAGAAGTGTGTCCAACCCCAGTAGTCATAGTATTAATAGAATATATAGTAATAAGCTGGGATGTAGTATGAAAAATTGGCACTATAGCTACTTGGGGATCATTTAATTGGCTTAATAAATGCAAATAATCAATATAAAATGTTGTGGTAACAATAATTGAGGAGGTTGCCTAAAAATGAGGAATTGTTGGAACTACCATTTGAGAAAGTGAAACTAGGGCACTATTTGTCATATTTGTCATTATAGTAGATTGAATTAAATATATTGGATGTGTATTTGATGCTACCTCCTCCATTGATGTCCATCTAATAATAATTTAGCAAACACAAGGCTACTATTTACCTAGTTAACCTCTTTAAAATCTTCTAACAACTCAGTTTCTCCTAACTAAGTCTTCCCTTTAGTTATCCATTCTTCATATTCATCTATTTGAGTTACTTCATCAAAAGACTATGATTCTTTGGTGTCAAACTTGCACACCCATTCTTCCATGGTTCTCCATATTGTCTTCCTCCTCACCATCATAAATTATAATAGGGTTTGAATAAATGTAACCTTTTTTCTATCTTCTCTCTCCTTAGGGACTTCTACTTGTTTCTCTTCTACCTCTTCCATTTAAGGTGAAATAGGAAGGGTCGTAGGATTATTTGTATATATGAGTATTATTTGGTAGATGTTGACCAATTTTGACTCCCAAGTCAAAATGGTAAACCCCTATAGGTTGAAACTTATTCATAGGGTTATTAAATCTTATATATGGTTGTAATGGTCTTCCAATGTTCTTGAAATGGTCTCTAGGTGGTCACAGTGGTCCTTATTTAGCATTGATTAATGTTGGGTCCCTTGTGTACTTATATAGTCTTAAGGGTCATTTATGAGTCATGGTATTGTGAAGTGTGGTGAAGGTCATGACATGGTATGAGTCATTAAATGAGGTTTTTTTGTCTTTAAAGTCATATTATCATGTATTAACCTCTTATCATGTTGTTATGCACTCCAAAGTCAGTTAAGTCACCTTTTGGGCTAAATTTAGAGGAATTGTACATACCTCTCTCAAAGAAAAAATTTAAATAATTTTCTTAACATCCTTAACGTTATAAAAGGGTTATATATTGTCATAACCAAATGAAAACTATAGTTTAATGCCTAAATTGAGAGGAATAATCATTTTTAGGTAGTTATGGGCACTTGTATGGACTTGAAAAACATACTTATAGGTAAAAATAATTTTGGACAGTCTCTTAAGATTATAAAATTTATATTAATTCTTTGGATAAATTTTTAAGCCATATAGATGCAAATAAATCTCTCTTTCTCCTTCATCACTTCTTTTATAAGCTCCAAAACACAAAATTCAAATGAATGATATAGTTAGGAGATAAAAATTTGGAAGATTAAACATTGGTAAATGTTAGGGGTCATATTAAGATTCCATTTTATGGAATTATTTTACATATTCATCCCATTTCCTTTATGAGAAATTGTTAAGGCTGCAAAGATGTCACTATGTCTTTTTCATTCAAGTAGGGTCTAGTTTTGCTCATGTTTCTTCACTTCAGAGTTTAGTGGAGGAGAATGAATTTTTTGGGATGTTTTTATAGGTTAAATAATTCATTTTAGTGTTGGTTTAATCAATAAAATTTTCCTCATGAGGTCTATTCAACAAGGAGAATAGTGTCTCAAGTACAAGGATCATATCTCCCCTACTATAAGATTTTTGTGTTGGTTTGAAATATTGTCACTCTTAGAATGTTAAAATTGATTCAATATTCATGAAAAACCCTCAATCTTCCATGATTAATTTCCCCTTTCATTGGGAAGTAGTTATTTTATATGATCCTTCAATAGATACCAAGTGTTTTGCTCTTTGGAAGCATGACACAATACATTAACAGTCTTTTAAAGGTCTAATTACCAAGATTGAACCAAGTGGAAATGAGAAATAAATTATAGCATGGGAAGACATAATTAAACCATTGGAGATATAAGATAATTAGAGTAAATCCCAAATGTATGCTCTCAAATAGAGGATATAAGGTGTTTTAGTCACTCATAGATTTGCAAACCTATCAATAAGTATTAAGGGGTCTTAGGTCCCATGCTATATATGTTTAAATAAAGGAAATACATGGATAATGGAAGATAATTAAAGTGACATTTAAGCCCTTAAGAGATCCTCGAGCTCCTTTCACGTAGGACTATGATTCAAGACCAACTTCTCTTACTTGGTGTGACCTTGATGTTATGCATGGGAAAAATGGTTTTTAGATATGTTAATTAGGACCCTATATGTAAAAATTATATCATTGGTTGTTATTTTGGTCCTTCAACCTTCATGAACAAAGGCTAAGAATGCAAACCCCTCTCATATGGCCTATTGACACCTCAAGTGCCAACTTATTGCACATGTATCTATATGAAAATTATTCATGGGATTATATTATCCTAAGTATAGTTAAGGTGGATAATTAACCTTAAAATTTTGGTATTGTTTTGGGGATTAGGTGCCCAAGGTTTATGAATAATCGTTAAGATCCTAAGTCAATCTAAACACTCTTGAAGCCATGGCAAGAGCCCAATGTGACAGAATTGAATAAAAATTACATTATATGACCTATTTTGTTCTTATAACCACCCAAAAAAAATTATATACTCCAATTATGTTCTCACCTTGAATTATTTCTGTACTTGCAATTGTACAAACTACATTTAATGCTCTATTTTACAATATTTTCTAGTGTTTTTTTGGCTTCTGAAAAATGGAATAAATGAAAAATATTATAAATGCTGATTTGCAATGTATTCAACATATTAAATCCCAAAAATATGTACAATCCACCTTGGATATGCTCAAACAAACCTAATTTTTCAATGCAGTCTTCAATAGGCTTTAAAAGAGACTAGGTTTTAAGACCATTTCATGGTTCTCACACATTCATAGGGTCTCAAGACCTTGAATTTAGAATTTAAATTATTGATATAATATTAAAATTTAATAACACATGTTTTGGTGGTTTCACATGTGTGTAATAAGTCCAGAGAAAAAACTCAGTCTTCTAGGTAAGGAGGCCTAATTGAGGCCTAATTGGGGGAAGAGAATAGTAGAATAAACATACTTCCACTCACTATTAGGATATTAAAATTGTCATGGATTTTTAAATCAATACTATGTCCACAAATATCTTCATTTCTAAGGATCATTTTTACACTATCCCACGAAAGGAGGTTTACATGATTTTAAGGCTATAAGGAAAAGAGGCCTAATGAGAGCAAAAAGTGCAAGATGGAGTCTTGCGGGTTGTTAAATAAAAACAAATAAGTTTGTTTTGGTATGATAAATTATTTTAATTTCTTTCATGAATTAATATTTCCTTTATTAAGTTTAATTCATGTTTTGGTCCATTTAAACAAGGCTAGGTATGGTAGATGAAGCGGATTCAAGATGCTTAAGGATATGGATGATGATTACAACTAAAATATCAGAGCAAGGGAGTTTATAAATGTAGGATAGGTATAATATAATATTTATGAAATAATTTTATGGTTAAATTATGATTAATAAGTCCATTTATCACTCCTCACATGTAAAGAAGGGTAGTTTTGAAGAAGAAGTGCAAGGTGTCATGTTAAGATTGAAACTCCTATGCCATTTGGGATATGAAGCATATTCAAAGGAGAGACATATTTACTTTTAAAAATTTTATTATTTTTTTATAACTCCATTATTTTTAATTCATGTGGACATTTGACAATCTCCCTCTTTCATGCCCCTCTCTTACTCTCTTCCTCATTTATCTATATATGTTACCACTTTTGACATTGTATGACATCCACATTTGGTATGGTAATATCCTAATAAATTGAATATTAATTTTTCATTTGAATAAATATTTCAATATCATTTATTTTATCAAATTATTTCATAAGTTTTTAAATTATTTCACTTTAGATGTCAAGTGATAGTTATCTTTCCGTGTATCCATCTCATGAATTCATGCTTTGTGTAAGCAATCTCCCTTATACTATGTCTCATGATGTGTAAATGGTTGTTTTGTGTGGTTTCAAGTGTGTAAGAGGATTAATAGTGTCTATTATCATACTTAATATGTATCCACCTTGAGAAATGTATCTCATTCTACCTTCATGTTGAGACACTTTTGTTAGTAGAACCTTGGTTTTTGAAGTTAGTTTTGTAAGTTGTATTTCATAGTGCAAGTTCAGTATGATTGTGGATTTTAGTTAGGTGAATCACCCATATTATATTAATTTTTAATATCATTTTATAAATTTTCCTTCAAATCAAGTAGATTACTGGTTAAGTGTAGGTGTTGTGCATGGGATCTAGCCCATAATCTACAGACTCACCTCTAAGAATTGTCACCCATAACATATCAGGTGTTTTAATGTTATTCAAAATTTAAGGAGGCTAGATTATCCCTCACTAGGGTTAAAATTTGGTTGTTAACATTTTTGACATGCCTGATGGGACTTCATGGTCCAAGAAGTTGTCAAAGGTAGATATTGATCTTAGAAAATCAAAAGTTGTAAAGCTTCCTTCATGCAATATCTGGCAACTCCAATAATCATTGGCTCTTGGTTTTAGACTAGTGATTAATTTTCATGCATAATTTAAGGATAATATATTTTACTAAAGTTATTATTTTTGAATTTTTAGAGTTTCCTTGATATTTAGTTAGAATAAAGAGGTTTGTTAACATCCATCCATATTCAAAGAAATCTCTTGCTACCCACTTACCTATTAGGAGACTTTTCTTGGGTGCAAATTGTATGATGGAATCCACAAATAACCTTTCATTTTTTGCCTTCTATATCCATCTTCCTTTATCACTTTCTCAATATGATTACATTCCTATGTTAGACCTCAAAAGTGTGCCTTCTTACATGGGATAAACTGCCACTACTCCTATTGAACACAAAAGAAACATTGATAACTTTTACAACATACATAAGATCACTAAAGAGAATTTTTACATTAAGTTTTTGGTTATTTATTTATATGGGAAGGAACTTGATTGGTAATGTACTTTGGATCAATCTATCACTACATGGGATGAATTAGGTGATTCTTCGAGGAGGATATTTGAAGACAAATCTGATCACTTGTGTTTGACAAAACAACTAACTACCATACAAATATCACCATAAGAGGCCATATAAGACTTCAATACAATATTCTGAAATACTTTTGATAGGATAAAAATATTGGTAAGGGATACTACACATCATACTTTTATTTATTACCTCAAATCTTTCAATAGTGACATATCTAAGAGGATTCAATCCATAGGATGGGATACTTTACATAATGCCTATGAGACTACTATAAAATATGAGAATTAACTTATAAATGCTAGAAATATATCTCCTAGACACCCCATGTCCTTGTTTCTTGATGCGAAAACTCTTATGCTCACTACTACTCCCAACCCCACACCAAAGCATAAGCAAGATGACTCTAATCAACCAAGCAAGTTAAAAGAGGATGATATAATCAAGGCTCTTAGAGAAGAGAACTAAAAGCTCAAAAGGAAAAAAAATAGTAATGGATGTATTTTTAAGTTCATTACATACCCTATCAGTCTTATCAAGCTCTTAGACCACCTTTTTAAGGACACTATCAAGGATAAGGGTAGCTAACTTAAATGAACCAATAATGGTCAAAATTAAAATGCTCTTTCTACTTCCAAAGCACTTGTAAATTTACAAAAAAATATTTTATAAGAAAATGGAGAGTAGCCTTCATGGGACCAACCTCATGATTATTCCACTTATATAGATGAAACATTCAATCAAGCCTATATGGATCAATAGGGAATAATGTATTCTATGACTCAAGAAGATATGCCTAGTGGAGTAAAAAATAATTCAGGGTATGCTCAATCAAATTCTATCTTTATTAACTAATATAAATAGTAATCATGTGTAGTCAAATACTAAGGCAGCTTGACCATAGGATCAAATCCTATAGCTACAAACACAAGGTCAAAAAAGAGAGTAGTTGAATAGGTACAAGGAATAAGTGGTGGTCCAAGCATGAAACCTCAAGCATATTAAGGATCAAGTAATTCAAATACATCTCTTATGGCTTAGGTAAATCATAGATTCGAAAATACTAAAGTTCCTTCTATACATCCTCTTATGCATCAAGTGACACAAGATAGTGGTAGTCCTATAGCTCCTAGAGGCCATGCCAAAGTTGGTAGATATCCTATGAACATTATTGAATATATGATGATGGTCCATATAAGAATCCCAATGTGGGAAACATTTTGTATTATTGGACAAAGATACATGATCTAAAATGATCTCTCCAATCTCAATGCATCACTTAAGCATCCTAGTGAAAGAGGGTTATTTTTTATAAATTAATTGAAGACTAAGGATGGGTAGCCAATAAAACTTAGATAAGAGATAAACCCCCTCCATTATACCTTTATATCATCATTTGAGACTCATTGGTCCATAATTATTTGATTGATAGTGGAGTAAGTGTATTAATTATGCCCAAACAAGTAGCTAACAAGTTGAATTTCAAGTATGAATCACATTCCAAGGGGGTGTGTATAGCTAGATGGATCAACTGCTAAAATACGTGGCATCATCAAAGGATTGTATCTAACTCTTCATGATTATCCCAGATTTTATATTTCTCAATATGTTTTGGTTGTATATTTTCCACCTCATTTTTTCATTTACTTGCCAAGGAATTTTAATGCTAAGATTGGGGGTACTTGACTTTAGATTAGTCCTATATGTCATTTAGGACCAAGTATGGTTCTAAGGTCTCTATAAATTCTAAAACTCTAGCTAAGTTTCATGTGGATCCCTATGTACCTAACATATAAAACATGAAATTCACTATCAATGAAGAGGAAGACCATCATAGTGACCAAGAATATTAGAAAACTCTTGATGGCATAGCTGACCTTTATCTTGATGAGTGGGGAGTTGATCGTTATAGATTTAATCCATAAAAACTCATTGAAGAGACAAGTATGGGAACATATATCATTCATGAATAAAGTGATGAGTTCCCTAAGGTAAGTTATGATGATTTTCTTTAATAAGCTCCATGGTGTAATTATTGTATGCATATAGATGATGATGATGTCCCAAGTGTACTAGATCATGATAGTCAAGATGAAGATGCATTTATACCTACAAAAGAAGAAAACATTCATGAGTATGACACTCAAGAATAATATGCTGATATGTGGAAGTAGTAAAATGACATAATGTAGGAGTTTGAAGTAAGTGGGCCTGTAATTCCTTAAAAGAAACATGGGCTTGATGATGAGGTCAATGATGGACCTAATGAGAACAAATAAGAGTGTGAAATAAAAATCAAGTAGAAGGTATCCTTAGAATAATGTGACCAGTCAAAGAAACAAAATTTGAGAATGAGGAGCAACATAGATACCAATTTGATTTTGAGTCACTTTTAGAGGTGTTTTGCAAACAAAAATACAATCTTGGTGATTCTAGACATCAAGAATATCATAGCTTAAATGAAGGTCAAGTTTAGAAAGGTTTTATGATCCCTAAATAACAAAATGAAAAGTGATAAAGTAAGCATAAAAGAGAACACGTTAGTTAAAATGTTAAGTAGACCTCAAGTAGAGTTAAATGGATCATTAAAAGGAGTCTCAAATGATTCAGTTGTAGCTAGTAGGGGCTTCAAGAATGGTAAGTCATTTGATCACCTTTGTAAGCAAGTTTTCATTGACAAACATCCATCATATGATGATTTGTTCTCATGGATTAGATTCTAGAAACATTGTTTTTGACCCTAGTTGAATAAAGAGGAGTAGTTTCACCACCTCAAAATTATTTTGAGGTCTCGTACATAATAGGTGAGGTGTGTTTTTCTAAGTGAGTCTATTGTTGTTTTCTTTCCCTAAATTCCTTTGGTATAGTGGTTTTATTTCTTGTTGTGTGGTTTGGTGTGAGTTTGAGTTTTTAGAGGCATATCAAGTTTATATTTTAGCATAAGAGTAACTTCATTACCCAATGGGAGGGTAAGGCCACTGCTCTATCATCATTACAAACATTTTACCCCTGTGAATCACTAATTTGTTAAATAATTTTGACCCCCAAGTTAGAAAAATCAACCCTTCTAGGTTAAAACTTATTAAATTGGTTATTAAAGCTTGTATATGGTTACAATTATCTTCTAATGGTCTCAAAATGGTCTCTAGGTGGTCATATTGATCCTTATTTAACATTGATTAAGGTTGGGTCCCTTGTGTACTTATATAGTCTTAAGGGTCATTTATGAGTCATGGTGTTTTCAAGTGTGGTTAAGGTCATGGCATGGAAATTATTCATTAAATGAGGTTGTATTTATGTCTCAAAATCCATATTATCATGTATTAACCTCTTATCATGCTATTCACTTCATCATCATTTAAGTAACCATTTAGGCTAAATTTGGAGGAATCATACATACCAATCTCAAAATAAAATATTTAAATAATTTTTATAAAGTATGTGATGTTAGGTAAGTGTCAGATATGGTCAAAGCCCAATGAACTTGTATTTTAACACCTAAATTAAAATAAATACTCCTTTATAAGTAGCTATGGGAACTTATACGGACTTGAAAGATCTAATTTTAGGTGAAAATTGGTTCATAGAGTCTCTTAAGATTCCAAAAGTTATATTCATACTTGGGATCAATTTTTAAGCCTTAGGGATACAAACAAATCTATCTCTCTCCTCCATCACTACCTTCAAAAGCTTATAAAGATAAAACTCAAATGCATGGTATGACCAGGAGAGAGAAATTTGGAGGATGAAACTTTGGTAAATGTTAGGGGTCTTAATAATATTCCATTTTTTTGCATTATTTTTTAGATTCATCCCCTATTTATTATGAATAATAGTTAAGACTACAAGGAGGTCACTATATCGTTCTCATTCAAGTAGGGTATAGTTTTATTCTTATTTATTCACTTTATATTTTAATGAAGGAGAGTGAATTTTATGGGATGATTTTATATGTCAAATTATTCCTTTTAGTTTTGGTTTTATAAATCATCTTAGCTACATGAGGTGTCTTCAATAAGGAGAATATTGTCTCAAATAGATGGAACATATCACCCCTGATGCAAGATTTAGGGGTTGATTTGAAATTTATTCACTCTAAAAAGGTTCCAAGTGATTTAGTATTCATGAAAACCCATAAATATTCCATTATTAATGTTCCATTTCCTTTAGAAGTATTTCTTTGATATGATCCTTCAAGAGATACAAAGTGTCTTGCTCTTTGGAAGCATGACAAAGTGCATTAATAGTATTATATAGGTTTGATTATGAATATTCACCCAAGTGGCAATGAGAAATAAATGATATAATGGGAAGACACCATTTAACAATTGGAGGTATAATAAAATGAGAGTAAATAACGAACATATACTCTCAAACCAATGTTATAAGGTGTTTTAATCACTCACAGGTCTACAAGGCTATAAGTGAGCATTAAGGGGTCTTAGGTCTCATGCTAAAGATTTAAAAACAAATTAAATAAATGGTGTATGATCATAAAAACCTATATTATCTTTATATAATCTAATACCATCATCAAAAGAAGCATGAATGAAGAGACTCCAACTTCTATGCATAAGCCTTTTACATGAACTAAATTTCTACATGCATGTAGATAAAAATGAGAAAATTTGAGATGGAAGAATGTTTAGTTATAGGTCCATAGGATTTATTTAGAGGGTGATATGAAATTAAAAAAATATTTTATACAATCTCTAAGCTTTAAGACTCAATAAATTGGTTGTTTTTAACAATCCATCTAAGCAAAAATGTAGACCTATAGGTTTTAAATTTGTAGGTCCTCATTATATATAATTTTTTTTTCATACAAGGAAGAGTTTGTAATAGAAACATAACTAATTTATAATATGAAATGATAAAGTTAGAGACTATTGAAGACACCTAAAGTATGTGAGACTCAAAGGAAGGTTAATATGTTTGAGTTCATTAACCTAGGTACTCATACATATACTTGTGTATGATGATAGAAGGAAAAAGTTTGAATATGCCATAAAAGGTCAAATTTAATTTATAATATAGTGATAAATAAATTAAAATTCATTTTGGCTAATGTCAAGGTGTTAATGATATAGTTGAGGAAACTAAGTTCAAGACTCAATGTTCATATTATTTCCTAATAGTCACCTATAACCATCTCATGAGTGAACATGAAACACATGAATGGTATTTTTTAAGATAAAAGGTCATTGGAAAGGTGAAAAGGTTTTAAAATAATATATATAATTCTTATTTTAGTGACAAAGTTTCTTGAGTGTCCAATTATTTTAATTGAAACTCCTAAGATAGTCAAGATCCCAAAACTGATAGTTATAGGTTAGCCTGAGAAAGAAAACCTATTTCCAAGATTGAGAAGAGATTTATACCTAAAAAATAAGATGGGAGTTTAGGTGAGATAATATAATAATGCAATTATTAAATTGAATTTCAAGGTAAATAGGGAGAATTTTTATAGAAAGGTGACCAAACTAGGTCATTTGAACCCTACCTATACAACTAATGGAAGCTACATGCTTGCCTACCTTGATAAGGGAAGGTTTTTTGTTTATAATTAAGAGAATGAGTTTGAGGGAAGTAAAATAGTTTTATAATTTTTTCATAGTGATATTATTACTCCATATAAAACTTAGACCCATAAAAAGTTAGACTAATATAGATAAGTCTTGTATAGGCATATAGATCCTAACACTACACATGCATGTTTGTAAGTGAAATCATTACAGAAGTGGCTTGATTAAGAAATGATTAATTATTTATTTAATTGTAAACTATGTAATTTTCGTATAAACCCTCCAAGATAATCCATGGAAAATGCAAGACAAGTGGCATTTAAGCCTTTAAGACCTCCTTGACCTCCTTTTATGGAGGATTACAATTCGATACCCGATTTATATTACATGGTGTGGCCTTGATGTTATGAATGGGAATAAATTGATTACATATATGTTATTAATGACCCTAAACTACAAGCTTATGGAATTGGTTCTCAGTTTAGGCCATCAACCTTCATGAAGAAAGGCTAAGAATGCAAACCCATCTCCAATGGCCTATTTTTAACTTGAGAGCCAAATTATTGAACTTTTATCTATAAAAATAAGATTAATGGGATCCTATTATCCTATTTAATGTTTAGGGGAATAATTAACTTGAAAACTGTGGTATTAGTTTAGGGATTAAGAGCCTAGGGTTTATGAATAATCATTAAGAACCTAAGTCACTCTAAACCCTCTTAAAACCATGGTAAGTACTTATTATGATAAAATGTCCTATAAAGTGAATTATATGACATGGTTTGATCCTATAACCACCCAAAAAACATTCTAGACTCCAAGTAGGATCTCACCATGAAATTTATCTATACCTACAACTATACAAACCATATTTAATGCTTTGTTTTATAATATTTTTGGGTGTTTTATAGGGTTTTGAAAAATTGGATACATGAAAACTATTGAGAAGGGTTATTCAGGATTTATTAAACATTTTTAATTCAAAACATCCATACAATCCACCCTAGTGATGCTCCAAAAAACCTAGTTTTTCAAGGCAATCTTAAATAGGATTGAAAAGAGACTAGGTTTTGAGACCATTCCATGGTTATCACAATTAAATAGGGTCTTGGGACCTCAAATTTTTCATGGAGGTTGGTGATATACTGGGAAAAGTGAGTCACATACATTTTTGTGGTTTTTCAAATGTGGGATAGGTTTGGAGTAGAAAATCAATCTTCTAGGTAAGGAGGCCCAATTGAGGCCTAATTGGGGGAAGATAACATTAGAATAGCCAAAATTAAACTCTCTCTCAGGATCTAAAGCTTGTAATGGAGATTTAAATCCATACTAAGTCCTCAAATATATCTTTAATTTCCTAGGATCATCTATAAACTATCCTACACAAGGAGGTTTATATGATATTAGGGCTATAAGGAAAATAATCCTAATGATAGAAAAAGGTACAAGATGGATTATTGGGGGTTTTAAATAAATAAAAGTGAGTTTATTTATGTTTTAAATAAATGAAGTTGAAATAAATTTTTGAGCCATTTGGACAAGGCTATGTGTGGTAGATGAAGTGATTTTAAGACACATAAAGATATGGATGACAATTGCCATGAAAATGTCAGATCAAGGGAGTTTATAAATGCTGGATACGTGTCAAATAATATGTATGTAATAATTCATGTATAACTGATGATGAATAAGTCCATTTATCACTCATCATGTGCAAATAAGGGTAGTTTTGAAGAAGAATGAGTATAAGTGTCAAACTATGTTTGAAACTCCTAATCTATGTGGAATATGAAGAATATTTAGATATGAAGAATATTTAGAGGAGATACATATGTCCTTAGAAACCTATTTATATTATCATCTTACTCCATTCTTACTTTTAACTCATGTGGAAAATTAGTAATCTCCCTCTTCCATGCCCATCTCTCCCTCTTCCTCATTTCTTTATAAAGGCTACTACTTTTGGCATTTTATTACATCCACATTTGGTATGGTTAATCCATGATAAATTAACTAGTAATTTTGAATTTGAAAAAATATTTCAATTTGTTTTAGTTTCTTAAAATCTTGCATAAGTGTGTCAAGTAGTCTACTTTGGATGGTAAGTGATAGTTTTCTCTCTTTGTATCCATCTCACTCTTCCATGCTTTATGTAAGAAATATACCTTTTAATAGGTCTCATGATGTGTAAATGGTTTTTTTGTATGGTTTCAAGTGTGTAACAGGGTTAATAGTGTATATTATCAAACCTACTATTCATATACCATAAAAAATACATTACATTCTGCCTTCATGTTGAAACAATTTTGTTAGGAGAACCTTAGATTTGGAGATCAATTTTGTAAGTTATCTTCAAAAGTGAAAGTTTAAGTAGGATTATGGAATTTATATTGGTGAATCACCTAAGTTAGATTGGTTTTAAATCTCATTTTATCTCTTTCCCTTCAAATCAAGTAGATTAGTGACTAGTTGTAGGTGTTGTGCATGGGAGCTACCCCATAATCTAGAGACTCACCTCTAAGGAATATCACAAACAACATATGAGGTATTTCAATGTTATTAAAAATTTAAGAAGGATAGATTATCCCTCCTTAGGGTTTAAATTTTCATGATAATAGTAGAGGTATAGGATGTCCATATAAAAGGTGTAATGGGAGTTGAAGAGGTTGTTGTCAAAGCAGATGGTGATGGAATGGGGGGAGTGGTGACCATTAAGGGAATGATAAATAGAGAGGATGATATACTAGTGGATTGAGGCATTACTTGTTGTAGTGTTATTGTCATAATAGGTTGTGACCTATGAGGGTAAAACATAGAAACATTTGATAAGAAATTAGGAAGACATACTTATTTTTCTCTAGTCATGGGAGTAAAATAAATCATGTAAAATAGTCTAGCTAATATGATGGAACTTATATGTCTCTCCTCTTTATTTATGCATTGAAGAGAAGCAAAAATTACTATATGATTAGGTGATATTGGATTAGTCCCTCATTTTTCTTCAATATCAACCTCCCTAGATTGACCAAATTTTTCTTCTATTTCTTCTTCTTGATACAGAGGAGTGCATGAACAAGTATAGAAACCCATTATTTCGTATAAATTGTTCTGGAATTTGATTAAGTGATAGTAGGATCATATCAGATCCTCTATGCCAAAATCATGGACATGTTGAACCTATAATGCTTATGGATAATTTATTATCATCTTCTATATTCATGAATACACTATAATAATTATAGGGATGCTGTCCATATTTGATTCTCATATTTATTTCATATCTCTTTATGTGTGTTCTTGTAATATCCCCTATCCAATAGGGAATATAGGAAGACAAAAGCTCTGATACCGCTATAATATCCCCTGTTCAATACGGAATATAGCAAGACAAAAGCTCTGATACCACTGTAATATCCCCAAATTCCCCTCAAATCTAAAACTAGATATTTTCCTATCTTTCTGTATTTTGCTTTTTAGATATTTTACATGAGTAAAGATGCCATTTTGAAAGATAAATTCAAATAAACAAATAAACCACAGTAAATCTCTTAATTGGAAAATCAATGCTCTTATTATTCTTTAGAATGATTACAATAATGAATCTCTGGCACGCATATAAAAGAATACAAATATCATCTCAAAACTTGATCTTTTACAAAACTAAAAATAAAACTTGAATTCTAGAACAGCTTGAGTTTTCTGTGTCAACACATAGTCGCTGACATCGGTTATTATGCCGTCATCGATCGATATACTGCCGACATCGATCACTATCGATCGGCTTCTCTATCGACGTCGGTATGCAGATGGTCGATGTCGGTCTCTATGGATCTCTACCTGTCGATGTCGGTCTCTGTGCAAATCTATACAGATCTGTATGGATTTTATACGACCACCAATAAAGCACACCCTATTTGTTTCAACCCCTGATCTGAAGATATGTGGCTCTAATACAGAAGATATTTATCTGTGTAATATCTAAATCAAAACCCTAAATCAAAAACTTAATAAAATAAATCCCTGTAAATACCTGTGATAACTTCTGTGTGAAGTTATCTCTCAAACTTGTAAACCTTTGTAATAAATTCTGTATGAAGCTATCTCTCAAATTGGCAATAGATCGGCTGATCTCTCACAACCTCTGAATCACGTATAATGAAGAGTGGATGTTCTTCAATGCAAATGGAATCTTGGAACCCTTGGCTCAGTCTTCACCAAAGAATTCTTAACAAGAATCAATATCAATAATCAATCATATATCAAACTCTCTCCCATGAGAAACCCTTATACCCTCCAAAAAGGTGTGTTTCCAAAATTAGATTTTCTTAAATTAGAATTAGGGTTTCTTAAATTAGAATTAGGGTCTTAAAATTAGACCAACTAATTAACAATTAATAATTAATTAAAATTAGACCAAATAATTAATAATTAATTAAAATTAGACCAAATAATTAATATTTGATTAAATCAATCAAATATTAATGTCCCTTCATTCATGTCTGAAAGAGCCTGAATGAAAGCCAACTGTAGGAATTCTGCTAATCATAGCCAAGCCAATCTCCATCATGACCCTCTATTTATCCTATCAGTGTACGAGGGTTGCATAATAGGCTAACCATCAAGTCTGACGATGCCCACTAAAAAAGGGGACATGACAATCTGCCCCTCCTGAAATTGCTTGCCCTCAAGCAATCGCTAAATGATACTTGTAAATTACACTCTTTCATTTTTCTCAAAACAACCAAAATTACACAGCCACCCATTTGCACGCCACAGTTAATTCCTCCTGAAGGTTGTAAATTATTATTCTCCAAACCCTTTCTTTTGCCTTATATACCTCTGTGCCCTGCATTTTCTCTTACAATTTGCATTAGGGTTTGATAACCATCTTCCTCGTGAAGATGCTCGCTGCTATCAACTCCATCGGCTACACATCTAACTTCATCTCTACCTTCATTTGAGTTTCCAAAATTTTTAGGGTTTTCAGCTTCAATTCTTGAAATATCATTGTTTTTCTTCCACAGTCGCTTCCAGATCTCAAACAGCGCCAGTTCATGAGGGATTTTGTAACCGAATGTTTCTTCAAATATTTTGTGGTGCTTTAGCTGAGAGTTTGTAGAAAAAAACCTAGCCTTCATGCACCTCATCTTGTCATAAAGCTACCTGTTACTTACCTCAAATTGCAGCACTTCCCTTACTTGTTGATAAAAAGCTGATATGTTGATTTTGCCTTCTTCACTGTGTAAAATCTGCCCTAAGCTATCATTTTCCATATACGCATACACTAGAAGCCTTAACAGACCCTGAGAGCAATAGCTGTAGAGTTTCACGATGTTCCAGTGTCGAATCCCTGTGAGGGCTTTGATTTCTAAAATGAAGCTCCTTCTCTCTTCCATAGCTCTATCAGGAGATGGATAAAGCTTCTTGACTGCCAGGATTTGACCCGATAGAAGAAGTGCTTTGTAGACTACAACGAATCTGCCTTTACCGATGCAGTATTTTTCATTGAATTTTTTGGTGGCTCTCAGGATTTCACCTAGCATGTCCTTGCTGCTATTTGAGTGCCACAGAGAGAAATTATCTTCTTCTTCGTCTGGTTCACTGGGTGAATTTGTGTATCACCTCCAACATTCAAATATTACTCCAGTAACTGCTAAGACAATAAGAGCCAAAGCTATTGGAACCACAATGCCAACAATCTTACAAGTACTGCTTTCACCTCCATCTTTTTGACTTACTAAATTGACGTTACAAGATGGCAAACCACCTCCTTGGCTGCACAACTTAGCATTCCTGACATAAGATGTAAATAATGAAACTTTAAATTCAGGAACCGGACCTTCTAGCTCATTGTAGGACAGATCCAAGGAAGGAAGACGAATCAATTCTGGAAAACTGGATGGAATTCAACCTCTGAGACTATTATAAGACAAATTCATGATCATTAACGACTACAAGTTCGTTAATTGAGTAGGAATTGTTCCTGACAAAAGATTCTGACTAAGGTCGAGGATTATTTGCAAGTTAGCCAGATTACCAAGTGTTGCGGGTATGGCTCTGTTTAACTTATTTCCATCTATCTGTAACTCCAGCAATTTGCGCAAATTTCCGATGTCTGACAGAATTTCACCCTGAAGATTATTTCCACCCAAAGCTAAATTTTCCAGCGCGGTTAAGCTCCTGAGCTGCACTGGTATCATCCCTATGAGGTCATTCTTGCTCATATCAAGCACAATCAGTGTGATTAATTTTCCAATCTATGGTAGAATGCCTCCTCTTAAGTAATTTTTTGAGATATTAAGCTTCTCGAGCTTCTTCAACCCAGTAATCTCCAGATCAATTATCCCAATTAAATAATTTTGAGACATTCCTAGCATAGTGAGGTTTTGGCACTTACCTAAAACCGACAAAATTTCACCATAAAGATTATTAAAGCTAAAATCCAAGTATGACAAGCTATGATATTCTCCAAAAGCATCCGCTATGCTTCCGTTTAGCTGATTTTGCTCCAGCTGAACCCTAACCAAGCTCTTGCAATCCTTGAGAGTCGAGGGTATCAGACCTAAAAAATTATTGTGATTGACTACAAAACGCTGCAACATTCCCTGTTGACAGATCTATGGAGGAAGATTTCCCATAAGACTATTGTTGGAGATGTTCACTAGTGCAATATCACTATACTTATGTACTTGTGGATTTTTCTAAGTTTCTTGGTTCATATCTAAAATTTCTACAACAAATTTACTAGTAAACAAAAAATGAGGTGGGAAAAAAAAATTCCTGGATCCCAAATGTAGTCATGATCTACACTGATGACAAGCAACACAAGCTCCCATAATATCCTCTGAAATATAACCAAGAGGAATCCAAAATCAAATTGGCAAATGCAACTCAACCAATCTCTAAACTCACAACTGCCCTGGATGTGTAGATACTAAAGTCTGTGTAACGTGCTACTACCAATTCCATCTACAAAAGATGGTGCCAATCCATCCCATAACTGATCCCTCTGTAAAGGTGGCACAACCAACTGTACCACACTATCATCTATGTGAGAAGAATCAATCTTGAAACTCAACTCCATTGGTATGCCAAACTCATCAGGACCAGGTACTCCCAAATCCTGAACATGTGTGTCAGCTCCAACAACATGTTCCTTAGCAGCAGCTACAAAAACATACTCATCACCAACACTCAGTGTACTAACATCTTAGTACACCTCCACACTCTGAATGCAAGCATCATAATTATTCTCACTATCTAACACCTGAGCTGAACTCACCTTAAGACAAAGCTCATCCACAATATCCTCAACCACTCCTACCTGTGAAGATAATGTAGATAAATCATTACCTGAAGATGTGTTAATGTCTCCCTGTACTGGATCAGCATGTCTATCAAACTCATCATTTAAGTTTTTGCATGTCATAGGGAAAGTAGTACGATCCTTAGGCTTATTAATTAAACTCTTTAACCACATCGCAGCTATAGGTGAGACATTTTCCTCTTTTGTCCAGACATACCATAAATCTTCTGCCAAAATTTTAGAAATTTCATCCTCCTCCTCAAACAAGATTGTGAACATGATAGAGTGCATTGATGCTAATATATTGCTTGAATGAAAATCATCCAAAATATTCCAAAATATGTTAAACATCTTGTGAATGTCACCAATACAACCTACTAACATCATAATGTTTTCAAAACCATACCTTACAAATATTTCAAGTAATCTTGCCCTCTTTGAGAAATGAGGGTCTCTAATGTCATCCAACTTTTTGAAGCTTTTTACCATGGCATGAAGTACCTCTCTCATAATATGATCATCATAAAAATTAAATCCAACTATTATCCTCATGATTTCACTAATGCAAGAGAGAGCTACAAGTCTTACCACCTCATCATGATGTCTCAATAATCGGGGCTTCACCAAAGAACCAAACGCTGGAGATAACGTTATTTTCATATCATAAGAATTTGATTGATCAACCTTGCCTAAATAATTTTCCAACTCCTCCAAAGCTTTTAGAATGTCCTCTGCTCGCTGAAATGTATTATCTAATTTCTTATTTGCATTGTGCATTCTCTCTTCCAAATCTTTGTCACCCATTAAAGCCATACTGATAATCAAATTCAATCTAAAATAACCCAATCAGGCTGGCAGGAACTTGGCTCTGATCTACCCAACAGGATGGTAAGAATTTGGCTCTGATCTACCCAATAGGATGGCAGGAATTTGGCTCTGATACCACTGTGATGTCCCTTTCTTAGGGGCTCCTTTTTTCTACAAAAGCTCTGATACCACTGTAATATCCTTTGTCTAATAGGGAATATAGCAAGACAAAAGCTCTGATACCACTGTAATATCCCCTATCCAATAGGGAATATAGCAAGACAAAAGCTTTGATACCACTGTAATGTCCCCAATTTCCCCTCAAATCTGAAACTGGATATTTTCCTATCTTTTTGTATTTTGCTTTTTAGATATTTTGCATGAGTAAAAATGCAATTTTGCAAGATAAATTCAAATAAACAAATAAACCACAGTAAATCTCTTAACTAGCAAATCAGTGATCTTATTATTATTCAGAATGATTAAAATAATGAATCTCTGGCACGCATATAAAAGAATACAAATATCGTCTCAAAACCTAAACTTTTACAAAACTAAAAATAAAACCTAAATTCTGGAATGGCTCAGGTTTTCTGTGTGAACACACAATCACAGATGTTGGTTATTATGCCATCGTTGGTTGATATACTACCAACGTCAGTCTCTATCAGTCAGCTTCTCTACCGACATTGGTATGTAGATGGCTGATGTCGGTCTCTATGGATCTCTGCCTGCTGATGTCGGTCTCTGTGTGAATCTATACCGATTTATACGAACTTTGTATGGCCACCAATAAATCACACCCTATTTGTTTCAACCCCTAATCTGAAGATATATGGCTCTAATACAGAAGATATTTATCTATGCAATATCTAAATCAAAACCCTGAATCAAAAACTTAATAAAATAAATTCCTGTAAATACCTGTGATAACTTGTATGTGAAGTTATCTGTCAAACCTATAAACCTCTATAATAACTTCTGTATGAAGCTATCTCTCAAATTGGTAATAGATCAGCTTCTGATACCACTGTAATATCCCCTTCAAGTAGGGAATATATATAGACAAATACTCTGAACAAAGATATGATTTTGTAGAATAATTTCAAATAAATAAATAAATCACAGTAAATTTCTTAACTGGCAAATCACTAATCTTATTATTCATCCAGATGGTTACAATAGATGTCCTCAGTCATGCATAAAAAGAAATATTTAGATACGGTCTTAAAAACCTAATTATCTTCCAACAATCTAAAAAATACCCTATATCTGTGCGTCTCAGCCTGCTGTGTCAAAAACACAGTCACCAATGTCGGTTATACTGCCATCGTCGGTCTACTGGGGTCGTTTAATATACCGACGTCAGTGATATGTCGACCGATGTTGGTCACTGTGGATCTCTGCTTGTCGATGTCAGTCTCTGTGTGAATCTGTATGGATCTGTATCCCCTTCGTACGGCTGCTAATATAAAGCACACCCTATTTGTTTCAACCCCTGATCTGAAGATATATGGCTCTAATATAGAAGATATTTATCTATGCAATATCTAAATCAAAACCCTGAATCAAAAACTTAATAAAATAAATCCCTGTAAATACCTGTGATAACTTCTATGTGAAGTTATCTCTCAAACTTGTAAACCTCTGTAATAATTTTTGTATGAAGCTATCTCTCAAATTGGCAATAGATCGGCTGATCTCTCACAACCTCTGAATCGTACACAATGAAGAGTAGACGTTCTTCAATGCAAATGGAATCCTAGAACCCTTAGCTCAGTCTTCACAGAAGAATTCTTAACAAGAATCAATATCAATAATCAATCATATATCAAACTCTCTCCCATGAGAAACCCTTATACCCTCCAAAAAGTTGTGTTTCCAAAATTAGATTTTCTTAAATTAGAATTAGGGTTTCTTGAATTAGAATTAGGGTCTTAAAATTAGACCAATTCTTAAATTAGAATTAGGGTCTTAAAATTAGACCAAATAATTAATAATTAAATAAAATTAGACCAAATAATTAATATTTGATTAAATCAATCAAATATTAATATCTCCTTTAATTCATGTCTGAAAGAGCCCGAATGAAAGCCAACTGTAGGAATTCTACTAATCATAACCAAGCCAATCTCCATCATGACCCTCTATTCATCCTATCAGCGTACGAGGGTCGCATAATAGGCTAACCATCAAATCTGATGATGTCCACTAAAAAAGGGGACATGACAGTTCTAACCTTTTTCCTAGGGTCCTAGTGTCTGAAGGGTGCCTATTTAAACCCATAATATTTATTAATCCTTCTAATGTATTTTAGGTGTTCCCACCTTATATACTACATTATACCAATATGAGAGTGGTTAACTTGATTTTTTTCTTGGATTTCAATTATTTAGTGTCAATGTTGTCAAGCAATTGAGAAACAATTCCTTCTTAGATACTTTATCAAGAATAATACTTGGTAGGTACAAATGGGGTACCTTATCACCTTACATTATTATTATAGTGAAATCATGGTATAACAAGTAATCACCCATATTTTTAATATAATTCTTTATAGGGTTAGAGAGCTTGGGAATGTTCTTCCCATAGGCTAAATGGTTTTCAATAAAATTTCCATATTCTTATTGAATCTATGCATCTAAAGAACATTGAATTAATCACCAATTTGGTTATTTGGGTATTCAATATATGGTTTTCAGGATTAATCATATGATGCATAAATAGTTTCAATCACCACATATACCATGTAAGACATCATGTAGAATTTATCATCTAGAAAATTTCTTGAATTTGTGATTTGAAGAATCAAGTTGGAGATAATAATCTCACCTAAATCTATAATTTCATTGGATGCCAAAATAATGTCTAAAAAGGGGACCCATATGTCATTAATATATGAAATGGTTAGGAAATCATATATCATATTTAATAAGTCCATAGTAATTCTTACACCTAGCCTAAAAATAGTAATGGGAATTTTTGACCATTTTTTGCCCAACAGGCCAAAAATCAATCCCCTTCTTCCCCTATTGTTCTAGGCCAATTCATTTTTTGATTTTACACAAATCCAAGAATTTCTACGAACTCTGTAGGTCTATTTCTACAGACTCTGTAGGTGAAGTTTCTACGAATTCTGCAGGTCAATTTCTATGGACTCTGTAGGTGGAATTTCTACAAACTCTATAGGTGGAATTTCTATAGACTCTATAGGTCTATTTCTATGAACTCTGCAGGTCTATTTTTACGGACTCTACAGGGCTTGATTTTCTATGGACTCTATGGGGCTTGGGTTTCTACAAACTCAGCAGTGAGATTTTCTATGAACTCTATGGGTGTAATCTTTTGGCAGATCAAGAACCAGTTCAGAGAGTGCAAGGTTTTACAAAGCTTCTTTAGACTCTTGTCTGAAAAAATTCATATGGAAAGTGATCTTAAAGTGGTTCAATGGCATGATCTTTCAAAGATTTAGCACCTTTGAACCATTGAACTGGTTCAACGCCTTGGTTCAAAGCTCAAGTTCATCAGCCTTGGTTCATCGCTTGGTTCAATCACTTGGTTCATCACTTGGTTCAACACCTTGGTTTAATGCTTTGGTTCAACACTTTGGTTCAAACCTCAAGTTCGTCAGATTTGGTTCATCGCTTGGTTCAATCACTTGGCTCAATGCCTTGGTTCATCACGTAAGGTTCGAAAGGGCTTGATTTTAATTGGCAAAGTTCAAAAAATGGTGTAAAGCATTGAACCATTGAACCATTGAACCTTTATAGGTTCAAGCATTTGGTTCAAGCAATAGGTTTGAAGGCTTGGTTTAATGAATGAGTGGCGCGTAGTGTTGAATCGTTGAACCATTGAACCATTTTTGGTTCAATCAGTCAGTTCAACGGCTTGGTTTAAGGGAGCATCCTAAAACCAAAGGATAAGTGCCCTTATGGAGGGTAGTTCTAGGTTCAAGAGCCCTTGTGGAGGGCAGGAAGCACTTCAAAGGAAAAGGCTGCAAAGGTAAGATTTTTTTGGACTTAGTGTTGAAATGAATTCTTTCAGACTTTTTGTTCGAAGGAATTCCTTTAGACAAAAAGTCCAAAGGAATTTGGAGGAAGGCCGTCAGCACGAAAAAAGGACCCATGGAAGTCAAAGTGGCCAATTCTCACAGACTTTTTGTCTATAGGAAAAAAGCCCACAGAAAAGGCCTATAGCAAAGGCTGAAGAGACAAAAGGCTGCTAAAGGGCAAGTGCCCTTACGGGGGCTCTCGGCCGGCCAAATGAAGGGCATCTCTCTAGAGCCGAAGGGACACTTCCCCTTTGGGAGGGTCCAAAACAAAGGATGAGTCAAAGGAAAAGGCCTGAAGGAATTCACCAAGGATGGTGACATCCTAAAAGCCATCAACTTTAAGAGGATAGATTAGCCATTGTTTTTCAAATGACGACGGGTGCACAGATGTCAAATTTAAGATGGTGAAATAGCTGTTTGATTTTAGATTGCTTGAGTGCTAACCAAAAAAGAGCCCAAGGAACACAACGACCCACCAGAAGATAGCCCTAAGGGCTGAAGGAGCTAGAAGGAGACAAAGTAGGAAGAAGGCAAAGAACCTAGAGAATAAAGAGAGAAAAGTGCCAAGTGTAGGAACATGCAGATAGTCCAAGTGGTAAAGGGAGACACCAATTCAAGAAGTTACTCTAGCAGGTGATACAATGTCTATGAATTGATTATTAGGAAGATAGCTCCTAAACCCCATATGCCACTTTTCCCTAAAATGCTACCTCTAAATTAGACTACTACTCCCACATTAGCTCTTCTACCTAGCATAGAAAAACTAGTTGCTGCTCCATCCAATGAGCTTCATGAAGTCAAGAGTCTGTTGTAAAATATGTCAAATGAACTTGTGGCTATTAAAAGGCAGCAAGCTCAAAGAAATTGACCAGACCAAGGATACCAAAAGTATGGTCAAGCTTTGAGACCCCCTTTCCAAAATTAAAATCAAGGACAGGGTCAACTTACTCAGACCAGACCCTTTCAAGGTTACAACCCAAGCGCTCCTTCATCATCTAAGGCTATGGTGCACGTTCAAAACAATCTAGTACAAGAACAACCAAGTTGTTCAACCATGGGATATGGTTAGGAGTAGGCTATTTAAACAAATGAAATGATGGATTATTACCCAAATGTGCAAGATAATTAGGTAGCCACCCATTCCCAAGTCTTTGAGGCTCGAATGCAACCCAACACAAGCAGCAGTCAAAGTCAGCCTGATTCTACTCTCATGAGTCATCTGGAAGGAGAATTCTATTCAGTGAATTATGTGGGTGCTATAGACAATCAGGCTGATCATGTTACAGCCAACACAAGATTCAAAAGGAGAGCAATGGAAGAAGCTCAGGCTACTGCCCAAACATTAACAGTCCCCTCTTCATCACCTATAAATTAAAAGGTCCCAAACTTCATACCACCAATTGTATCTTCAACTCCTTATCCTATAAATAATTCTAAAGAAAATTTGAAGGAAGGCAACCCTTAAGTTAATGTGGTTGACCAGATGAAAAATTTGCACGTGAACATCTCCTTGTGGGATTCATTGTCAATATCAGGGCAAAAGGACATATTACAAAAAGAATTATAGGAGCTAAATGAACAAGATGTACCAGTAAAGGCTGATAATGTCTTGATGATGAATAGACAACCTTCCACCTTAGGTCAAGCCTAGAAAGAAGAAAATGTTCTTCCTTTTTATGTTTCCTTGGTCATAGGAGATTTCTTGGTGCACAACTGCATCATTGATAGTGGTGCAAGTACCTTAGTGATGCCCAAATGTATAGCCAACAAGCTAGGCTTGAAATACAAAGAAATGACCAAGGGAGTCCTACAGTGGGATGGAACCCCAACAAAAACAATTGGAGTGGTAAGAGGTCTAAGATTGACACTGCATGCTTGCCCGACCTTCTCAATTCCTCATGATGTGGTAGTGGCGGATGTCCCTCCTTACTTTGCCATCTACTTATCTAGGGATTTTACATCCAAGATAGGTGGATGCTTAGCATCAAATTGGTCTTATCTAGTTTTTAGAACCAAATATGGGACTAAATTCAAGATTGAATCTAAACCCCTCCACAGAGATCATCTGGAACCTTACTCACTCAAGGTAGCAAATGTTAGCTACGCCATCATTGACCAGGAAGAGTTCCAAGTAGACGACCAATCTCTATCCTCTACCCTTGAAGGAGTTGTAGACCTGCTCTTAGATGAATGGGGAAGTGACAACTTTGAGCACAATCCTTACAAATTCATAGAGGAGGTAGGCCTTGGAATTTATTGCATGCATGAAGAGGGTACTTTTGTATCAAATCTGATGAAATCCAGCTAGGAAAGCTTAGGTCTATGGTAGCTATTCTTTGACAGTTCAAAGAGTAAGTCAGGAGCTGGTGGTGGAGTGGTGTTGGTCTCTCCTTCAAAAGAGAGGTATTTTTCAGCCTTCTGGTTCCAATTTTCCTGCACATGCAATATTGTATAATATGAATCCCTCATCCATGGTTGGAGTGGGTGAGGAAAAGATGAATCAAAGAGTTGTAAGTGTTTGGTGATAGTGAGTTGATTGTCAACCAAGTAAGAGGCTAGAATTTGATAAAGAATTATCTACGAAAGTCCTACAGACATAGGGTATGGGACTTAGTGGAAAATTTATTCACTTTCAATATTACCTCTATTCCTAGAGAATGGAACAAGTGAGTAGATAGGCTACAACAGTTGGTGCCCAGTTTCATATTATTTAAGAAATAGGCTAAGACCATAGCTCACATCACTTGAAAGTAGTGATATGGCCTTCTGTACCTAAAAACATCACCAACTGGCAAGTTTTCAATAGTGATCAGCAAATAACACTCTTCCTACAAGAAGAAGTGGAATTCACTATAAAAAACTAGGCAAAGCTACAACAGCAATATGGCAGCCAAATTGTTCAGCTAAAGAATAATAAGCTCCCCAAAGGTTTGGTCACTCTAGAGAGTATCTTCAATGGAGATGACCAATGGAGAAGTGACAAGGTGTGCATTGTAACAAAGGAGGAGTACCATGAGAAGGTGGAAATATTCAAGGTCAAGTTGCTTGCAATTGGAAAAGTGTGCATGGACCATGAAAGGTAGGCTTTCATCTTGTTATGCTAATAATTTGCTGATATCTTCGCTTGGGAGTACAGTGATTTAAAGGGTTTTGACCCAAGCTTGGCCCATCATACCATTGATCTAGAAGAAGGTGCCAAACCAATCAAGTAGAAGCAGAGGCCTATCAACCTAATGATTGAATCTCTCATGTGGAAGGAATTCACCAAGTTGATTAAGTCCAAGATAATATTTCCAATCAAACACTCTTCTTGGCTGGCCAATCTTGTTCCTATTCAAAAAAAGAATGGGGAGATCAAATTGTGCATCAATTTCATAGACCTCAATAGAGTCTCTTTGAAATACCACTACCCTATCCCAAGCATGGAGCAGATCCTTCAAATGGTGACAAGCAGCGAGCGTTTCTCCCTCCTAGATGGGTATTCAAGATACAACCAAATTTTGGTACAAGATAGTGACCAGCACAAGACAACCTTCACAACCAAGTAGGGAATGTTTGCTTATAGGAAAATTCCTTTTGAATTGTGTAATGCTAGTGCCACCTTCCAATGAGCTATGGACATGGCCTTTCAAGGCTTGATAAATGAGACTGTGCTGGTATATCTTGATGATGTGACAATTTTCTCCAATGAAGCGAGCCAACACATGAAACACCTAAGGCAAATCTTTGAGAGGTGTAGAGAGTTCAGTATATCTCTCAATCCTAATAAATGTGTGTTTGTTGTCCATGAGGGAAAGCTCCTTGGTCACATTATTTCTTTAGAGGGTTTGGCTATTGATCCAAAGAGAGTTTGTTCCATCTTGGAGCTATCCTTAGCTAAGCACAAGAAAGTCCTACAAAGCTTCTTCGATAAGATAAATTTCATATAGAGATTTATCCCAAATTTTGTAGAGATGGTCAAGACATTGACCTATATACTGAGGAAAGGTGAGGAGTTCACACGGATAGCATAGAGGAAATATAGTTTTGAGGAAATCAAGCAGGTCATAGCCCGGGCTCCTACTTTGATCAGCCCTGACTTCACCAAAGCTTTCAACCTTTACACCTTAAGAAATGAAGAGGTAATCTCTGTCATGCTTATCCAAGAAATTGATGATAACCTTGAATTTCCAATTGCATTTTTTATCCAAGGCCTAGAAGGTTTTGAAGTCAGATACACATATGTGGAAAAGTAAGTCTTGGCAGTCATACGAAGTCTGAAGAAATTCAGACACCTGCTGTCTAATAGCAGAATCCACCTCATGGTTCCACATCTTAGCATCAAAGATTTCTTGGTCAACTGAGACCTAAATGAGAAGAGAGCAGGGTGGATCACTAAGGTGATGGAATATGATGTAGATATCAAGATCACCAAACTAGTAAGAGGGAGAGGCCTATGTGAACACCTCATTGTAGACTTTAAGAAACAAAAGGAGGACAGTCTACTAATCCTTGATGTAACTAAAATAGAAGAACTAGCTGTCATGAAGGATTGGACATTAGACCTGAGGCATTTCCTTCTCACTGGTGAGTGCCCGCACTCACTTGACAGGACCAAGAGAAGGTATTTCAAACTCTAGTGTCTCCCTTATGCCCTGATTGATGGAGTGTTATTTGGAAGGGATCTCTTAGGTGTCTTTTTGAGATGCTTAGACTCAAGTTAGATCGATAGGGTGTTGTTTGAGTTCCATGATGGACTAGCTGGTGGTCATTTTGCTCCTAGGGCTACTACATCAAGAATAATGAGAGCTGGCTATTTTTTGCCTACTCTTTTCAGGGAGACCCATGCTTAGGTATGAAAGTGCCAGAAGTGCACACTTTTTGATGGGAAGCAACGGTTGGCTGCCATGCCTTTACAGCCTATTCAAGTGGAGTAGCCATTCATGCAATGGGGCATGGACTTCATAGGGATGATTAATCCTCCCTCCAGTGTTGGACACAAGTGGGTCTTGACTGCCATAGATTATTTCACAAGATGGGTAGAGGCTGTTGCTCTGAAGGAGGCAAATGAAAGTGTAGTCCTGGATTTTTATGAGGGCCTAGTGGCAAGGTTCAGGGTTCTAGCAACCATAATCTTAGATAATGCATTAGCTTTTTTGGGAACCAAAACAAGTAAATGGGTGATGAGATATGGTATATATCTCAGCACTTCATCTAATTACTACCCACAGGGGAATGGACTGGCTGAGTCTACAAATAAGAACCTGACTAGGATCATCAAGTGAACCATGGATGAAACTCAGAGGACTTGGCATGCCAAGTTGAAAATAGCCCTGTGGGTAGATAGGGTCACCCCAAAGAGGGCAATTGGAAACTCACCATACACGCTCATCTATGGAAGGGAAGCTATGCTCCCCATTTCACTCGAGTTGCCAGCCTTAGACCTCACTCGCCAGCTACAATTAGAAGGAAATAGCATAGAGATTAGGCTATGCGAGCTGATGGAACTCCAAGAGACAAGGGACTAGGCTATGGCTTCTATGACTAGCCACCAATAACAAGTGAAGAGACACTTCAACAAGAAATCTTCATCAAAAGGTTTCTCTGAAGGAGACATTGTCTTGAAATGGGATGAAAACCAAGCTAATCCTGGAAAGCATGTGAAGTTCAACACCCTATGGAGTGGCCCATACGTAATCAATCAGTGTAAGCAACATAATGCATTCTAACTCTCCAGGTTGGATGGTGAAGAACTATATATAACAATTAATGGGATACATCTTAAGCATTACCATTGAGCCCTTTCTCCATCATGTATATATTTCCCTTGCTTTTCTCCTATTTTCCCTAAGTGCTTTCTACACATGTTAGTAGTTTTCTTAGCTTTGTGTGTGTTTTTGTTTCCTTTTGAGGTAAATCTTCATGATTGGTTCTAGAATTTATCAGAGCTATTTCTGATCTTTAAGTTACAATTTGACTCCATGCCCAATGGATTTTGAGGCAACTAGCTTCTAAGCATAGCAGGCATACTTCCCCTAAGAGTCACCAATTTGTTGACCACTTTTTGTCCAACAAGCCAAAAATCGGTCCCCTTCTTCCCCTATTGTTTTAGGCCAATTCATTTTTTGATTTTACATAAATCTAGGAATTTCTATAGACTCTGTAGGTCTATTTCTATGGACTCTGTAGGTGAAGTTTCTATAGAATCTGCAGGTCAATTTCTATGGACTCTGCAGGTGGAATTTCTATGGACTCTATAGGTGGAATTTCTATGGACTCTGTAGGTCTATTTCTATGCACTCTATAGGTCTATTTATACTAACTCTGTAGGGCTTAATTTTCTACAGACTCTGTAGGGCTTGGGTTTCTACAGACTCGGTAGTGAGATTTTCTACGAAATCTATAGGTGTAATCTTTTGGCAGATGAAAAACTAGTTCAGAGAGTGCAAGGTTTTACAAAGCTTATTCAAACTCTTGTTTGAAGAAATTCATAAGGAAAGTGAGCTTAAAGTGGTTCAATGGCATGATATTTCAAATAGTTAGCACCTTTGAACCATTGAACCAGTTCAACACCTTGGTTCAAAGCTCAAGTTCATCAACCTTGGTTCATCACTTGGTTCAATCACTTGGTTCTTGGTTCAATCACTTGGTTCAATGCCTTGGTTCAATGCTTCAGTTCAACACTTTGGTTCAAAGCTCAAGTTCATTGGCCTTGGTTCATCACTTGGTTTAATCACTTGGTTCAACACCTTGGTTCATCGCAGAAGGTTTTAAGGGGTTTGGTTTTAATTAGCAAAGTTTAACAAATGGCATGAAGCATTGAATCATTGAAGCATTGAACCTTTCTGGGTTCAAGCATTTGGTTAAAGTGTTGAACCGTTGAACCATTTTTGGTTCAATCAATCGGTTCAATAGCTTGGTTCAAGGGAGCATCCTAAATCCAAAGGACAAGTTCCCTTGCAGAGGGCAATTCTAGTTTCAAGAGCCCTTGTAGAGGGCAGGAAGCACTTTAAAGGAAAAGGCTGCAAAGGTAAGATTTTTTTGGACTTAGCGTTGAAATGAATTCTTTCAGACTTTTTGTCTGAAGGAATTCCTTTGGACAAAAAATTTGAAGGAATTTGAAGGAAGGACGCCACCACGAAGAAAGGACCTGGGGAAGTCAAAGTGGCAAATTCTCATAGACTTTTTTTCCATACGAAAAACTCCCACATAAAAGGCTCGTAAAAAAGGCCGAAGAGACAAAAGGCTGTCGGAGGGCAAGTGCCCTTGTGGGGGGCTCTCAGTCAGCCAAATGAAGGGCATCTCTCCAGAGCCGAAGGGACACTTACCCTTTGGGAGGGTCCAAAACAAAATATGAGTCAAAGGAAAAGGCCCAAAGGAACTCACCAAGGACGGTGACATCCTGAAAGATATCAACTTTAAGAAGATAGATTAGCCATTATTTTTCAAATGATGATGGGTGTGCAGATGTCAAATTTGAGACAGTGAAATAGCCATTTGCTTTTAACTTGCCTGAGCACCAACTAGAAAAGAGCCCAAGGAACACAGTGACCCACCATAAGATAGCCCCGAGGGCCGAAGGAGCCAAAAGGAGATAAAATAGGAAGAAGACAAAGAACCTAGAGAACAAAGAGAGAAAAGTGTCAAGTGTAGGAATAGGCAGATATTCCAAGTGGCGAAGGGAGGCATCAATTCAAGAAGTTACTCCAATAGGTGATATAGTGTCTATGAATTGATTATTAGGAGGCACAAATGGCTAACAGACAAACAAGTGGGGCTCATAATTTCTCATATGATGTTTAAGCACCTTGCTCTTCCCAATGATTAGAGCGCACATGGGTCATTTGTAAAAAGGGTACCAAAAGGCCTCCTTTCCTTCCTCTATATATTGTATACTTGTCATTTGGAAAAGGATCTTTCACATTTGTAAAAAGGGTACCTAAAATCAATAAACACATTTTTACCTCTATTCTAGTTAGATATCTCTATGTGTGTTTAAGTGTTAGTTTTGTGTTTAATCATTACTTCTTAATGCTTCCATAGGTTTAACACCAACACACCTAGTGTCTATAAGGTGACATTCCTGCAGGTGACAAGGAGAGCTATACCTAGAAGCCCAGAGATAGAAAGAATCTACTATACAGTGTGTCCCTTCCACAACACCTATGGTGAGTCTCTATTTTTTGTGTGTTCCATTAAAGCATCCCTATTAAGCTTCCTATAACCTAGTCCTTATTTGAGTTTGAAGTGTACGTATGTGTTTGTCTAGCTTCAAATGTGAGTGTGAGTAGGTCAAATCATTTGGTGCATCACCTCTTTTAGAGTAGTTTTATTTTCCTATAATCCTTCTCCCTTTTCACCCCCCCATTATATATCTATATATATGTATTATCACTGATTGTAACAACTTAGATGCATCAAAGGGAGCTAGCCCTTACCTAGAGACTCTCCCCTCCAGCTTCACCAGTCCCACAGGTGAGAGGGGGGTTTCTATTTTGATGTGTAGAAGGTAGGAGCTCAGCTTCTTACCCCAGGTACAATCCACTACATCAATAGGAATATCATAAGGCCCTAAACTATGAAGTTTCTTGGGTTACAAACCCATTCTTAAGACTTATTATTAATATTGTTGGTAGGGAGCCAATAAGCAATGATGTCTTACTTATACTTAATTTATAGTATAAGTAACCTGTAATACCTTTAAAATTCATTTCCACTAATATACGTAACAGTGTTTTATTAAGCCTAAAGTTTAATATCTTCCTATTAACCTTGCCATTCATGAATAAATCAAACAATAGGTCAATGCATGGAATTACCTTTGGTTTTGTTGTTACATTACAAAGACCAAATGTTTTAATTTATAGGAAGTCATCCTTTTACCTTCGTGTGAAGAGTGAAATTTTGTCCTTAGTTTTTTATGATTCAAATACATAAACCACATCCCAAATATCCAAATAGTGTTTGAATTTATGGTTCATGGATATCAAATAAAATGTTGTGTTTGTGTATCAAGTGGACATTAATATTGAGTATGCAAAAAGAATAGGGATGGGAGATGAGGATGCCATTTAATTTATTACCTAAACTATGCTTTACTCTATGAAAGATATGTAATTTTTGGGTTGCAATAGAGCTCAGATACATAGTTTGTAATTGATTGTTTGAAATTAATGTGATTAGTTTAGAAATGACAATTTGGATTATATTAATTTAGATGCACTAGATTTGGGAATGTAATGTATTAATTCATCAATCATATAAATTAATGGCTGTAATGAATTTGAATTCATTTCTTATCTATTATTTATATTTGAATTACATAACATAGATTTTCATGGACTTTATTATCATGTGGCTTCTTCTGCTTGTTCCTAGGTGTTTGTCCATCCTCATATGATAGATGTCCCTTTTCCATGATTTTAGAATGGGAATTTATGTCTTAGTATTTTTATTTTTTGTATTTATAGGACACATATTTATGCATTACAACTATGCTCATAACTGAGCTATAGTTTTCCATACTTTGTTATTGTAGTCATGGGTTGGAGGAATGTGAACAAGTGGGCGGATATTACTAATCTGCTTACATGGGATGGTCTGTATGAAATATTTAGATGATATCACCTCTTGATGAGTGGAATGATGAAACATGGATGACTCTCAGTGGTATGTTTTACAGGTACTTTTTATAACAAAGTATTTACTAATGTCACTTTTGGATGACGAGGATGATGACAAATGAATAGATCTTGGTGATCTACTTTTTTAGGACTTTTCATACTGAAGGATTTGATTATGTTACCTCTTGGTGAGTAGGATGATGACACATGGATGGATATTGATAGTCCACTTGCCTGTTACTTTCCATACTAAAGGCTTTATTGATGTCACCTCAAGATGAGAGGGATGATGGCATGGGGATGACTCTCAATAATATTCTTGCCTTAGAATTTTCATAACAAATGATCTATTGATATAACCTATAGGTGAGTGGGATGTCAACATGTGAATTAATCTTAGTGATCTATTTAAATGGGACTTATTTACAAAAGGTCATGTTGATGTCACCTCCAAGATGACTTGCACTTTTAATTTGGGCTACAGATGAGTAGATTAATTCCATGGGGTCAAATTAAATGAGCTATGAGAAGGTTCAATAAATAAATAAGAGTAAATAAGCCTATTAAATACAAAAAAATAAAATTACTTGACAAAAATAAAAAGATGACATCTCAGTTATCTGTTAAATAATAAATCAACCTTATACATTAGAACTGAGTTAAATAAAGTTGAAGGTGAAAAATAAAACAATTAGTATGGACTAAACATAGCTATAATTTGATTATAACTTTGAAACACCTTGTAAAATTCAAAATAAATCTCATATATATTAATTCAAATAAACAACATAAATTAAGAGGGTTAGATAAATTCCTGTGCAGTTAGACAAATTGATTTGGTTTATGCTTTTAAAAACATCATGTCATAGACATATATTTAATGAGACCCTAAATAGGAGCATTTAATCAAAAAATAGGTCCATATTTGAATTTTCAAATAGGGTGTTTATGTTGGGGCACAATAACTTGATTTTAGATTTGAATCAAAGTAAAATAAAATACATTGTTTTAGCTATAAATGTATAATCAATTATAATTTGAAAATAAAATTAGCTCAAATATCAATGTCAAAAGTATTTTAAGTATTGGGTGCCTTGGTAAACAAAAAATGGCAACTCATTGGGGAAATAATTATGATTAATTGAGGATATATATATTTTGGATTAACTATCAAAAAAATTAAATTTTATAAGAAATAAATGAGTAGAACAAAGAATTTAAATAGGCTTAATCATAATCATGAAAAATACCAACACTTCTCAATATTTAGATTGTGTGTGATTTTTTGTGAGTTCATTCATATTATTATGAGATTTTTATAAAATATTAGACAAATTTTTAAGTCTCTTTATCATTTTTATAATTTAGCTTTAAAATACAAGGTTTGGGAAGCCAGACAAAGCTTTGTTTCCATCTAGATGTGTATAGACTTGATAGAGACACCTTTGGTTCCACTCTAAATATTGTTATATTGTTATACAAGAATTCATAGCCCTGATAGATATTACTTGATTCACTCCTCTTCCATGATTTTTGATAATTTTATGAACCTTTCTAGGAATAAGAGTTGGGAACCACTATTAGCTATGTTTATAGGAATGAAATTTATCTTAAATCATATATTTATTCAATTTTTGACCTAACTAAATGTGCACTATTTCTCAAAAAAGTATTATATATGTAGATGTGCAATTAGTATTATATAATGATAAGTCTTTCTAAAATTTAAATGAAAACATAAGAGTGACCATGAATAGTCCAACAAATTTATCCAATTCAAATAAAACTACCTCCTTAATTATGACACATACCTTGATTCAAAAACTCCAAATTCACCAATAATATTTGACATAAATACCATTTGAATGTGATTAACCCCTAACTTGTTAGGAAAATCTTGATGAAACCATAAAACCATTGTATTATTATGAATTTAAATGAACTATTCTATGAACTCAAAATAATTATTATATAAAAGAGGAAATGTATCCTAAAAAAGTGATAAAATAATCTTAAAATTAGTGAATGTAATCTAAGAAATATATAAATTAAATATAAGAAAGCTGTAAATCTAATTTATGAATACTATAAATCTAATCTACTCTTATCACTAATGTAAAACTTACAATCATTAAGAAGCATTTTTAGCTGGAGTAGCCATGAAATAATGTTTCAAAAAATGTCAATTCACTATAAAATCAAGATCATTACATTGGAGATTATTTAAAAATATATATATTGCTACCCAAAATATCATAGATTTGGTATGGCCCAATCCATAAAAGAGTGAACTTGTCATGTTTTATTTTCTTTTCATGTGTCTTTTCCCATAAAATCATTGAGTCTAAATTTTTTGAATATTTAATTTTGGATCTTTTATTGAACCACCTTTTGATAATGTCTTAGTGTTTTTTGAAACTATGCAAAGCCTTAGTTCATGTGTCTTGAATTTAGACTATGTCTAGTCACCTTGACTAAAATATCTCACATTATCTCATGTACTCTTACATGAACTAATATATTGGTAGTTTAAGAGTAATGGGAAACACAATCTATTATCCATGCACCTATAGGAAAAATGAATCCTTGAGTTCTTTATTATGACTTGTTTTGTCCACCCATAGTGTATATTGTAATACTAGGTGTAATTATTTAGGTTTGTCTTGTGCTATTTTTTGATGACATCCATCAAATTATTATCTATATTGTAATACTAGGTGTAATTATTTAGGTTTGTCTTGTTCTATTTTTTTGATGGAATCCATAAAATTATTGTTAGTGGACTTATTCAATTTATTCCCTTATCAATGCTTAAAAATTTATGGTAATCTTACTATTGTAGACCCACTCAGTAGATTTTTTATAATGGAATGTTGGACCATTATAACATACCAAATAAATTGGTGTTCCAAGGCTGGTTAGCATTTTTCTTCCAAAAATTTAGTCATATCTAGAATTATTAATAGTTGTGATTTATATCCATCTGGTATAGTAATTATAATTTGTTAAAATAAATTTATGTCCTACTAAGTAATTTATATTGATTACTCTCACTAAGTTTAGAACCTGTTGAGCAAAATGACATCCTTTTATCAAAGAATGTAATTGCATAGATATATGTACTTATATGTTTCTACAAAGTTGACACATGGCATGTTCTAAAATGTTTATGAGCATTCTAGAAATAGTAGCCCAATATTATTATATCCACATGATATTATGAGATATAGTGTTTCTAAGAAAATGTACATTGCCTATGTTTTAATGCAAATTATATAGGATGTTTATAGCTTATTCTCTTGAGATACACCTCAAATGGATGACATCATAATAATTATTATACAAAACACCCATTTTAATAATGTAATGAGATTATTTGACCACAAGGGCTCACTTTTTTTCTCTAATCAACTTAAGAGGGCATGCATCAGTAATTAGCTAGTGGATAATGTGGGCATATTAGTAACCTCTATCTACCTATGTTTCATTGATTTACTCGATGCATATATGTGGATATGCATTAGTCATGAAATGGATGATTATTTATCATCATACCATCTTAGTGGGTCTAATGTCAAGATAAAACTCTTGTAATTTATCCACCCATTTACCTCTTCTTTTACCTACTCATATTGGCCAATTTTGAGCTTTATAGTTGGGTCTAGAATGATGGTACATGTCCTTTTTCTAGATAATATAGTGTCTAGGTTTCTTCACTAATTTTATTAGGGCAAATATATATTTTTATATACCATTTAGTATTGTAGTTATGCATCATTTAGATAGTTATTGATTAAGGCCATTGGATGTTCATTTTTATCTACCTTTTGTGTGAGTACTCTGTTATAATATGTTCTAAATTAAATGAATAGAAAAAGAAATATTTAATAAAATTATGTTTAATAAAAACTAGAGCTTGAGAAATGACAATATTAATATCATAAAATGCCTTCTTAGATTTAGTTGTCCACTCAATATTATCATCCTGATTTAGTATGACATTTAGGGGGTCAATAATCTATACAAATCCAAAAATAAACATTCGTACAAAGTTTACCTTGTTTAAGAAAAACATAATTTATTTCCTCTATTAGGGGGTGTTATCTTTAAAATATCCTAGACTAATTATATAGAAATATAAATACCATCTTTGGTAATGATGTGTCCTATTAATTTGCCTTCTATAACTCATAAAATAATCATCTTTGGATTTAGTGACATGGCATAGCTTCTCTATATGTCAAATACTTTCTATAAGTGATTCACATGATCAACTCTATTATTTGAAAACATAGTAAGATAAACCATGTAAATGATAATACATTTGATAATGAGTCTTGAAACTTAAATTTCATGGCACGTTAGAGAGTTTTTCCTACTTTAATTAGGCTGAAAGACATCCTTTTAAATGCAAAGGTGCCTCACTTTGTAGTGAAAAAAATCTTAATTAAATCATATAATTTTACTAATATTTGATTTTAACCTCAGAAAGAAAAGAAAAAAGACATCATCTCAAACCCAATGACTATCTAAATTACTTCATCTAAGGAGGGAAAATGATAGTTATCTTTTTTTTATGCTCTATTCATATTCCTAAAATCAACACACAAATTTATTTTGCCATTTTATTTTTGATAGGTACTATATTGGAAACTAAAGTGGAGTGCCTAATTGAGAAGAAAATATTAGTGTCTAATAGATTTTATGTTTATAAAATAAAAAATAAAAAATTAAGGGCATTAACATTGTATTTACTAATCTTTGGTGTTGTCTAATAGGCTAGCTTAATTTATTGAAAGGAATAGTACACATAACTACTCTAGGATTGATTATTTACAAATATTCATATGTCTAAGAAATCAAATCATTATATTATGTTATTAGTTTCTAACTCTTAAAATAACCTAGGATAATATTTACATACTGAGGACATTCATCATTTCCTAGATTTTCATTGGTGAAATTAAACTTACTTATTTTTAGATTTTTTTGTTTCTCACCTTGTGGATCCATGTCAATAAGCTTTTAAAATTGTACCATTCCCATAGGTGTTTTATTCTCTTTTAAGTGTAAGAAAACATCATATCCTAGGTCTTCTATGTTCATATGATTTATATCCATTTCATCTTTTACTTGACATTCAAAGTATCCATAAGTAGTCATAAACTACATAATCTATTGATCATCATCAAATACCTAAATGTTCTCCATGTCATTTGGGATGGAGGGATAAAAAACAAAATCCATATAAAAATTATACATTTTACATTTATGGAGCATGGCTAAGTTGGAAATTGAAGTGGCCAGCAAATCTACCGTCTAGTTTTCTTCCCTTGGGATAAGCTTGATGTTGAATTATTTGAATGACTCATTTATATCACAATCCCTGATCTTATACCTTTTTAAGTATGAAATTTTCAATTGATATTTAATTTTGATCTAGTTGAAAACCAACTCTTAATCATTAACTATCAACAATTGTTTGACATCATGTTTCAACATAAATTATAATCCAAAAATCAAAACCTCATACTCAACCTAATTGTTCATACAATGAAATTCCAACATGTATATACTAAGATATTTCTTCCCATTTTGATTGATCAATTTATTCTAACACTAAATCCTTGATTATATCTAGCCTTGGTGAAAGTAAGTATTCAAAATTGTAAATGCATCTAAAATTTTCATTACTAAGGTTCATTATTTGTATAAAATGTATAAACACTTGTATGTGAGGATGCAAAGTTTACCCTCTCATTTTTGAAATTATATTCCATAATTAGGTGATTCATCTTTGGCTATCATTCAACTTAAATATTGATTGGATACTCCTTTATAGGGAAACCACATCTATGAGAAATCTATTGTCATGTATACATTCAACATATTTGACCAATAATAACTTATTAATAGGTCATAAGCCTCAATAATGTCAATGATATAGATATCTATATATTTATATTTACATGGTTTTGAATCTATATGCATGTGAATATTAAATAATTCTCAAACAACTAGGGCCGTAGTCTTGCCTAGATATAAGAATTCTCTCATGGAATTTTCTAGAGTCATCCCTAACTTGATGAAAATAATTGTAGATATTAAATTGGTTGAGACACATAAATATACAAAAAAAAATTATGCACATTATTCCTAAATATTATGAAATTAAATAGAAAAGGTGGTAACCTTAGGTTTGCATCAATGAATAACCAAATTAGTATGTGAAGATTTGGACTATCAACATATGGCTTATTGGTCAACACTTTCAATAACAATTGTTTTTGTTTAGTAATATAAACCAAATCATGAAGATTAATATTATCCTTAAATTTATTCATATACTAAACTATATTATACTCATTCTTACTCTATGAATCAACAACCTATTTTTGATAATTTCCCTTTGGAGGGGATACATTATTGTTAGCTTTTAGATCTGGGGGAATAACTGCACTATTTTTTAGAGGTATGGACATTATGAGAGGTTGTTGGCCTTTTATTATTAGGTCATAATTACTCATTTGGATCTAATATAAATCATGTATCTAATTTGTATTTTCTTCTTAATCATTATCATCCTCAACTAGGAATGAGAGTTCATAAGCCTCAAATATCATTGTAGTATTGGTTCGATTTGAAATAGTGGAGGAATATGAATATGTCTGATTTGGATAATATTCATACATAACCATTTCCTTCTAAATTATTTAAAAATAATCATATAAATCTATACAGTCTAACTCAACATGTTGTATTGTATTGTGAACTCAACAACAATTAAGTAGTGTTTCTTCTAAGATACTTATTTCATGCATCTTATTAGTTTCTATTATTGAAAGGCCTATTGTACCTTGGAATGTGAAATTAGAGTTAGTATTTTATCCCATGTTATTTCCCATACATTTATACATTCTCAATAATTATTTTATTAAATTATATATCATCTACTGGATAAAATCCAATTATGCTTTTATAGAATCATAAACAATACACCCTATATGGTATTAACATTGACTAGTATCAAGGATTGGTTCTAATTTTGTTGATCAGGTGTTGAACTAGTATTATTTAGAAAATTGATGTTATAGTTAGGTAGGGAATGATTCAAAGGTAAATTTTTATGTTCCTTATTTTGACTATGATCCATAACATTCTAATTAACATTCAAAATAAGATTAAGGACCAAGAAGTTAGGATTGATATTTGGCATGACCAAATATTCTAACATGGGATTCAAATATATGTTAATATTGATAAGTTAAGTATATGATAGTGTCATTGAGGTGATATTTGGTGCTCTGCACAACCAAACCATAGTCATAGACTCTGAGGCATTATTATACATATAAAGGGGTAGCACAACACTAGGCCTATAGTCAATATCAATTCAACTATACAAATTTTGAAATATTACATTAAAGGCTCTAGTTATTTCATTAAGTTCTATTTTTATGCATGTGAAAATGTGTGTATATGATATGTAAACCAATGACTTGTCCAAACTTTGCCAAAAATGTATTTTGACACTAGTCCTAAGAAGCAATTGAATCCTTTAGGATATTAAGGATATTAAGGAACTTGTCATAAGAAATATCTTGTAATGTGAAAGAAAAAAGTATGAATACCACATATTAATGGACTACATCTAATATCCAAAGGGTATTATTTAAATACTTTATATTTTCTTTAGTAGTCTTATCTCTAGAGGGAGAAAAGGAAGGAATATATTTGTCTAGGTTTCTAGCCATGTCATTAATGACTTTAGATACAACAATAGCATAACCAACTAACCAGTATACGGCTATCATATGTAAATGAAGCTGAGGTTTTATAATTGGTGAATAATATTGAGTCTTGGGTCCCTTTAATATTCCTCTATCTAACCTATGTCTTTTATGGATCTGCAAGGGTGGGACTAATAGACTAATGTCAGAAGTGGACTTTATTAATATTATAGGTATATCCATAATAAATCCAATGATCTTCCTTCAGAAATTAAATGGGCCCTCAATATAGTACCAAAATAATTGAATTATTGTTGATTTAAGTTTTATTCACACCACATATAACAAGTGTTTTCCATGTCATTTTAGGATCAATAACAATCAATCCAAGGCATGAGTTGTAGTTATATAGTTTTGAATCAGTGAAGTGGCGGAATATTAGCATGAGACATACATTAAATCAAGGTTAATTAATTCAAGTGATAAAATTAACTCCTAAGAATAGATATTTACAATGATTTTATATTTAAAAAAAAGATCTCTTTAAAAACATAATAAAAGATGGAAGAATAAGGAATAAAAGAACATGCTCTATGATTGTTTTAAAGAATAAACCCTTCCATACTAATTGACTATACTAAATCAAGAATGCACAAGAATAACATATAATAATAATTATTACTAACCAAATAATTGACAAGACTAACATATAATTTAATCTAGTCACTATAATAAAATAAATCATATTGTAGTATAAACATATTGGAAATTATTTTAAAAAAACATAAAAGTTTGATAAAGTAGAAAACTAAAAAAAATGACAAAACATCCACAAAGATTCATTAAGCTTATTTTTTATGTTCCATAATATTTTTGAATAATAATGATTTAAATATAGTTATTTATAATAAATCTTAGTGGACCAAATCCACTAATACATAACTCACATTTTCTATTATATAAGATTACAAATGTAGATTAAGGTCACGTACCAGGTTGCAACTAATGAAATATGTTGAACATAAAGAGAGAATGGTAGACATAAAGTATAAGACCAAAGGGAAAAGTAAAATAAGGATGATTTCACCAAAAATTATAGTAAGAACTTACAAAAAATAATCAAGATCAGCCAAAAATGAAACTACCCAAAAAAATAGATGAGACTAGTGGATAGATTCCTCAAAATCAAAGTAAATAACTAGTTTCCTACTATCCTTCTTGCTATTATATTTTTAATTAATAATATCCCATGGTTATTTTGATTGGTCCTTGGGAATAATCTTCACAAATTCTTTTCTTGTGGATGCTCGATGTCCTTAAGTGTTCTTGTTCTTCATTTAATTATCTAATTTGAGGATATATTAATCAAGTGATCAAGTTTTATATATATATCACTAGTATCCTTTTTTTAGTTTGTAGTATTTGTGAAAATTTTGTTCCTTTAATTTTTTAAAACAAACATTAGAGATGTCTTAGAAGATCTATTTCTACCAAGTTTTATATGCATTTATATTAGTATTTCACCTACATAATTAAAAGGCAAGGTATTTAATTAGCTAGATGATGTCTATTAGTATTAATATATGACCTTACTATGTCAAATAACTTATTCTATCACTTTTATATTGGTTACAAAAGAGATTCTTACATTCCATCCAAAATGGAGACCCTTGGGTTAATTAAGAACAAATCAAACTATGTTCCTTATGTAAGAACAATCTACACTCAGCTTTAATTTTGCCTAAAATATATTAGGTTGTATGTTTATTGATATTTTTTTTCTACCTAAGTGAAAAATATTAAATTTCACAAATTTCCTACTACAAATCCTAATATTATATGGATTACATAAAAAAGATATTCTCTCTCTCTCTCTCTCTCTCTCTCTCTCTCTCTCTCTCTCTCTCTCTCTCTCTCTCTCTCATCCTCTCTCCTCTCTCTCTCTCTCTCTCTCTCTCTCTCCTCTCTCTCTCTCTTCTCCTCTCTCTCTCCTCTCTCCTCTCTCTCTCTCTCACACACACACACAACACACACACATTTCATTTTCAATCAATATTTCCCCACTTTTTTTTAATTTAATTATTTTATATTCAAAATTCAAAACAATGGTATGTAAGTACATGAAGATGTTCCAAAATTTTTATTTGTGTACTCTCTCTCTCTCTCTCTCTCTCACACACACACACACACGCGCAGCTTGCGTGCACAACACACACACACACACACACACACACACACACACACACACACACACACACACACACAACACAACACACACACACACACACACACACCACACACACACACACCACACACACACACAACACACACACACACACACACACACACACCACACACACCACACACACACATTTCATTTCAATCAATATTTTCCACATTTTTTTAAATTAATTATTTTCTATTCAAAATTCAAAACAATGGTATTTATTTCTATAAAATTCATTTTTTTTACCTTGATTCTAAAAAACAAATAATAAGAGACATAAGATATAATATATATGTGATAAGTAAATTACATTTTAAAACAAATTATTTTGATGGTAAGAATTATTTTAGTAATGGATGTTTGATCAAAGAAGATTATGATTTATCTATGTATTTACTCAATCAGTTATTTAAGGGTAAGTACAATGATATTTATGTATTCTAGAAAAATTGGTAAAAAAAAACTATATTTTTGGTAATTTATTATTAAATAAAAAATTGTATTTGATATAATTTATATTAAAAATTAAAAATCATTCCAAATAAATATAATATTTTACATTTAATGATATTTTAAAGATAATATAAATAATATTAATTATAATATATTGATTGAAGTGTTGACCATTTAAAATTCCAAAAGAATGTACATATCTAATATGATTTATAGCAAAAAGATAAAATTCACTAGAAAATGGTTCCAATCCAAATGTCAAATAAAGAATAACATAGGTTAAACAAGAAAACATTCATTTGTTTTTTAGGACTCAAACAATGATAATGGAGAACTATTTGTATTTTATCGTATAGTATAATATTTATTGATATTTGTATGATTTTGTTGTTTTAAATGAAATTTAAAGGAAAATAAAAACTAATAAAATAAAGTGGGAAAAGGAAAAAAGACATACATGTGAATGATAATGAAATGAATAGTAACATTCTGCATTGTTGTTGTTATTGTTATTATCTATTTACTTATTTGTATTTTTTATCATTTAATTTTTGTTAATTATTCACTTTTAATTCAAAATGTATTGTAAT
>JARHVA010007722.1:497500-619267 GCA_037957365.1 Torreya grandis | reverse complement strand
GAAAGTAATCTTTTTAATTAAATATTAAATTCAAAGGCTAATTTATACATGCATTTTTACATACATTGATTACCCCAGATGGGTCTCTAATATTATATGAATTACCTAGTCTAATGGGACATATTATATGTTGTATATAGTTTAGAGATCTAAATAAGGCTTGTCCTAAGGATGATTTTTCATTACAAAACATTGATATTTTTTTATTTTATTAGGTAAATAATCAATTTTTACAAGGAATATACACATGAAGTTAAACCAATATCAAAATAAAATAAAGAAAGCCTCAAGGTCTAAAAAATGTAGTAGAGCTAAAACAAAAACAACTAGTAGAAGTCTAGTACAAAATTCAAAACAAAAGATAACAAAAGAGATAAATTAAATATGATTGGTCATATCCTTAATGAGTTCCTTGTTGATTTTCATGTCCTTTTCCTTATACTTTGGCCTATTCTTGATGATCTTCACTTGAGTCTTTTTACCTCAAACCTTCAGTGATGTTGTTCGATAGAATCAACCTCAACTTCTTTTAAGGCTCCTCTAAGATCTTATAAAGGGTGTTATTCACAATGAAGGTGTTTAGAGTGAGTTAAACCTACATATTTTCACTATTATATGTGTGTGTATGGGGGAGACCTCTACCTTGTTGAGCTGAGTGAAAGCTTGTAATACTTTTCTAGCATCCATGTTAATTGATTTCCATTCCTTGATCAGACTGACCATGCCTAAACCTTCTTTGTGAATTTTACCATTAAATTCCTCTAGTTGTCTCTCATTTTTATTAACTGATTTAGACATGAAGGAATTAACTTTCCCAGTAGATTATACTACATATTCCTCTTAAAGGATAATAAGTTTAGGTTTTTTTAATGATTATTGCAGAGGAAGATCCCCAGTGAGACTTTTGGAAATAAGGATTATAGGGGAAGGGATTAGAGGAGGCTAGGGGAGTATGTGGTCGAGTCTTCTTTAGGGAAGTTCTCTTCTATATAAGACCCTCCCAGTGGGACTTATTTATCATGCAGTGTCTCACCATGTTTAACAAGTTATAAAAATTAGTCCTTGGTGGATGATGGTCTTCACTTCATTAATTTAAAAAGAAAGGGTTATTCTTTCTAAGGACTTTGATAAGTAATATGGTAGAGTGATTTTAAAACCTTGGAAATGATTTAGAATCCAAAAATTGTGTGATAAAATAATCGTGAGTTTACCTTTGAGTGTGAGATATTTCATGATTTGAAGACACACCTCCAGCTAGTACCTTACCATGTCCATTCACAAAAAACCCTTTTTATTTATTTTTAGTGTGTCATTCATCTTTAAAAATATTTACATCAGATCCATATTATTATATTGGTATTTTAATGCCTTTTAACCCTATCACAACTTCCCAATTACCCTTCATATAAGTTCCTTAGTGACACTGATTATAAGACCTCTTATCTCCATAGTTCTTTTATTCCAAGATGCAAAAAAATATTTAGCAAGGTCTACATCATGCCCTATGATTTGATACATGTATTTTGTAAGACCTCCCTTATGAAACTTCTTCCATACATTATTATTATCAAAAAATCCCATGTATGATAGTGGTTTAACTCTATCTCTATCTCCCCCATTCTATGCTAGCCTGAGAATAGATTGTTTGAATGGTGATAAAGGTCCACATTTTCCTAGTTAAGATTTATACTAATGAAAATATTGGAGATTAATGAAAGTTATTTCACCCATCTTGAAGCATTAAACTCACATGAAAAACTATAATGTTTTTACATGATATTTCAAACATAATGAATAAAATGTGATTTATGTGCATGTGGCCAACATTATTTCAACCTAAGACATGATGGATTCATGTTGAATGACCTTGATGATGTGTAGTGGGATGTGTATACTTTCATGTTATATAGATAAAAGGGGTAGACTACCTTTGGTATTGGGTTAGTAAATCAACCACCTTGGTTCCTTCTCAATAGGTATGAATAATGGGAGGGTTCCCAAGATCATTGATTATACCATTGGCATCATCTATGAGATATTTAATGGTGTGAGAGGGGATGGTATTACCATATATATATTTGAGGATGTTTAGGTAATCAACTTATATTATTGACCTTTCCACTTTGAGCTATGCAATGGTTTGAATACCCCAAAGTGTTGATTTAGCTTCTACCATGTGATTAGTTTGGGTCCCCATAGAATAAACATACACAATAATTATCTTCCTAAAATAATTTTATGATTACACCACCACATATGGGACCTAGATTTCCTTTTGAAGCATCGCTAAAATTTAAATTTAACTAGTCTCCTAATAGATTATTCCACTTGACTTGTTTTGTCATAGAGTTTTTTGTTAGTGAGATGGACATTGTTCTCCAAGTTTCATTTTTTGAATATAATATGTTTAACCATAGATCTTGGATTTTTATCTATAGTGGAAATTCTGTCTAGTTTTCAACAATATCTTAGAAAATATAAGAGAAAAAAAATTTAGAGTTGTGTTTTTTGTTGGAGAAAATACCATCATTGTGGGATTTCTAGATAACCTACAACCATTAAGGGAGGGATAAAAACTATATAGATGATAGGTAGGGGAGAAACGAAGGTGGTTCCATTGGGTGATGGGATATAGGATGGAGTTTAGTTTGACCCATGAAAATATTTAATTTGGAAAAAATCCAATCCAAGATACACGAACTAAAAACACAAGACAAGAAAATGTGATGGACTGAGTCTTTTGTTCCTATATAAAGGGAAAATCTTCTAGGTAGGATAACCCCTCATTTGACCATATTGTCCATTGTAATAATTTTATCTTGGGTTTCCAACTAGAAATAAAAATTGATCTTGGGAGTAATGTGCTTCATCAATATTATATTCTAGTGATTTCACTCATTATGTATACCCAAACTAGTAAGGTGATCAGACAATACTGTGTATTTCCTATAATATTAAACCACCCAAAAGAGGTAGTCATCTTTAGAGAAGATAGTAATATGGATTTGGATGAGTGAAAAATTTATGTCTTGAATAGCTTGGATGTATTCTTCATTATTTATATCAATAGATAGGACTTTATAGACTTTTGAACCATTGGTCTATTATCAGTACTCTTTTACCTTGTTACACCATCTCTCCTTTAAAGTTAGGCAAATATTGGCCCAATTTCCTTGGGATGTGAGGGGGAGGTTGGATATCCAAGATTCATCCTAGAAGTCAATTTTTTACCCATTCTATATTTTTCATTTCATTATTTTTCTCAATAGGCCCTTATAGTTGGTAATGGCCTTATAGAAAGCAAATCGATTAGTAGCGCCTTCTTTCCAAATTAATTAATCTTCTCATTTCCTTCCAAATATTTTTTATCTAATAATCCTAGTCCATTATTTCTCTTCTTTCAAAATATTCCATCCCATTTTGGGAAAAAGAGCTTGATTCATGTTTTTAATCATTCTAAGGCCAAGTCCCCCATTTACCTTGGGGAGGCATTTTTTTTGCCATTAGATTATATGGAATCTAAAATGATCCTCAACTCCTTTCCATAGAAAGTTTTTTTTTAATTTATTATATCTTATTTTCCACCTTATTAGGAACATGGAAAAATGACATGAAATAAATATGGATGTTATGTATTTAATATATGAGCCATTGGAATTTACCAAACTAAGTACATGGCCTTTCCATCTAGCCAACTTCCTCTTAATTCTATCAATGAGTGAAATCTATAATTTGGGAGCCATTATACCTTCAAGGAGAGGTATCCTGAGGTAGGTTGATGGAAGATGACTCACCTAACACTCTAAAATGTTTACGAGTTTTTTTTAATAAAACTAGGGTGTTGATAAATAAGTTAAAACTCTTACAAAAATTGATGCATTGATTAGAGACTTTCCCATAGTTTCAAAGAATCAACTTAATCTTTTAGGATTCTTTAAATGAGGCTTCCCTAAGGAGGATCATGTCATTGGTAAATTAATCATGAGTGATGGGGTTGGTGTTGAGATCCACATTCATGCCATTGATAGTCCCTTGATATTGAGATTTTTAGAAACTCCTCCCTATAATTTCTACCAAAATGATGAATATGTAAGTAGATAGAGGATCCCTTTATCTCAACCCTCTATAAGTATAAAAATGTCCTTTGGGAACACCATTAATCAATATGGAAAAGTTTTAACATTGATATGCAACTCAAGATGATTTTTTTGAGCTCCACATTAAATCCCAGTATCTCAAGAATTTTCATGAGAAATCTCTAGGAGACTCGATCATAGGCTTTATTCATGTTGAGTTTAACAAACCTACCATGCCTCAAAGAATTAGAGATGGAATGGATGGATTTATGAATTGTGATGAAGACATCAATAATTTATCTTCCTAAGATAATTTCTCTATATTTTTTTCTTGATCGCTTTATCCAAAAGAACTTGAATTATTTTCACCAAAAGGAGTGATCAAATATTGTATATGGTATTTCATAAGATTATGGGTAAAAAAATTGAATATTATTTACCTCTATTATTTTTGGAATGAGGAACAAGAAAGTGTTATGAATTTCTCATAAAATGGATCATGAGTAGAATAATTCACTTACAGTTGCTTAAAATTCCAATTGAATGATGTCCCAAATTTCTAGAAGTAAAAGTGGGTGAATCCATCAGGGCCAGGGGCCTTGAATCCTTCCATAAAAAATACCACCCCTTTAACCACATCCATAAAAGGAGGTTTCAGGTGAGTAGCATTATCTGAAGAGGTAATGACTTCATTAAAATAAAACAAGGTACTTTATTTGAGTAGCTCATCAAATGATCCATCTTCCATTAGAATCTTTTTGAAGAATTGGATTATGTGATAGTTGATCTCATCTTCTTATTTGTTGAGGCTACCATTTTATATTTATAAATGGTTGATTCTATTAACATTATTAGGTTTATAAGTTTAATTGGGAAATAATTTGCTTCTTTTGTCTCCTTTAGCTAAATACATCTATATTTTTGTTGCCAATATGCCTCTTCCTTTAACTCAAGATTATGAAACTGACTTAGAATATCTTTTTCTTTGAAAATTAAGGAATCATTATTTATTTGAATACCTATTAATTATTATATATTTATTATTTCCTCCTTAAAATCCTTCTTCTATATTAAAGTGTTCTTAAAGACTTCTTTATTTCATTTTTTAAATTTCTTTTTAAGGAATTTCTTTTTTTTAACTAGAATGTACATATCTGAGCCTAAGAAAGGTTCTATCCACCAGTAATTTATGGATTTAGTTAGGGCTAGGTAACATAAACAGATGCTTTTAAACATAAATGGGATGCTCTTTGGTATATAAAAATTTTCACTTTTCAAAACAAGAAGGTTGTGCTTAGAAATTTTTGGGTAGGCATGAAAGAGAGCTAAAAAATTGAGGACGCCAATTGAGAGAGATAAGAAAGTGATCAAGATGAACCTGAATCATAATATCTACCATCCTTATGTTTATCTAAGTAAAAGGGTTACCTTTGAGTTCAAAATCAATGAGGCCATCTCCTATGAGGAAGTTATTGAGATAAAAGAGAGCTAAAAAATTAAGGATCCCAATTGAGAGAGATAAGAAAGTGATCAAGATGAACCTAAATCATATTATCTACCATCCTTATGTTTGTCCAAGTAAAAGGGTTACATTTGAGTTCTACATAAATGAGGCCATCTCCTATGAGGAACTAAATGAGGTCTAACATAATTTCTATGAAATACCAATGGCCACGCTTATTTTTCCCTAGAGAGAGCAGAGTGTTAAAATCTCTTGTTACTATCCAGTTCCAAATCCCACAAATTTTCTAAAATGCTAAAAGGTCTTACCATAAATTTTTCCTTGCATTTTTTTAATTAGGGGCATAGATGTTAGATAAGATCCATTCTTCCTTACTATAACTATGTCTAAAAAATAAATATATGTTCATTAGTTTTCATTAGCACATCACCTTACAGTAATTATGGGGTTTAGAATACTGCTAGACCTCTTGAGGCATCCTTGTAACTAGATTATAAATAAATAGACCTTTTACAAATGTTATTAAATCACATTACAAATGCATTTTCAAAAATTTTGGTTTATTGAATAATCATAATGATAGGATCATGTCTTTTTATTAAATTTTTGAGGGTCTTCTAATTTTTGGTGTTATTTAACTCCCTGATGTTCCATGTGAAAAACTTCATTTCCTAAGTATGGTAATGTGAAATTTAATGGTTTTTTGAGAACCCTTAGCTATTTATTTCACTATTTTAATTTTACAAGTAACCATAATGGGAGATATGGCTTAGGGTTTTAGGGTAATGCCTAAATCTAATTTCTTTTTCCTTTTATTGTTCTTGAATTAAGTTTTGAATCTTTCATCTTGGTTTGCTTCTAGGTAGGGTGATTTACTAGTAGAACATTGTCCCTTATCCTTGGATATCACCATGCAGCGTTTGGTGAGCCTAGTAATACTCATTTTGAGTTAGACTGGTCCTTTTTGGCACCTATTTTATTAAATAAAGAGTTATTATGAGCCAAGGCTAGCATCGAGTGAGTTATGTTATCCTGGTTTTAATTATAGCCAAATCCCTTAAGAATCTCCTCATTTAATGTTGAAAATTGAGCACATGCCTACTCTAGGACTTTTTTAATAGGAGTGGAAAGTAGGGTCTCCACCAAAGAATGATTAGTACCTAATAAGAAACTTGATACAAGAATAGCCATATTAAGGAGAGTATTTCCCTTTTAGATTGGAGTGAATCATTCTAGGGGGAGTAAATGACACCATCTTGAAACTAGAGGGAGAATAACTTAGGGAGAGGCCCTCTAGTTAAGTAACTCAATGGAATCCTTTAATGAGTGGGGGTTCTCCATTCAAAGGTATGGTTAAATCAGTTTGAGGAAAAACATTGCACCTATACTTGGTAGTAGGAGGAAAAACATTCTTAGTGATCATAATACCTTTCAGGGGGCCCAAAGAGGATGTTCTAGGATCAATAGGGTTTGGGAGAAGGTCATCCAATTTTATAGAGTTGTCTTTGCACTCCAATTAAGGGTTTGATTTATATATCTAATCTTTCTTTGGAGTAATGAAAACTTGATTATTCTTAGGACAATCTTTTTACAAATGACTTCAAACATTATATTTGGGACAAACGATGGCCTAGTTGTCATTTTCAATGAAATGAGCCCATTCACCCTATTTATATTTTTTTATCAAATGAAGTAACAATTTATTAGTGGGAAATAAAACATGGAACTAAGCTACCACCATTATTATTTGAGATAAGTTGAGTTGATAAATGGTGATGGGTTGTCCCATTGTTTTAAAAATACCCATTATCACTTATGGTTGCCAATAATCTAATGGTATCTCTAGGAGTACTCACATTAGGATTTCATCCATAGAAGAGATTCATCAATTAGTTTTATCCTTTCACCTTGTAATAGTGATACTATATTTTACCATAAACCAAAAACCTTATAAAATAAATATAAATCAATATTCTTGGTTCATGAAGTTAAACAGAAAGAAACTCATTACCAAGGTAATCACTTCCAATTTTCCTTTAGGTTTTCATTTCAAGTTGGCTCATCTTTAGAATGAATCAATTTTTGGTCTAAATCTATTGACCCTATCCAAAATGATTTTTTCAAAATCTACATCTAATTTTTCCACCATGAAATTAGAAACAAAAACACGTACCTCATTATTCTTGATCAATAGGATGATGTGGAGATCTGACAACTCTTATCGCACCAAACACTTTCCACATACCTAGTCTACCCATGATAGGTGAGATACATGGGGGGATTGTATCTTTGTAAGTCCCAATTATTTGTTTTACTTACTCTCAATTGAAATGTTTATACTTGGATTCACTCCTTTGAGTATATTCTCAGCTCTCCTCATCCAAGTGGCATAATGGAGTCATCTCTCTTGTTATGGGTGACAATTTTTTTGAGATGAATCTATAGATTATGGGTTAGATCCCTCTGATGCCTCTTTAAATATTTATCTAACCTATCAATTATGTATTAAAATGGTTAAGGAAAATAACTAAGAAACTAAGTAATGATGCATCAATGTATAATGTCCTCCTAATTTACTGAAACCACTACTTAAAAATAAACAAGGTGTTTTTCACACAAGACTCACAACTCATGATTCATTATTACATCAATGTTTCATATGCTAGATTCAATAAGGTATATGGTTATTAAGAAGTAAATTAATGATTCTAAAGAGAGATACAATCATGGACCACTTCTAGGATATCTCTAGGCTTAGAAAAGAATACTAGAAAAGACCTACAATAATCTATCTTCTACAAATTGATAGACCCTCAAGAGTACAAGCTAGACAAGACAATATCTCACTAGGATAGACCAACAAGATTCAAGTCATTACTCAATATTATAGCATATGAGTGGAAACAACACTTGTATATTTCTTCAAGATTTCTTCAAGTATAAATCTAGCTAGATTTTTCCCAATAACTAGTAAAGGCTACTTAAAGAGTTAAAAGAATGCATATATAGCTTTTAAGAAAGGAATCTACTAAGGGAAGTCCAAAGGTCACTCAGACATGTGCCACATTGAGAATATCAATTAAAATTACATGTTAAAGAAGGGTGAGATGAATCATGTCATGTAAATAGTCTACTATTTCGAAACCAATCATAAGAATGGCAAAAGGTGGTAAAAAACCTCCAAAATTTGCATAGATAACTACCTCCATGATAAATGATCCAAGAAAATTTGAAACTTAAAATTTGTAAAATGACACATAACATTGCTCAATAGACATGAGACTCATCATGATAGTTATAGAATACCCTTTCTAACTACCAAGCATCCTATGGACACCTTTTTTCATTGATTTCATGGGAGCTCTTTGGTTTGATCAACTTTCAACAATGACCTAAACTCTCAACCTATCTATTATTCACTTATTTTGCCTACACAAAATGCTCAAGATATTACAATTTTTAGCCTCCATTCTTGCCAAGATTTTTTTGACTCCAATAGCTATTTTCCATAGTTTATAATTGAACTTTGTGTGGCCATCACCTTTCTTATTCCTTCAAAACATTTTCCTCAGACTTAATTTTCTTTCAGACTTTTTTCCATGTACTGTTTAACTATGAAAAATTCCCTTTGAATCATGGAAAGTCCCTTTTATAATCTCTACATGGGACACTTTTGCTTTCAAGATGTCTTTTGAGGAACTTTTTGGGGCACTTGGATTTAAAGGTGTCCTTTGAAAGATTTGTCTTGGCCACTTTTCCCAAAAGAATTCCTTTAAGATTTTTTATTTATGCACTCTTTCACTTTTCTTTAATGTTTTTGGTGAACCTATCTTTCAAAAAAATTCCCCAAGAAAATATTTTGGGATTTTTTTTGGTCCTTCATAAATGTTATAAAGTGTCCTCTTAGCTTTGTGTTTGTTTTACTTCGTTGTGGAGGGGTACCCTTTAAAAACTTTGAAAAGGACCATTTTTTAAAAAACTTACCCTCTAGAAGGATTTCAGAGTGTTCTTCAAAAAATATGAAGTGCCATTTGAGAAAATGAAAATGACCCCTTAAACATTTTTGAAATGGACCTTTGAAGTTCTTGCAAATGACCCTTCTGAAAGGAAAATTATCCCTTCAAAAACTTTGAACTAAGCCAAAAGTACCCTTCAAAAAAATGAAGATGACCCCTTCGACTTTTTGAAATGGTCCCTTAGCTCAAAAATGGTCCTTCAGGGAAAATGTTTTGGAAAAAATGTTTGAAATAATTCTTGACACTTAAACAAAAAACCCAAAACAAAAAATTTGAAAGAATGAAAACTTTTACTTTTTTTGTAGGATTTGTATAGAATATCTCCTCTAGATGAAATATACATAATAGGAAAACTTGAAGTCCTACAGTTATGGAAACTAAAAGTTAAAAACCAAGATAAACCCAAAGTGAATGGCTGAGCTTAAATGACTAAGTCCAAAAATGTTTTTGAAGTAAGTATTTGAACATGAAAAACTTTACTTATGCTTCAGTGAAGGACCTCAGATGTAGTACATAGGAAAATTGAACTAGGATGAAGAAACCCACATGATCATCTTCCTCTACAATTGTTGCACATATAAGATCTTACACTTTGAAAATGTTCTTTAAACTCTGCTCATACATGTTAGAATGACACAAAGAAAGTAAAAGGACCTAGACAATAAATTGTTCAAAGCTAATAACATTCATATTATGTTGAATAATCTTGAGATCACTCTATGACAAGATATTTACCCCTAAAAGATCTAAAGGCAAAATTTTCATATAGGGGTGCCCAATTTTAACTTGTAGGGTCAAATTTGGTCAACAAGACACATTATGGACCTCTAATGTAGTAGGGTCCATGACTTCCTTTAGATTCCCTTAGATCATGTCACATAGATCTAAATTAACCCCTAGACCATCTTTGTTACTCTAGTTTTACTTCATGGCACATATATATATATATATATATATAATTATCCATTATATTTTTTTGTTTTCCTACCAAATGTCAAAATCAAAATGTTGAGGTCCTTCTACTTCATTTCCACCCTCACGACTTGCCCTCACCAAAAATTAATATGATTTTGGAATATACAACTATTTATTAGATGTTATCATTCATGGATGATTTTGATAGATATAACAAAATAAATAAAAAATCTAAAGACCAAGCCAAGACCATATTCACAAAACTATTATGAGCATTATGTTATGTGGTCATGACCTTCAGACTAAAAAAATTAATAACTACTTATAAAATGGATATGGCACACATATTTCATGCTTTTAAACATAATACCATGGAATATTAAGTTGAATTATTTTCAAAATTTAAACTTCAAAAATATCATGGTAAGAATTATGTCAAATATTTGAACACTTATAGAAATATATAGTAACCTTGAATAAATGTTTTTTGGGCTATAATTTAGAAAATTGGTTGGCTATAAATTTTTTTAGAGAGACTTAGAAGTTAATCAAAATAAAATAAATGATAACATAGAAATGCCTACAAAAAATGGGATAAATTAATTAAGGTGTTTATAGGGAAGAATTCAATCAATAAAACTCAACCATTTTTTATTATTTTTTCCAAAAAATAATCAAAGTTTAAGTAGGATGCCCATTTTAAATAGAGTTTTGATCACTCAAATATCTACTTAATCAACTAGTTCTCGTGCCTCTAATTATAAATTTTATATATATATATATATATATATATATATAGATATATATATATATATATATAGATATATACATATACATATATATATACATATAAATATATATATATATATATACATATATATATATAGACATATATATATACATATATACATATATATATATATACATATATACATATATATATATACATATATATATATATATACATTCATATATATATATATATATATATATATACATACATACATATATATATATATATATATATATACATACATGCATATATACATACATACATACATATACATATATATATATATATATATTTCTAGTACAGATCATGTAATGGGGGATTTTTTACCATAGTATAATGATTATCATAAGGAACACATAATATATTACATCAACCATACACTTGTGGATTATGAAAATAATAATAATGGAATGAAGAAGTTATCTAGATTTTTTTTTTGGTATAGACAAATCAATACTATATGATTAATAATAAAACACATGTAATAATAAATGTGTATCCATTAAATTACCTACTATCAATCTAAATTTCACCCTTAAGGAGGTTTTTCAAGCCTTCCTCATTCACTTGATATAATGGAGACACCTCTAGGATGTGTGTGGCCTAGTTATTGAGGTGAATCTCTAGGTTAGGAATAGATCCCTTTATGTATCACCTAAAACTACTAATAAACCTATTGATTTTAAGGAAAAGGGATAGAGATAACTAAAAATAATTAAAATGGAGGTTATGTACCAAATTTCCTATCCATTTGCACTCATTTATATGCACACTATGAACTATAAGATTGAATGAACATATACTAATATTAAACTAAACCTATTACAACATTAATTTTTAGAGAGGTAAGACATTATAATACTATGATGGGATATTGGTTCCAATTTTATTCCACATATAACCCTTGATGAAACTAACTACAACCTATAATAGTGAATCAAACTGTATGAAGGTAAGAAGAATGAGACAACAAACAAAGGTGAACTCAATCTACACTTGATCAGATCAACCATTCAAAGGTTTACACTAATTATATCCATAAAAAGATGAAAAAATAGTCATATATTTATTTAATGCATACAAAAATAGTAGGTATTCACCATACTCAGGTGTAAGGATCCATATAATCCCATTCAAGGTGTATATCTAAGAGAAATGAGAGAGTGAAGAGAAAAGGGACATTGAGAGATATCATCATGGTGCCCACATTTCATGAGATCAGTTACAAATATTAAAAATGAACAATAATTATTTCAAGTAACTCTTATATACAAGTGTCACACTTTTTTATGACATTATTTGAGGTGTGACATAGGAGCTCTTCATTGCCTTGCATGACTCAACACTCTTACTCATAAAACTAACCTAATTTTATTGAGGGGTTACACCTTAAATAAATACCTCCAACATGTTTTCATCTCTTCTTGACACCTCATGAGATGATATGAAACTCCTCAAACTGATGTAATATGTCTGACATCTCACATGCTCACTTTATCATATTGTCAAACTTGCCAAATGCATTGTGAAAACATGAAACCTAGTGAATTCACATGATTTGGGAAGATAAGATGCCTAATTATTATTTTAACATAATTTTCATGTTTTCATATACCTCCATGTAATTTTTTAGCTCTCTATTCCAGATGAAACTTCTGAAAATGCTAAATCTGGTATTATAGGCCTCAAAAATCCCTAAATTGTCTTAGGGGGTCAAAATGAGTTGTATGCATCACCTAGTTACATTATTGGTTTAATTGGATAATTTAAAATGGGGAATACTTGTGATATTTGGAAAATCTTATAAATTATTCATAAAACTTCAAAATAAAAATTCTTTCTAGACTACATGTTTGTTGCCCTTAAGGGGAATAAAGACCTATGTTTTAGAATTTTCTCTCTCCTCATGAAATTTATGGAAATTATACAACTTGTAAAAGTTTTATAATGTTTATAATAACCTTAATTAAAAATTTCATGATTTTTGGAGCTCCAAAACTCAAGTTATGACCTTTTTAGTGTTGCCTCACCTTGCATTTTCTTCATTTCTCCATGACTAAAGGTCTATATTTTGAAATTTTCTCAAGTTATTTGAGGATTAAATACATAATTATTTTATCATTATACCTATATGATCCCCTATAACCATTAAAACCATTTTATGCATTGAATTAAACACATGAATTTCCTAAAACACCTTTTATGACTGCAAAACTTGTATTCTTAAAACCCTATAACATATACCTACCCATTTCACCATTATTTTCATTGAATATTTGATTGAATAAGATTTTATAAGGGTTTTTAGGCATTTTAATAACTCAAAACTTTTAATTTTCATCAGTGAATTTATAAATGCCCCAAAACTTTCCAAAATTGAGCTTTGTGGTTTTAAATGGTTTTTAGGGCACCCATCTTATTAGCAATTATTCATAGAGATGAAGCACTTTATTACACAAACAATGACAAAAAATAAAATTGAATTAGGGTCTGATTAGTTTCTTAATAGATATATTTCCAACTATCTCTCTCTCTCTTTCCAACACATACTAATCATTTGAAATTGACCCTCTCAATCTTGGTAAGGGCTCAATGAAGGAGCTGAGAGGTTTTTAATCTTTCCTAGACTTGAAACTTCTTACTAGGCATGGTTTGAGTTTTATATGAATATACTTAGTGAATATTTGAATAATAATTGATAACTTTTTAGCATGATATAGGTTGTTTAAACTTTTACATGAGGTGTTGAGGTCCATAATATTGAATATAAGTTCATCTCTAAAGATCTACGTATGCATCAATGAAGATGCTCTGGGTGAGCTATGAAGATGTAAATATTGTAATTGATGTCAAAGGTCTATAATTATTGGTGATAAAGGCCCCATTTTATTTAATGGAGTTTTTAATTTTTATATCTTGGCTAATGTGTGTTGATAATTATTTAATATTAATGAATATATTTTTAGTTGCATATAAGTCAAAAGAGGGCCCATGGAGAAGTCAAAGAGTCATGGGGTAAAAGATGAAAGAGGAATGGGATGAATTCTCTCATGAAGAGTCATCTTGATGAATTCTAAGAGTCACCATGTGAAGATAAAATATGTATGGCACATTTTTCCATGAAGGGACACTTTAAGGAATACAAAAAGTCACCAAGATAAAAACAAAAGAGGAAAGGATGTATTTGCTTATGAAGGGTCACAACTTACTTTTCAAATGTAAGGATAAAAAGGGTCATACATGTTTGAAACCATTTTATATGAGTATTGAAGAGTCACAAAGGGTGAATACCAAAGGTATTTTGGAAAGCTATAAATAAAGGCTTGAGAAGCCATTTATGATACTAAAGAGAGTGCATGGTTGTATTTTTTTTCAAAGAGAGAAAAGTAGGAGATATTATAGATTTCTATCATTTTTTGAGTAATAAACATTGAAAAATAGTTTTTTTTATATACACAAGAGGGGTTGGTGATCTTGTGGGTTCTTGCTCACAAATTTTTCTAAGGGGTTGGTTCTCACAAATAGTTATTGTGTTAGTGCTCAGAAAAGGGGTTGGTGCTTGTGAACTTTGTATTTTAATTTGGTGCTCATTCATATACTTGATATTTTTCTTCATGGTTTTTCCTACTTTGGGTTTCCATATAAAAATCAGCTCTCTCTCTCTCTCTCTCTCTCTCTCTCTCTCTCTCTCTCTCTCTCTCTCTCTCTCTCTCTCTCTCTCTCTCTCTCTCTCTCTCTCTCTCTCTCTCTCTCTCTCTCTCTCATGTGGTGCAAATTATTGTTAAGTGGTTAAAGAAAAGAAATTAGATTAAGTAAAAAGATTATGTTGTCTATGGTATAAGAGAATGGGGCACATAAATTTTGACAATCTTGTCAACATCAACAAAAAGCAAGTAGTCAAAAATCTTCCAAAGATTACAAAGCCATTAGACAAACTTTGTGAACCTTGTCAGCATGGAAAACAGGCTAGAAGGTGGTTCAAAACAAAAGAGTACTCAACCACTCAAATGCTAGAGCTTGTTCACACTAATATTTTTGGACCTATGAGAACTCAAAGTACTTAAGGTGAGAAATGTTTCATGTTTCTTATTGATGATTTTTCATGTATAACTTGGATAATATTTTTAAAGAAAAAATTAGAAGCTTTCAGACATTTCAAAGCATTAGTTGAGAATGAAACCAATTTGAAGATTAAGTGTCTAAGATCAGATCAACAAGGAGAATTCATGTCAGATCAATTTATTGAGTTTTGTGAAGACCATGGAATAAAGAGACATTATTCAGCAACTAGAAATCCACAGTAAAATGGAGTAGCTGAAGGGGAAAATAGAATAGTTCAAGAGATGGCAAAGACAATGCTAAATGAATCCAATAACTCAAATAAATATTGGAGAGAGGGAGTTTCTATAGAAGCTCATATTCATAATAGATCATTATTGAGAGTCAATAGTGACAAGACTCCTTATAAGCTATGGAAATACAAACCAGTAATAGTTGATTATTTTAGAGTTTTTGGCAGTAGATGCTTCATAAAGAAAACCGATGAAAAAATTGGTATGTTTGAATCTAGAGTAGATGAAGGTATATTTATTGTTTATTCTTACAAAATTAAAGCTTATAAATGTTATAACAAAAGAACCAATAAATTTTTTGAAAGTGCAAGTGTCAGGATAGAAGAAGATGGAACACAAATATTCAATGATCTAGTAGATATTCTTGAAATCATTGAAGAGGAAGATTTTGAAAAATCAGATGAAGATGAGAAGGAGAGAAAGGACACCAAGACACCATCCAAATATGTTCATATAACTCATAATTAAAGTGACATCATCAAGGACATAAATTAAATAATTCACACTAGAAGAATGATGGTAAGTGAATCTGAGCAAGTTAATTTCTCTTTGTTGTCCAAAATTTAGCCTAGTACTTTTTAAGAAGTTAGACATGATAAGCATTAGGTTAAGGCTATGGATGAATAATTAAATTAGATATAAAATAATTATACTTGGGAATTAGTTCCTAGACCAATAGATAATAATGTGATAGGAAAAAAATGGGTTTATAGAAATATGTTGAATAAAAATGGAGAAGTGACTAGAAATAAAGCAAGAATAATATGTATAAGATATGCTCAGATTGAGGGAATAGATTTTGAAGAAACATTTACACTAGTGGAAATGTTAGAGGCTATTACAATGTTTCTTGCATATGCACTATTTAAAATTTTCAAAATGTTTCAGATGGATGTCAAATCTACCTTCCTATATGGGAATCTAGAAGAAGAGGTCTACATTGAGAAGCTTGAGGGATTTATTCTCTCAAATATTAGTAGCCATGTATGAAAATTCAATAAAGAATTATATGGATTGAAATAAGATCCCAGAGCTTGGGATACAAGACTTGATAAGTACCTATAGGATCAATGTTTTAAGAGAGAATTTGCTGATAGTAATCTCTACATCAAAATAGAAGGTGAGCATCAATTGATTATTGTGGTATATGTTGATGAGATCATTTTTGGAGGTAATATTGAAAATATGACAAAAGAATTTTTTGATAATATGTAAAATGAATTTGAGATGTCTATGCTTGGATAACTGTCATTTTTCTTAGGATTGCAAATATTTCAATTAGATAAAGGAATTTTCACATCTCAAAGTAAATATGCCACGGAAATGTTGAAGAAATTTGGTTTTGAGGATTGTGCACTATTTGGCACACCAATGTGTATAGGAAATAATGTGAGCAAGGATGAAGATTTAGTTTTTATAGATCAATCTTTATATAGATCTATGATTGGTAGTCTTTTATATTTGATAGCATTAAAGTCAGACATCATGCATGTAGTAGCTATAGTTGTAAGATATTCGATAGTCATGTTTAGTTGGTGATGAGAATATTTAGATATATCAAGGGGACATTAGATTATGGATTATGGTATCCCATAGGTAGAGATTTCAATTTGGTTGCTTATATAGATTCAGATTGGGTAGGATACTTGGATGAAAAAAAGAGTATAAGTGGAGGAGATTTCTTTCTTGGTGATAGCTTAGTATCATGGCTAAGTAAAAAGCAAAATTTAGTATCACTTTCTATAGATGAAGCAAAATATATTGTAGTGTTTATGTGTTGTACTCAAGTGCTTTGGATGAAACAAGCTTTGAAAGATATTAAGGTAAAATATGATGAACCTATTTCTATTTTCTGTGACAAAATAAGTGCTATTAATATTTTGAAGAATCCAGTAATGCTTTCAAGAACAAAACATATTCCCATTAGATATCACTTCTTGAGAGATTAGGTTGCAGATGAATAGGTTAAGATGGAATATACCAGTACTATAGAATAAATTGTAGATATTTTCACAAAGGCACTACCAAAAGACACATTCGAGTATCTATGAGAGAAGTTGGGAGTAATTTATTTTACTTCTTGCCATTGAGGTTTAGCATCAATTGAGGGGGAGATAAGTGTTATCTCTAGGTAGGACCTTTTCCATTGATGTCAAAAGGGGACAATAAAAGGTACAAGTATAGGTATAGGGAATAGGTATAGATTGCTACATTAAGAGGGAATTACTATACATTTTTTAGATGGTAGTATGTGCAAGTTTTAGGATGTGATAGTTTTAGTTTGAGGTTGCCATCAATGACAAAGGGGGAGATTGTTGGAAATATTATCATTGATGTCAAAGGTCTAGCATTATTGGTGATAAAGACCCCCTTGCATTTAATGGTGTTCTTAATTTTCATATATTGGCTAATGTGTGTTAATATTTATTTAATATTAATGAATATATTTTTTGTTGCATATAAGTTAAAATAGTGTCCATGGAGAAGTCAAAGATTCATGGGGTAAAAGATGAAAGATGAATGGGACACATTTTCTCATGAAGAGTCATCTTGAGGAATGTTGGGGGATCAAACCAACAATAGATTACACTTGTGAAAGCAATAAACGCGAAAATAAATCAGATAGATAAGTAACTAAAATGATAAATAGCACAGAACAAGATATACAAGAAAACACCCTGAAAACTTGTATTGAAAATCTTTACAATAGGAATACAATTTGAAGAAACTTCGTTCTTCCACACCTCTCTCAGATGCACACAAGATCTCTCACTAGATCTCTATTCCTCAAGAGCTCTCTCTCAAGTACACTCAAATCCAACAACCTGGATTGATGCAACTCTGTACTATCCTTCAAACATTCACAATGTTCTACTATTACAATTCTACACTTCTCTTACACTCTACCATTCTAAGCTAAGAAGATCTTCCTACATATAGAAATAGGAAACTTGAGCATGCTCTTACAATAAATAGTTAAGCCTCTTGAACAAGGGATCTAAAAATAATATTGCTAATAATAGAGATGCAAGCTTGAGTCCACAACTCAAACTTATCATGCAAACACTCACTGCTGTCCACGGAAATAGCTTTCTGGACACGCAGGTAACCGACGTCGGTTCCTGCCTGTTCGCCTGTGACCGTCGCCGACCGACCCTATTACCAACGTCGGTGCCTCTGCAACTGCTACTGACCGACGTCGATCGCTCCTGATCGACGCCGGCATCTGTGTAGACCTGAACTTGTTTTAGTATGCTCCTTAGTGAAGCTTTTAGCTCCACACCCTAACAATCTCCCACTTGGAGATAAACCAGCTGCACCAACCTGTACAGCATCATCTTCTAGCTCCTCCATCTTCAACTCAATCATGAAGACCAATAGAAGTTGAATGCAAGTTCAACTTCTCCTTCGTAACCGGCTTTGTTAGCATATCAGCAGGATTCTTGTCTGTATGAATTTTCTCCAGCTTCAACTCACCATCTTCCAATACCTGCCGTATGAAGTGGTACCTTAGCTGTATGTGCTTGGTTCTTGAGTAAAAAGCTGAGTTCTTAGCCAAATGGATTGCACTCTGACTATCACTATACAATCTGCAACTCCCATGCTCCCTTCCAAGCTCTTCCATGAACCGTGTCATCCATATCATCTCCTTGCTAGCTTCTATAGCTGCAATATACTCTACTTCTGTAGTTGACAAGGCTACAACCTTCTGCAACTTAGATATCCAACTAACCGCTGTTCCACCTACAGTAAAAACATAACCTATGGTGCTCCTCCTGCCATCTAAATCCCCTGCCATATCTGAATCTACATAACCATGTAGAGAAGTACCTGAACCTCCATAGCATAAATGCTTGCTGCTGGTTCCTCTCAGATATCTAAGGATCCATTGAACCACTTTCCAATGTTCCTTACCTGGATTGGCCATATACTTACTTAATACTCCCACTACTTGGGCAATATCTAATCTAGTACACACCATTGCATACATCAAACTCCCTACTGCGGAAGAATATGGAACCAAACTCATGTACTCTACCTCATCATGTGAATTGGGACATTGTTCTTTGCTTAACTTAAAATGTCCAACCATAGGTGTACTTACCGGTTTTGCATCCTGCATATTAAACCTCTCCAGCACCTTATTCACATAATATTCTTGAGACAATATCAACCTGTGATTTTTCCTGTCTCTCCTAATGCTCATGCCAAGGATCTTCTTTGCTGCTCCCAAATCCTTCATAGCAAACGTTTGAGCTAACTTCTCCTTAAGCTCAGAGATATCCTGCATGTGAGACCCTGCAACCAGCATGTCATCTACATACAACAATAGAATAATATATCTACCGTTATCAAATCTCTTGAAATACACACAATGGTCTGATTGACACCTGTTGTAGCCATGCTTAGTCATAACCCTGTCAAATTTCAAGTACCATTGCCTTGGAGCTTGCTTGAGGCCATACAAGCTTTTCTTTAACCTGCACACAAACTTCTCCTTACCCTTGACCTCAAAACCTTCTGGCTATTCCATATAGATTTCCTCATCCAAATCTCCATGAAGAAATGATGTCTTAACATCTAGCTGCTCGAGATGCAAATCCTCAAAAGCAACCAAAGACAATACAACCCTTATTGAAGTCATTTTGACAACCGAAGAAAAAATTTCACCAAAGTCAATACCTGGCTTCTGTGCAAATCCTTTTACCACTAATCTGGCCTTATATCGCATCTGTCCATCCTCACTTTCCTTCAACCTATAGGTCCATCTGTTCTTCAGTGTTCTCTTACCAGCTGGCAATTCAACCAAATCCCATGTTTGGTTCTCTCTTAAGGACTCCATCTCCTCAACCATGCCACACTCCCACTTACTCCTGGACTCCACCTGTAATGCTTCTTCAAAACTCTCTGGTTCTCCACCATCAGTTAGCAATAAATAATATAAGGAGAATATCTAATTAGAGGCTTACTTACCCTTTCAGACCTCCTGGTGGGTGTCTTGGACTTGTTTTCAACAATCTGTCCACCCAAATTTTCTGACAGTGACCGACCTCGGCCACCTGTAGACCTGTCACTCGCCGTCGTCAGTTCTGCCTGACCGACCTCGGTGCCTGGTCTACTAACGTCGGTCTCTGTATGACCGACATCAGTTTCTGTACTGCCAATGCTGGTTCCTAATCTACCGACGTCGATCTCTGTGTTTTGCTGCAAGTGATTATTTCTTTTTCCCGTGAGCTCATTTTGGACCATAACTTCATCCAATTCACTATTGCTCTGCCCAGATTGATCTAGCTTCCTTATCTGATCACTGTACATCACTCTTTCATTGAAAACAACATCATGGCTCCTGATTACCTTGTTAGCTCCTAGATTCCTAAATCTGAAACCAAAATCATCTGAGCCATAGCCTATAAACGTGCACCTCATAGACTTAGGATCAAGCTTCTTTCTATTTTCCTTATCTATATGCACAGAGGCTTCACTACCAAAAACTTTGAGATATGAGAGATCTACCTTTTTACCTGTCCATGCCTCTTCTGGGATTCCACCATCCAGAGTTGTAGAGGGTCCTCTGTTAATCAGGTACACTGCGATGTCAACTGCTTCTACCCAAAACTCTAAGGGCAACCCTGGATGCAATCTCATACATCTTACACGCTCCATAATAGTTCTGTTCATCCTTTCAGCAATACCATTATGCTGAGGTGTCCTTGGAACCATCCTTTGCCTACGGATTCCTTGTGTATAACAATACAATTTGAACTTAAGACTGCAAAACTCACTGCCATTATTAGATCTCAGACACTTTAACTTTCTGCCTATTTCATTCTCAACCATAGCCTTCCAAAACTTAAAAGTCTCAAAAACATCAGATTTCTTTTTAATACAGTAGATCCATACCTTTCTTGTGGCATCATCTATGAATGTAACATAGTACCGTGATCTGCCAATAGAGGCTACCTGAGCTGGTCCCCACACGTCTGTGTGAACAAGCTGTAACTTCTGCCTTTTCTTAGTAGACCCAGTCTTGAGAAAACTAGCCCTTTTCTATTTTCCAAATACACAATGCTCACAAAACTCTAGATCCATACTTTTCAAATCTAAAAGCATACCTTTAGACTTAAGTATTGACATCCCCTTCTCACTCATGTGGCCAAGCCTTGAGTGCCACAATTTACAATCCACACCTGAAGTAGATAAAACTGAAGGAGATTTGTTAGTAACACAATTACACAAGTAGAGAGTACCTTCTCTCTTACCTCTGGCCATAACTAGTGCACCCTTGGTCACCTTCCAAGAATTTGCTGTGAGAGTTACTGTACAACCCTCATCACCTAGCTTACCTGCAGAAATCATATTTCTCTTCAAACTAGGAACATGCATCACTTCTCTCAACACCCATGTGTTGCCATTTTGCATCTTCAGCTGCACTTTACCTTTGCCAGTAATCTTACAAGGCTCATCATCCCCTAAGTATACTATTCCAAAATCTCCATGGATATAGTCACTGAAATACTCTCTGTTAGGGGTAGCATGGAAAGATGCACCAGAATCTAATACCCAAGATTCTATGTTACTATGCAAAGAGAAAATTAAAGCATCCTGTGCAATACCTGCAACCTTGGCTTCTTCCTTTCCTTCGTGCTGGTTGTCCTCCTTAGGCTTTGACCAACAATCTCTGCTTATGTGCCCTATCTTTCCACAGTTCTAGCATTGTGGCTTCCTGCCATTTTTGGATTTGGATCTTCCTCTCACCTTAGACTTAGATCTTGATCTCCTCTTGCTCTTTTCTTTTTGCCTTCCCCTGCTCTCAAAATTTAAAGCGTTCCCAGATGTCTCTTCTATGCTTTTCCTGCGTATTTCCTCATTCAAGATAACACTAACCACATCCTCTACTTTCAAAATATTTGATGCAGATGTAGTATTAGAAACTGCCATTACTAAGCCATGCCAGCTTTCAGGCAAAGAACATAATATCAAAAGAGCTTTTATTTCATCGTCAAATACAATATTGACAGAAGTTAACTGATTTACAATACCATTGAAATCATTCAGATGAGTAGAAACAGATCCACCTTCATTCATATGCAAATTAAATAACTGCTTCATAAGATATACCTTATTTGAAGCTGAGGGTTTTTCATACATATTTGCTAATGTGGTCATCATCTCTACCGTTGTTTTTGCCTATGACAAATTAGATATCACAGTGGAGGCCAGACTCAGTCTTATAGACCCAAGAGCCTTTCTGTCAAGAACTTCCCATTCTTCATCCTCCATGTCCTTGGGCTTCTTTGCTATCCCACCTAACGGTAAGTAGAGATCCTTCTGATACAGATAGTCCTCTATCTACATTCTCCAATGTTGGTAGTTCTTGCCATTAAACTTTTCCATTCTCAGCTTACTTTCTTCTACCATTGCTTCTCCCACTCAAATAGAAATTCCTGCAGAAACACCTGTGAGCAACGTGTAATCTGTAACCTGTAACCTGTAACCAAGGCTCTGATACCACTTGTTGGGGGATCAAACCAACAATAGATTACACTTATGAAAGCAATAAATGTGGAAATAAATCAGATAGATAAGTAACTAAAATGATAAATAACACAGAACAAGATATACAAGAAAACACCCTGAAAACTTGTATTGAAACTCTTTACAATAGGAATATAATTTGAAGAAACTTCATTCTTCCACACCTCTCTCAGATGCACACAAGATCTCTCACTAGATCTCTATTCCTCAAGAGCTCTCTCTCAAGTACACTCAAATCCAACAACCTGGATTGATGCAACTCTGTACTGTCCTTCAAACATTCACAATGTTCTACTATTACAGTTCTACACTTCTCTTACACTCTACCATTCTAAGCTAAGAAGATCTTCCTACATATAGAAATAGGAAACTTGAGCATGCTCTTACAACAAACAGTTAAGCCTCTTGAACAAGGGCTCTAAAAATAATATTGCTAATAATAGAGACGCAAGCTTGAGTCCACGACTCAAACTTATCATGCAAACACTCACTGCTGTCCACGGAAATAGCTTTCTGGACACACAGGTAACCGACATCGGTTCCTGCCTGTTCGCCTGTGACCATCACCGGCCGACCCTATTGCCGACGTCGGTGCCTCTGCAACTGCTACTGACCGACGTCGGTCACTCCTGACCGACGCCGGCGTCTTTGTAGACCCGAACCTGTTTTAGTATGCTCCTTGGTGAAGCTTTTAGCTCCACACCCTAACAAGGAATTCCAAGAGTCACCATGTAAATACAAAAGACGTATGGCACATTTTTCCATGAAGAGACACTTTAAGGAATATGAACAGTCACCAAGATAAAAGACAAAAGAGGAAAGGATGCTTTTTCTTATGAAGGGTCACCATATGACTTTTCAAATGCAAGGATATGAGGGGTCATGCAAGTTTGGTGCCATTTTACATGCAGAGTGAAGAGTCACAAAGGGTGAATACCAAAGGTCTTTTGGAAAGCTATAAATAAAGGGTTGAGAAGCCTTTTGTGATATTCAAGAGAGTGAATGGTTTGTATTTATTTTTGAAGAGAGAAAATTAGAAGTTATTGTAGAGTTATATCATTTGTTGAGTAAACAACATTGAGAGATAGTTGTGTTTTATACAGAAGAGTGGTTGGTGCTCCTGTGGGTTGGTGCTCACACATATTTGAAAGGGGTTTCTTCACTTATGGGTTGTTTCTCACAAATATTATATATATTGGTGCTCAACAAAGGGGTTGGTGCTCCTATGATTTGGTGCTTGCGAACTTTATATTTTGAGTTGGTGCTCATTAATATACTTGAGATTATTCCCCATGGTTTTTTCCACTTTGGGTTTCCACATAAAAATGCTCTCTCTCTCTCTCTCTCTCTCTCTCTCTCTCTCTCTCTCTCTCTCTCTCTCTCTCTCTCTCTCTCTCTCTCTCTCTCTCTCTCTCTCATGGGGTGTAAATTATTGTTTCAATTTTATTTCATATCTTGAATGTGTGATGAAGTGGTTAAAGAAAAGAAATTAGATCAAGTAAAAATATATATAATATATTGATGCACCACCCTCTTAATATATTTCATGCTTAATAGAAGATCCTTAGTCAGGATTCAAATATCTATAAGCATATATGAATATGTTCCATTGAAGCTATGAATATGTATTATTTAATATATAAAAAATATTAATTGTATAAGTTTTCTTGAGAATACATAAGAGGCAATGGAGCACTTATGAGATTTTCAAGGTGAAGTCTATAAGGGTAAGTACTTCAGTCCAAGTCTATAAGTAGACTAGTTATAGATATTTCTTAGCTGAATAAACATCTGAGATGTTGACAAGACATATGAAGAATTTTTAATAATATTTAATAATGATAGGAGATTTCATGACATATATATAAGGTTTTGAGATCTTGGATAGTGGTTATAAGGTTAGCATCAAGACCTAGTGTGACTTGCAGGTCAAAGACATAAAAAGGAAAAAGAGAGATGGTGGCTAGATGGGGTATCAAGATCAATTTCCATAACAAGAGTTAGTAGGTGAACATATATAAAGTGAGTAAAGTTTTTTTTAAGTATTTACTTGAATTTATAGATCATGATCTACAACAAATTTTTTGGAAAAGTGTTTCAAGGTCTCTAGAGTGCACATAATGAAGAGATGTGGTTTTTAAAGTGCTCATTGGCATGTATATAATCTACATGAGAAATTAATATATTCATGGTAGATTAGGAAGGGTTATAGATCACATTTCCAATCATTTTTTTTATAAATAGGATCTAAGATGTATGAATGATTGTTAAGACTAGAAGTAGCTTTAAACCCTCAAAGAACCCTAACAATGAATTGATGTTGAAGATCTTGTTCTAAAGAGATTCGAATGGTTTGATATGGCTAGATAAGTGATTGGAGATTGAATTAAACTCTATCAATCATTTATTAGTGTACTTTGTTTCTCAAGTGAGTGAGCAAACCCTACAAGAAAGTGTTTTTTTGGAGATTTGTTGTAGCTGGTAGAGTTGATCTAGTCAAATTTATTAATTAGATAAAGGTCAAAGTGTGAGACTTGTAGTTTTTTTCCATGAAGTTTTTTGGATAGATAATTTATCTCAGGTGTGAAAATTTGGTGATCTAAGTTATCTAGTTGTAAAATTACCTAATGGTGTAGATAGTAAGAAAATCAAGCATAAGCAAGAAGATGATTCTTGATGTGTTTTCATGTAATAATAATGGATTAAAGTTTATGATGATTTTTTTAGGAATTTAATGATATATACATGTTTTTTATAATCTTTTAAGTAAATTTAATAAGTTATAACATTGAAGCCAAAACGGCATATTAGGATGAGTGGAGTCTGTGAGAGAGAAGATCAGTAGATTGGTCTATAAGACCAATAGTTGTCATTATTAGTTTTAATAATTTTGATGTATTTTTCTCAAATATGTTATAATATCTTGTTCATGCATTGAAATCCATTAAAAATATTCAATTATTTGTCATAAGTTCATGTTTTTTGAATTGTTTTGAATTTAGTTGGTATTTCTGAGTGAGCATCTTGTAGAGAAGAGATTGAACTATAAACCCTGAGTTGAAGCATATGATGAAGTTTTTTATTACCTTTAGGTCATGAGGGTTTTTAATATTTCATTTTTTTCCATGAATTTTCATCAATATTTTTTGTATTCTTCAAATGTTTAAGATAATGTTTTTGTGTATACACAGGCCTATTGTGAGTAGTGGTTTGAGAAAGGGTTCAAATAGTGGTTAGACCTAAAATGTGTTATGGACCTAAAGTTAAGTTGTATAAGGTATTATTTAGTTTAATGTAATTTTTTTCTTATATGTTATGTGTTTGAATATTCTTCAAGTACATAAAAAGGTAACATGTTGCTAAGAAGGCCTTTTATGTCTCCATAAAGCCTAAAAAAAGAGTAAGGATTAATTGAGCTATAGGGGACCTAATGTATTGGTTGATTAATGTTTTAAGTATATTAATTTTATATTTTAAGATATATTATATGTTTTAACTAAGAATATGATAATGTTTGACCAATGAGTAATGATATGATCAAGTGACTTTATAAATATTAGGCAATTTAGGCCTATTTATGGATGCTTAGAGAGTGTGGAGAACAAGTTCATGATATATAACATTGGTGAGTATAAAGAGGTCATGAATCTGATCATAGAAGTTTCATGAATATTTATATAGGTTATACATATGAGGATTGAGGTTAGAAGACCTAATAAATCCATGAAGAGGGCTAGTTGAGTGAGGAAGGCTAAAAACCAATTTTGAGAGGGTTAGAAGTGAGAAAAGAGATGAGAATGAAGAACATCATCTATTATATAAACAACAAGTTTTTCTTAAGTTTATCAAGTGGTTTAAGTGGATGAGGTATTGTTGAGTCATCTATGGGTTCATGCCTCCTTGCAAGTGGGTGCTTGCTAAAGCTTAGCAGAGTTGGTGTTAATCTAGTTGGGGTTGGTGCTTCACTAAATTTTGTTGTTGTCTTATATTAATATATACCATTTTCATCATTAATGGGTTTTATTCCCTTTATGTTTTTTCCATGTATATACTATGTTCATATGTTTCATGATATTGTGGAATGATGCTTATAATTGCTAAGATATACATGCATGTTATAATGGTTAATGTTTGTTTAAGTATAATTGAATGAAAGTTTTAAATACTGATTCATCCCCACTCCTAGTCATTTTTATTCCAATAGTCAACTATACCACAAATCCTTAATTTGGTATTGTATACCTACTTGGTTATAATGACATATTTATCATATAGAGTTTGAATAAAAATCCATGTATCATTCCTCTCAATTTAATCCTTCTCAAATTTCATAGCATCAACCCATTCTTTATATTGACTAGCTTATGCATACCTTATAGGTTCACTAGCCACATATGACATGTTGAAATGTTATTATAATTAATGTTAAAAGGGTGCATCATGTAAAGGCATAATGGTCATTACTATCAAAGGTCTATTTGGTCAGGTGGTTGACCATGGTAGTGTCATAAAAATGTATGAATTAGTGAGTGACTATTGTCGATATGAGTATCATGTTAAGAGTGTGTTCTCAGTTGGCATCATGATGTTTTGAAAGGTGATTATTGGTCAATATTGAAGTCAAGATTTATTTCAAAGGATGTCAAAGGTGTATCATTTCAAGAGTGGTTGTGTGTGATATCAAGAAGCATCTTGTGAATATTGGTTTCAAAGGTAGCTAAGGATAGGTGGTAGTATGTGATATGTTAAGGTACATGAAAGAGTAGGTGCATGAGAGAAAATATTATTACGATGAGTGATGATATGAGAAAGAAGAATGTGGTCATAAGATATGTAATGAGTAAGATCATTTATGAAAGAGAGAATTTGAAGACAATAGATAATTTAAAGGCAAGATAGAATTTGAAGGCAAGAAAGAATTTAAAGGCAAGAAATAATTTTAAATCAAGAGATAATTTTAAGGAAAAAATGCCTTATGGTTTCATGAAGGTACATGTCAAGGTGTTAAGTAAATTCGAAGCTTGAGCCCAATCAAGGCATAGTGAAGGTATAAGTTGTAGGAGTGATGAGGTGATTGAACTTAGGCATGTGAGAGGTTATTAATGTTATTTTAGAATGATAATAAGGTGTGGATGCACTCAAAATTGTTTCAAAGTGAGTCTTTGAATGTACATCCTTCAGTCTTTATCTATGCCTAGACTAGCCTAATGAGACTTAAGGGTCATATTTTAAGGTGAATGTGTGAAGGAGAGCATGGAAAGAGGTAAGTCATGTTTTTTTGATAGTGATCATGAAGTATGAGGTTATGGTTTGTAGGAAAAGGCATGGAAAGTGGTTTTGAGGTTTCTTGAGTGCATGAAATGAAGGTATGTAAACTCAAGAAAGAATTTCATTTGTTCATTGGCATGTGTAATCTTTGCATGGGAACCTGAGGTGTTAAGGAGACATGGGTAAGGTTCTTAGATAATATCTATAGGTATTAATTTTGTATTTAAGGGGAAGTACATTATGAAAAATCATTAACACCAAAACCTATGTTAAACATACATACAACCCTAATAAGGATTTGATGTGAAATATGTTCCTTAAATCAGATCAAAAAGGATTTAAATGTTTAGAAAACCTATTGTATCTTATATTTGAATCTTTTATGCACCTCTAGGTGGAATTGACTTATTAGGTGAGTGACAAGGCTCTATAAGAAAGGCTTATTTATGAAGAATTTACTATAATAGTTAGAAGTTGACTTGGTCAAAGTAGCTAAATTAATGGAGGAAGAATTTATAGACCCATATTTCATGTACATTATGGTTTATGGATATCTTATAGGCTTTATTTATTAAAATTTGGTGATCCAAATAATTTAGCTACTAATAGGCCTAATGAAGTAAATAGTGCAAAACCTAGGTAGAGATAAGAACATGAATTTAAGTGTGTTTTCATGGTATAATGATGAAAAACATTGCAGGGATATGTTTTAAAAAAAAAGTTATGTCATGTTAATTATTTTTAAAAGATTTTTGGTTAGGAAAATAGATGAAAAATTTGAAGCCAAAATGACTTATCAGGTTCTGCTTTCTCTATGAGATATAAAATAATGAGATTAGTCTAAGAGACCAATATTTTTCTATTAAACCATATGATTTTTCTATTTGAGAATGTTTTTAATATGTAATATAATCATTTGAATACATTAGGAGTACTTAAAAGTGCATATATAGATATTTTAGGTCAAATTTTTCATGATTGTGTTTTGAGTATTTTGGCAGTTTAGAGTGATTATTTTGATGAGTTAATCTTGAAGCCTTAAAACTTGAGTGAAAGTGTGTAATGAATTTGGTAATGATATTGAGGTCATGTGTATTATATATATATATATATATATATATATATATATATATATATATATATATATATATATATATATATATATATATATATATATATGTTTTTTTTCAATATTTTTTGAATGCATTAAGTGCGTTTTATACTCAACATTGAAAAGTAGACTTTTTGGTTTACATGGGGCTAATAGGACTTAGTACTATTAAGGGTTTCAATGAAGGAGTTGGACCTAAAAGGTGTTATGGAGATAAAAGGATATTGGATAAGGTTTATGTCGATGTTTGTGAAAGGGATGTTATATTTATGGAGCTATAATGTTTTCCAAGAGATCAAATGGTAACATGTTGATAAGAAGGCCTAATTCAGTTAGGTCTCCATGAATCCTAAAGGAAGAATAAATATAATGAGTTGTTGTTTCCAAATAATTATGATTGATTCATGTTTTAAACATGTGATAAGATATATTATATAGTCAACCAAATTTAGTGAGTGTGTATGTCTAATCAAGAGGTGTGTGAGTAAGAGTCTTGTATATAAGCAAGGCATTTTAGGCCTATTTGGAGTTGTAGAGAGTAAGTGAATGATTTGATAAATAGATAAGCCTAATTATGTTGGGTAACATGTTTTAAAACATCAATATATAGAATATATGTATTTCAATAAGATCATAAATGTGTTTTATAGTGTATGATCATGGTCATATGACCTATTTAGTCTTGAAGAGGGCTAGTTGAGTAAAGAAGCCTAGAGGTAGTTTTGAAGGAGATCAATTGGAGTAGAGTTGAAGGAGTGATCATCATATGTTAAGAGGATATAAGAGATAAATAAAAGATGTGTTATTAATATAAAATAGTTTATAGACTTCATATAGATTAGACAGAAACCTGAGTGGAAAAATAAAAGAAAGAAGTGTGATTGGTTGAGTTGGTGCTTAGTCAAAAAAGGAGTTGAAGCTTCCTTGTAGGTTGGTGATTGAAGGATTGGTCTTGGTTGATTTTTTGATTTATTAAGATGGATTTGGATTTAATTTCATGTTGGTACTTGCATAAGTGTCCTTTGATTGATTTGGTTCTTAGTCATAGGGGGTTGTAGCATCCTAGCAAGTAGGTGCTTGCTAAAGTCAAGTTGGTGCTTGATAAATTTAGGGTTGGTGCCTCATGTTTGGTTGGTTCTCAGCTACATTTTATACATTATATTATAGGATAGTTTTTCCAAGATTTTTTTTAGTGTATTTCATTCCACATGAGGGTTTCTAATATATGTGATGATTTATCTTTTTTATGCTCATGTGATTAGTTCTTAATGCATTGTTAAGATCACTAAGTTATTATAAATTATTCATGAATGTTTAAGGCTAATTTTTTCAAAGTTTTGAATACTAATTCACCCTCCCCCCTTAGTCAATATGACACAAAAAATTGGTATCAAATATAGGTCCTTTGAAGAAGACCTAACATCTTGAAGGAGATCCTTGAAGCACAAGCATGTCTAGTCATTAGGTACAAGGAGGTTTCTCAACCAATAAAAATCCTCTCTTTAGTAGGAATAACTATGTTTTTTGGTGCATAAAAATGTATACCTATATAATTTCCTTTATATTTCGATCTATTGTTCATGGAATCACTCCACCTAATACACCATTAACTAATGTAATAGTCAAGAAGGCAAGTGAGAACAACTCTAATGCAATGAATGCCATTCTATGTGGTCTTTTAGAGGTAGAATTTATAAAGGTCATGCATTATGATAAAACTGAATGGATTTGGGAAAAGTTATAGACCATTTATGAAGGAGACACCAAAGTGAATTTGGAAAAATTTTAAGCTCACTAAAGGCAATTTGAAATCTTGAGAATGAAGGAGGTTGAAAACATTGAATCTTATCTATTAAGAGTAGATTAAGTGGTAAATGTCATTAGAGGCCTAAGAGATAAGTTGGAAGAATCAACATTACTACAAAATATATTGATATCCTTGACATCTAGGTCTGATTTAAAGGTGTCTATTTTGGAGGAGATCAAAGGTATTAACATATTATAGATGGATGAGCTTAATGGCATCTTGACTTCTTATGAAATGAGAACAAATGATGGAAGACCTTCTAATAAGAAAGCTACATTTAGAGTTGAGAAAAAATTATGAGGTAAGAATAATAAGGATGATGTTGAAACATAAATTCATTATGACAAGATAGAATCCATATTTTTTATGAAATTAGGGAGGGGTTCATCTAAGTATAAGCACAAGTTTCCATTCAAATGCTTTAACTATGGTAAGACTAGTTATTGTGCCTCTAAATGTCCTAACAAGGATAAGACTGAGCATGATCAAGAACATGATGAACATCATGGTGATGATAATAATATATATAAGCCTAATAATATCAAAAAGTGTTTTAGGAATTATGAATACAAGAAAGGTTCAGTCAATAATAAGAGAAGTTTCTATACCAAAGAAGATAATAGTTCATCTGATGTAAGTGACACTAATACATCCGATAGTAATGATGATAGTAATAACCATGATAGAAACGAAACCTTATTAATGGCTATATAAATATAAAAAGTATTTCTTGAAAGTTAAAATCCTTATGAATGATGAATAAATACATGAATAAGAGGCTGAAGTGAACCTTGATATAAAATTGGTGAGTGCTCTAGAGGAGTTGAACATCCAAAGAAGTAAGAATAAAAAATTAAGATCATTGGTTAAGAGTTATGAGGATCAAATCAATATATTTGAATAGGGACTAAGAAATAACTAAAGAGATCATCTAAGAGTTGGAAACTTAGATGGAAATTACCACTATAAGTCTTAAGACTAAGGAGGAAGAATGTATCAAGTTTGGAAGGGAAATGAAGTCCTTGAAGGAAGAATTGGATTAGGCAATAGTCAAGTTGAAGACACATCATAAATTTGAAAAGATTAATAAAGTTATTTGTGATATTTTGAGTATTAAAGTGACTCAACATCACAATATAGGTCTTGGGTTTAAATAATACCAAAAAGAAAACAAGGGTAGTCAGACCTCAAAGACCTATGTAGAAACTCTCAAATTTGAGACTCAAAGTGATCATCAACAAGTCAAGAGTAAAAATACTAACATCAACATGAAGAGACAAATAAACCAACCTAATGTAATGAGTTATTCCAATTCCTTCAATGGTTATGGTTTTTCTTATGATAGTTTTGGTCATAGAGCAAGTGATTGTAGAATGCTCTCAAGGGATGAGTTATCATGGGACCATGGCAGAAGAGTGATAAAACAAGAGGTAAGTATAGTAATATTATTTGTCATAATTTTCATAATATGGGACATATTGAAATATTTTATCCTAATAGAGTTATAAATCCCACAAGACTTAACAAGGTATATAGAGATCATAAAGTGCGTGAAAAGGGTCAAACATTGGTATGGAATTTAAATAAAGTCAAAACTTATCATGTTGAGCCCATGAGTCAAGATGGATTATTTTACAAGGTATAGAAAGGATTAGAAGTGAATTAATGTCAATAACACTCATTATTTTCATATATTGACAATATAGTCAAAGAAAAATAGGATGACAAGGTGGATGAGTTGAATACTTCGGTCATACCTAAGTGGATTCTAAGGAGTGACTATCAGTCTCATAATTAAAAAATGGCTAAGAAGAGTGGTTTCGAGATCTAGGAATCTCATAATTTTATAATGTTTTGAGATCCCTATGGAAAGAGTTGACTTCATTAGGCTTCATGGACACACTCTTCTATAGGTAGAAGAATGAGGCTATAGTAAAAAAAAGGGGATTCATCTTGAGAGGATTTTAGGGTGTCTATGTTTCAAAGTACGAGTTTTTTTATTTGTAGCTTGTATGCATATGATAAGATAAAAGGATTTTTTATTATTATGAGCATTTATTCTTGAGATTAGTTCATGAAGAGTCATGGTATGGAATGCATGTCTAAACATAGGATTGTGTTTAGAGACATATGGAATATGAATTGGTCTACAAGACCAATATGGTCATAGATACAAGTTGGATGTTTTTTATAAATATGGAAGCATGATGAAATATTTTTTATTTGATTGGTTTGTGAGAGGGAATAAAAAATTTGTTCTATGTTTCTAATAGTTGATATCTTGATTTGTGTTGAGAATTGGTATTAGTATCAATATGATTGAATAATGTTGAGGATGGTTTGAGAGTCCTAATGACTAAAGTAATGAGTATAAGCTATGAATATAAATGGGGAGTCCTTAATTTCTCATATGAACTCAGAAGTGAGGTATTCTAGTGAGTGATCATTAGTTTGATCAATATCAGTCATATCAAGGACAAGGTGAGTGTTCCTATGTATATAAATTTATTTTAAGAAGGTATGTATGGAGTTAGGGGGAGATTTATATCTTTGTGTTATGAGTTATCAATAAAATGATATATAATTCATAAGAAGCATGGATTTTTGGGGTACAATTCAAGTGATCCAAAATTTATCTAAAACAATTGATATGAGCCTAAGATGTCTTTTTTTTAATTTCATCATGCTTTTTATAAAAGTTTAGGTCCAAGGAGTAGATGAAATTTTGTGGAAGACCCTTTGTCATTAATTTCAAATGGGGGATAATGATTAGATGGGGAAATTACCTTTTGGAAGGGTTTTTATATTATATGTTTATCATCAATGTGTTTGTCATCAATGACAAAGGGGGAGTTTGTTGGCATGTTATTGCCATTAATGTCAAAAGGGTGCATCATGTAAAGGTATAATGTTCATTGATGTCAAAGGTATTTTGGTCAATTTATTGACCATGGTAGTGGCATAAAGAGACTATTGATCAGTGAGTGTGTAATTTTGATATGAGTAGCCTATTGAGAGTGTGTTCTAAATTGGCATCATAATATTGTCAAAGGTGATTAGTTTTTAAAGTTGATGTTAAAGGATATCAAAGGTATATCATGTCAAGAGTGATTGTGTGTGATATCAGGAATCATTGTGTGAATATTATTTTCAAAATTAACTAATGATAGATGGTAGTATGTGATATGTCAAGGTACGTGAAAGAGAAGTTAGATGAGATAAAAGAGTGTTTTCATGAGAAATAAGAATGTGGTTATAAGATTTATCATGAGTAAGGTCATTTTTGAAAGAGATAATTTGAAGGAAAGAGAAAATTTTAAGGAAAGAGAGAATTTGAAGGCAAGAGATTATTTGAAGGCAAGAAATAATTTGAAGGCAAGTAAATCCTTATGGTTTCATGAAAGTACAAGTAAAGATGTCAAGTGCATCGGAAGCTTGAACCCAATCATGTCATGGTGAAGGTATGAGCTGAAGGAATGATAAAGTGAGTGAAAACATGCATTTTAGAGGTTGTTAAGGTTGTTTTATCATGGTAATAATGTGTGTAAGGAGTTAGAAGTGTTTCAAAATGAGTCTTTGAAGGTAGGTCTTTCAATCTTGGTATTTACCTAGACCATTTTTTAGCCTTGCCTATCCTAATGATCCATTAGGATAAAATTTCAAGGTTAATATGTAAAGGAGATAATGGATACAATTAATTAAATATGTTTCAAGAGAGATCATGATGTATGGGCTTATGGTTTGTAGGAAAAGGCATGGAAAGTGATTTTAAGGTCTCTCAACTTTATAGAATGAAGGTATGCAAACACAAAGATTTTCAAGTGTTAGTTGGCATGTGTAACGTCTACATGGTTAATTTATCTATTAAGGAGATATGGGTAATGGTAATATATAATATCTATAATCATTGGTTTTAGATTTTATGGGCAGTCCTTTATGAACTATCGTTAACACTAAAATCTGTGTTAAACCTCCCTAAAACCCTAATAAGGATATGATGTGAAAGATGTTACTAAAATCATCTCATAATGGATTTAAATAATTGTAAAAAATATTTAATATTTTATTGGACTCTCTTAGGCACCTCTTGGTGGTATTGAGTTGTCAGGGGAGTGAGAAGACACTACAAGAAAGGCTTATTTGTGAAGAATTTACTATAACATTCAAAAGTTGACTTAGTCAAAGTAGATAAAATGATGGAGGAAGAGCTTATAAAGTAATAATTAATTTACATGATGAATTTTGGATAGGTTACAAGATTTAGGTATTAAAATTTGGTGATCCAATTAGGCTAGTCACTAATAAGCCTAATGAAGCAAATAATGCAAAACCTAAGTAGAGATGAGAAGATGAATTTGAGTGTGTTTTCATGGTAGAATGATGAAACCAAGTGTGTGGATATATTTTTTAGGACTTGTATGTCATTTCCATTCTATGAAAAATATTTTTATTTAGGAAAAGAGATGAAAATGTTGAATCTAAAATGACTTGTCTTGTTTAGTTTGGTTTATTAGATATAAGATCATGAGATTGGTCTGATAGACCAATATTTTTCTATTAAAACATATGCGATTTGTGTTTGAGGATGTTATAATTATGTCATATAATATTTTTAATGCATCAAGAGTCTTTTAATGTTCCCATACTAGTATTAGAGGTCAAATTTGTCATGATTGTGTTTTGAGTATTTTGGCAGTTTTGAGTTAGTGTTTTGATGAGTAGATTTTGAAGCCTTAAGGATTGAAAAACAGTGTCTAATGTAATTTTTAATGGACTTAAGGTCATTTAAATTATTTATATGTATTTTATTATATTTTTTGAATAGAATAAGTTTGTTTTATCCTTAGTATTGAAATGCATACTTTTTAGTATATATAGGCCTAATAGGACTAAGTAATATTGAGGGGCTTCATGAAGGAGTTGGACCTAAAAGGTGTTATGGATATTACAGGATGTTAGATAAGGTATATATGTATGTTTGTTTGAAATGGTTTTTCCTATTATTTAGGTGTAATATTTTTTAAGGGATCAAAAGGTAATGTGTTGAAAAGAAGACCTAATGCAATTAGGTTTCCATGAGACCTAAAGGAGGAATAAGGATTATGAGGTGTTTTTGTGAACTAATTATGATTGATTAATGTTTGTAACTTGTTTTAATACCTATTTTGTAATAAAAAAAATGTGTTGAGTGTGTATTAATAACCAAGTGGTGTGTGATTAAGAGTCTTGTATATAAGCAAGGCATTTTAGGCCTATTTGGAGTTGCAGAGATTAAACAAATGCATTGATAAATAAATAATACTAAATAGGTTAGGTAACATATTTTAAAGCCTTATTAGAGATCACATAATAATTTCATGAAGATAATATAGGTTTTATGTAGTTAAATATTAAGGTCATATGGCCCATTCAATCTTAAAGAGGGCTAGTTTAGTGAAGAAGCCTAGAGGTTGTTTTGAAAGAGATCAAGTAGAGTAGAGATAAAGTGATAATCATATGTTGAGAGGATATAAAATCTACATCATATATGTGTTACTAATTTATAATAGTGTATATAGTTTAGATAGAGTAGATAGAGAGCTGAGTGCACAAATAGAAGAAAGAAGTGTGATTAGTTGAGTTGGTGCTTGGTCAAAAAAGGAGTTGAAGCTTCCTTACAGGTTGGTACTTGTATAATTGGTATTGGATGAGTTGGTGCTTATTTAAGAGTGAGTTTGAGATACCTTAGAGTTTGATTCTTGTATAAGTGTCCTTTGACTCAGTTGGTGCTTAGTCATTGGGGGTCGTAGCCTCCTAAGAAGTGGGTTCTTGCTAAAGTCAAGTGGGTTCTTGATAAATTTGGGGTTAGTACTCCATGTTAGGTTGGTGATCAACTAAATTTGATACATTATCTTCTATGAAAATTTATCTAATCTTTGTTTCAATGATTTATATTCCTAATGATGGTTTACCACATATGTGATGAGTTATCTTATTTCATTCTCATTTGATTGGTAATTAATGCATTTTTAAGATCACTAAGTAATTTTTAATGATTCATCAATGTGTAATGTTAATTTATTGAATTTTTTTAAGACTCATTTACCCCCACTCTCAATCATCGTGTTTCCAACATGATAATGCAAACATAATATTTTCATCATAAGCATAATAAAAAATGAACTTAATAATGTTGAATCATTTTTATCCTCCTATAATATTTATTATTTAACATTTAATTGACTAGATTTAGATTCAACCAATTCTTGATCTTTATTAGTGTTGATGAATATGTATGAGTAGTCTCTTAGAAAGAGCTAGTATTATTTATTATTTAACTAAAAATATGTGTAGGAATTTTTAAGACATCAAAATAAAATTCAAGAGGATGATCACATTCACGTATTACATCTAAATTTTCATGATCATAATCATAATACACCTCATTTTCAAAAAAATTACAAATCCTATTAATAATTGTGGATTTACTAGTAGGATTATAAAACTTATATGATTTACTTTCATCACTATAACCTATGAGAATGTTACTAACACTCTTTTGATATAATTTTTTCCCTTATTATCTATAAAATTTAGATAATATAAACAAATAAATACCTTATATAGAAAACATCTAGTTTTCTATCATACCCAGCTTCAAAATGTGTCTTGTATTTAACTACCATTATAGGACTTTTGTTAATGATGTAGACTAGTGTTTTCACTTCTTCAGAAAAAAACCACCCTTATAGGTGACTATTATCCAACATATTCCTTTATAAATCATGATGGATATATTCTTTATTTTTTCTACACCATTCTATTATGGTGTGTAAGGATTTGTTAGTTGCCTTTTGATACCATATGAAGTACAAAACTTAGGAAATTCATTATAAAAAAATTCACCTCCTATATCTATTATTTGGGACTTTACATAATGTCCACATTATTTTTCATCCAAATATTTTAATGTTTTAAAATATGAAAAATATCCACTTTTTTCTTTCGACAAAAATATCCACATAAACCTTGTAACATCATCAATGATGGAAATGAAATACAAATTATTAAAAATACTTATACAAGACATAGGTCCACACAAATATTAATGAACATACTATAAATATGTTATTTATATCATTTTATGATAATTAGATACCCCTTATAAAGTTTACCAATAAAACATGACTTTTATGCATCAATGTTCTTAAAATCTAGCTTTGGAAGACCTCTTACCATACCTTTTCTATCAAGAATATGTACGTTTTTAAAACTAAGATTGTAATATGTTTAAAGCATAACATGTTAACATCCTCAGTGGTAGATAAAGAATTACCTTAATTAATAATATTGAACATTAATTGAAACATCTTATTCTTTACCGTATAATATATTTCAATCTATCTATTTCTTGATCTCATACACCTCTTTAAAAAATAGTTTAAAACCCTTTTACATTAATTTACCAACACCAATAAAATTTTAGCTTATCTTTGGAGAGAAATAAACATCATTTATTTCACTATTAATTTGACTAATGGTGATTTGATGCCACCTTTTCCTTTAATTTAGATGTAAATTCTATATCCCAATTGCACTTGGATTTTGAAGGAATCATATAACTTGTTGAAACCAAATTTGTCACTTGTCATGTGATATGAGCAACCTAATTCAATAAAACACAAATTATTTTCTTATTTTATTCCCACATTACATGTAAGACAATAATCTGAGGGCTATTGAAGCTCACTTTATTCATCTTGAAATGCCTTAATTTCACCTTCTTTATTATATTGATTCTTAGCTTCTAGTATCCTATGATATTTTATCATGTGTCTTAGGTATTTTAAAATAATGACATGTAAAGTGTTTCTTAATTTTACATGTGAAGTTAGCTTTAAATTTTCCCTTTAGATTTGAGTTATTCAAATTCCATTTATTCTATTTTTTATTTTTATCTTTGGCCTTTGAAACCTTTGCTTTGGTTTTAAGTGAATATTCTTGATCTCCTACATATAGTCTCATTCATGGGAAAAGAGACAACTCAATAATTCATTAAAATATATGGTTTTCATGTCCTTAAATTCCTCAAGAGTGATCATAATATGCATCAATTTTTGGATAAACATCTACAAAAATTATATGATATAACATAAAATTTTCTATAATTTCTCAATAAACCCTCATTATATTCACTAATTTATCTATCCTTATGAAATATTCTCCAATATTACATTATCAATCATTCTCAAATTTTCAAAATTCAATTTAAGAGTTTTGAGTTTTGCTTATATTACCTTAGTATATCCTTTATATGAATTTTACTTGGTATTTAATTCCTCATATGAATTATTTCATCCTATAATTCTAAGATAAATTCTTGTGTCTATGGAACTCTAAAGATAGAATAAATCTTGTGCATCCATTTTTTATTCATCAATTTCTTTTCTTTTCTAATCTTGATTCAGGGTGTTCCAATCTTGAGGTGGTGTGTACCCATGGATAAAATTTTACCAAAATTATTTCCATACAATAATTATTTTCAACTAATCTCTCTAATTTTCAAATTTATCACCTTTGAATATAGGAATATTCATAGAATAAAAATTCACCAAAGCCACGATTCACTTAGTAATGGATTGAAACACTTATAAACCTTTCTTGATTGAGGATATGATATAAAATTTAGGATTTAAATGTATAAAAGGAGTGCAAATAATATTTTATTTACTATTAAATTTAATCTATATATCAATCAATCTATCCCAAAATTACTATTTAATGTAGTAGTGTTGTAAGTGAGATTATTGACAAATATTGCACTGAATAACTTAAAATTATAAAATATATGATTTTTGTTCTTGTTTTTGAATACATAAAATAAAATTGGATATTAACACATGAAATAAAAATCCTAATAATAACTATTGCACCACATTCTTTTTTTCACAATTCTTTATTAATAATTAAATCTAAAATAATCCTAATACAATATAACTTACATGACATGTTTTGTCTATAAAAAGCATAAGAAAAATGAAAATAAGACATTTAATTAACCAAAAAGTAAAATAAAAATATTATCGTAAAAATATACTCTAAAACAAATGAAATTAGACTCAAGAAGAAAGGTTAACTTATTGACAATATGAGGTCAACGTGCAAGATGTCTTTCTCAACAAGTGAAAACATGCATACTAGACAAGGTAGGCACCCCAAACCTCTATACACTAGGAAATTGACTAAAAAATATTCACTTTAGTTAACTCAAATATTGTAATCTCATCCCATCTCTTTGATATGAATTGATAAATATTTCATATCAGTTAAGTAAACATTCAATGAACTGGACTCTAACTGACACTTCTAGATATTTTTGGGAAGTTACTTGAAAGTGTCTTAAATGGACAAAATAAATAGCATATAATAAAAATAAATTAAATAAATCTCATAAAATAATAAAATACTAATAAACCTTATTATAACATACATAATCAAGTGCCAACATTGACATCATACGTAACATTCCCATTTTCATGCAAAGAGTAGAAATGCCTATCATCTCCTTTAGTATTTATTTAATATGCTTTTGTAATCCCTTGGTGAGAATATAAAATTATTGTTATTAAATTACCATATACTCAATGAAAAAATATATACTTTACCAAGTCGATAATAAAATGATATTTGAGTTCAATATACTTGTTCTAACATGGAAAACTTGATTCTTGGAAAATTGTATTTCCCCATTGTTATCACAAACCATTTGTGTTAGCTCAAGTTTAACCCCTCTAAAATAAGATAATATTATTATCATACATAACCATTATGTGAAATATGATGTAATATTTGTATATTAAAATTCAATAGAGGATAATTAAATCATATCTTGTTTCTTTGAAAACATGAAAATAACTCACTTCACAATGTGAAGAAATACCCTAAAGTTGACTTCCTACCATCAAGAGACCTTCCTCAAATTGAATATGTGTATCTAATTATAATAGTGAAAAATTTTGTCTAAACATAATATGATGATTATAAGCACCTCTTACATAACTTAATTTTTTTTTACTATTTACAAATGTTTGAGTGATGACTCATCAAAAATATAGAAACTAGTGAAACCCAATAAGCAATATTAGGTCTTGTCATAGAGAGATATATCAAACATCCCACCATGATTATAACATTATATTCATCAGTTGAATGAATTATTTCCTCTTCCATTATCTTTTCTCCAATTGAAATTGAAGTGTTCATAGGCTTAGAATCATGAAGATTGTACTTATTTAACATGCCTTACACTTAATTTCCTTTATAAATGAATAGTTCATATTTATTTTGATGGAATTAAATGCAATAAACTAATTCATACGTCCAATATAATTCATCTCAAATTATGGTTTCATAGATTATTGAATCTATTCAACATCTCCATATAAATAATTTTAAAAATCAAGTCATCTACATAGAAACAAACATATAGAACATTAGAACCCAATGCTTATATGTAATGAGTTTGTTTATTATAAATTTATATAAATCCTTGATACAATAACCATATATCGATTAGTGAGTAAAATCTCTTGTATCTTTATTCAATCCATAAATATGCTTATTCAATTAATATACCAAAAATTAATTATCCTTTATCTCAAAACCATATGGATACTCACATATACTTCTTCTTATATCACTCCATTAAGAGCACAATTTCCAAATTAATTTGATGTATTTTACATCCTTAATTAGAAATTATAGAAAAAAATATTATTATATTATATTTATATGTCATAGGTGCAAGTGTAACTCTAAATTTATATCAGTGAGATCATCAAGAATTAGAAATATAGAACTAAAAGAGTACAAGGGTGATAAAAACATTTCTACTAGGCAAATTAATTCACCAACTTAGATAAATAATATTATGAACTAATAATACTAAGATATGCCAAAAAATGAAGTATAACTATTTATTTATATTTCAATAAATATAAATCAAGAGTACTTAGCCAATTTATTATGCACATTCAGATCAAGGATGAAATAAGTTGGAAGTTGACTGGATGGGGGTTCTATAATAGTCATCATATTCTATAATTTTTCATTGTGGCCTTAGATTTTTAGGTCAGATCCTCAATATTACATAAACATTAGTGTCTAATTTGTGCTTACGTGTCCAATATAGAATAGTGATAAGATATAGATACAACCACTAGATCCTTCCAGGTTTTATATTTCCTTTTCTATAGTGTGTTTAGATGACGTCCATAATCTATCACTCTTTGTCTAATGATCAAACCCTAGGTTCATCACCCTTGGAATCATTGTGGGAAAAATGTGGTAGTGGGCACATGGTTTTACGATGTCCCAATAACCAATATGTCAATGGGATTTACATACAAAGCCAATACTCTAGAGTGGGACTCAAACTTATGTATTTATCCTATATGAATTGGATTGTGTTTTGAAAAGGATGCAATGTGTGATAAGAAAGTACATAAAATGATCTTACTTATAACTTGGAAAATATGATTCATAGGATGATCCTTTATTAATTCAAATCTAAAGGAATGTTTCTCCTATGATTGATATGGAAATAGGGATGAGTACAAAATATTTTCTCACTTGAATGCTTGATTGAGTAATTTTGGTAAGTTGTCTTGTGATTTTATAGGTCTTTACTAGGTGAGGAACAAATAAGGGTTGATCTTTTATATATAGTAATTTATTTGAATCACACTGAAGCACCTTGTATAACTTCTAGGATATATTTCATTTAAAATTTGGATGAGTTTTGGGAATTGAACACTTAGTTAGAATAAAAGCATGTGTTGGCATAGGCATTTGACTAACACATACATGTCTAGGAAGCTATAAAATAAGTGCAAGTCCAAAATTAGGAGAGAAGGATATTGTTTAGGTTTAGAGAATTTTTCATAGTATAGAATTCATATTCATTAGAATATTATTTGTTCAGACTAAGAGATGAGTAAATTAGGCACAAAAAGATAGTGTAAATGAGTCTTCTAGCATCAATAAGGTATTTTAATTGAATGATATAGCCATGATATGTAATTTCCAAATGTAAAAAATTGAGGTGCTATACATTTTATATTTAGGGTAAATTTACCCACCCATATAATCTACTAATTAAATTGTTAGTTTAAAGGAGAGGAAATATGTACATGTGTGTGTATAACTCACATTTTATTTGTTTGAGCCCAACATGAGTGCTTTTCTAGTGACTTAATTATAACCAAGATAATTTTACAATATATAACTAGTTCATATAAATTGGAATTTAAAGAATTTTAAATGATTGAAAGTAAAGAGAGAAAGATTTGTATTACACCTATGTATCTATGCAATCATATTTCCTTTTGTAAACTTGATTTGAAGAGACTATTTATTATGAAGCCTTGAAGCTCATAATAGGACAATTTAAGAACCCATAAGTACACACACACACGCACACACACACACACACACACACACACACACACACACACACACACACACACACACACACACACACACACACACACACACACACACACACACACACACACACACACACACACACACACACACACACACACACACACACACACACACACACACACACACACACACACACATCAAAGGATACATACCCCAACCTTGGTGAAAAGGTGATTTATAACATGGCCATTGAGCATATCTCAATCATGAAACCCAATCATTCTTATAACCTTTTGAGTGTGAGTGATCCAATCAAATCACACAAATCATATAGTAAAGCTAGATGATTCAGTCAAATCTAAGTTATAAACATGGTAAGATCAAGTGATTTAATCATTGGAACCTTGAGAAAAGGTCAAACAACTACTACAATATATTGGCACAATAGTGTCTATAAAAGTCCATCTTGAGTATGATAACAATTCATAGTAGTATTTAGAATCTAAAACTTGATTCAATTTAACAATTTAATGTGATATTTGAATAGCATATTCACCTCATATGTTTCAAGATGAAACTTTGGTATAAAAGTGGTACCAATGTATATAAGGTATCCATAAATGTGTATTTGAATCATATAATTATGAAATTTGGCCAGCTTTGAAAAGTTTCAAGTGTGGAAGACATTTTACCATGACATGCCCCCACTAGATTAGTAGAATATAAAAACATATGTAAATGTCATGAACATGTTTCCATAACATGCCCCAAATTTAATCTAAACAATTATAAATACTAAATAAGTGTGGAGGCCATGCCATTTTAACATGCCCCCACTGAAATATAAAAATATGAATATGTGGAAGTCATGCCTCTATGACATACTTCCACTGATATGCCCCAATTTTGAGGTAAGGTAAAGTAAAAATAGGTGGTTGCCTTACCTCAAAAGGATAAAATAAATGTATAATCTATGTGTGGATCATATATCATATAATATTAACATGTCTAGTTATATATATATATATATAAATTAGGTACATAGTGTATGATCACATCAAATCCTAAAATGTAATATGTAAATAATGAAAATGTCTAGATAGTAATAGTATAATCTTAGTAAGAAATTAAACACACACAAGAGAAATCAAAATAAAATAAAAGGCAATGGTATAAGGAGACTTCATACAAGGGGCATTCTAAATTATGCACAATTAAAGGGACATGACTTATTCAAATGTATACAAGGCATAAAAATATATGTTCAATTGTCTAAATACAACAAACAAAGACATATTTAAAAGTAAAAATAAGAAAACATAGGTACAAGGACCAAAATGAATAGATAAAATTCAAATTCTTGAATAAGAAATATAATTAAATATAATATCAAATAAGGAACACACTAAATTAAATGAAAAATAGAAAGCATGGAATCAAAAGTAACTAGTATGAGTATATCATACTAGTCCCTAGATATATGTGTTAGCAAAAAATGTTGAAGTACATAACATATCAAGTACACAATGAAATATCTAAGTATGAACAAATACATATATAAGTATATAAGTTCAAAAATGATAATGAAAAATGATCATTTACTAATGTGATCTAGGTGTATCACGATCAATGAAAATGATGCTACCAACATAATGATAATGTGAGTGCAAGGAAGGACCAACATCTATATGTGCATATATCATGTTCCTAGGTATGCATGTATCACACTCTAACATTGTTAGAGAGTATGTTAATTTAGTTGTATTATCTCTTATTTATTAAATAAATGTATTGAAACAAATTGTATCCCAATTTTTCCTATCAAACTTGAGATGCTAACAATAGACCTTATCAATATTAGTAGTAATAGTTATATCTTCATACCTTGGTCACTTTGAAGGATGGTTTTATTGTGAATCTTTGGAAGTATTATGTCCACTTCATTTCTAAAGCTTAATTTGTATATGACCGCCACTCTTATATTTCTAAATTTGGTTTAGTAATGCCTCACATTAATTTGTGTTATGGACTATGATATAATGATAGTTAAAATATGTTAATCCCTCTTTAGGAATAATTCTAATGCCTAATATATATCTATTAAGAGGTAAATATATCATCGTATGTTTAAATAATATAAAAATTAGTGTATTTGGAGTGTCCTAGTTTGATGTGATCTATAGCATTTTTTATGGATTATTATGAGAACCTCCAAATTATTTACATGATGTATTTGCATTTATCACTTTTAAGGTTGACTTAATGTTTTTATAAAAGAGGGATATATATAATAATAAGAATTTAGGTTCTCATATTCTATTTTGGATTTTTATTTAATTTGATTAAATTTTGCATCCTCTAAATGTGAATTTATCTTACATGTCCTAAGACCCAGAGGTGTGAATAGGTTATGATAAAAATGATCGAGTGGACAAAAGTTTAGTTTTTACAATTTCACATATGTCATATCATGGGTAAAACCATCATCATTATCATAGGAATCTAAAACATGACCATCTTGTTACTCAATGTTTACTACTAAAAGAAGCTCAAATGTTTTATTTTATTTTGGTTTTGGTATATTGGATCCTTTGGTAATTTCTCTTACTCTTAAGGTGCATAATGCACCTTGGTGGTTATTTTCTTGTTTGTATTTAGAGGTAATTGATCCATTATGCTTGAATCAACTATTTTATAGGTTTTTATATTCTCTAATAGAATACATTATTTAGATGAAACCACTTTAAAATTTACCTCTATATTGGAATTCATCATTATATAAATTTTAAAGAGTTCACCATCTATATGCATTATCAACAAGGATACAACGTGGATAAATTTTACACATTGATTTAATGTACAAGATATAGATTCCATTGTGTGTATCCATGGTCTAGTGAAAAGTAAGTTTTCATTTAAATATTGGGACATTAATTGGAATTTAGTTAGAACCATTTTTTTCCTAATGTCATGTCTAGTGTCATTTGACCAACTAGATGGCTATGTGAATTATCAAACCTTTTCACATGCATAACCAATTTTTGGACAAGATTCATATTAATTCCCATGGTGGTTAAGAAATTTGTGCTACAAAGTTCTAGACTAGATCCATTATCAATGAAAACCATTTTTATTGATTTTTTATAGATATTCACTTTCATTAACAAAGATAAATGTTGGTAAAAAATATCCTTGGATGGTAAATCATTTAGATCAAAAGTGATGAGTTTTACATTATTTCTAATATCTTGCATAAAATCCATAAAGTAGGATGGTTCAATGTCACTTGGAACTTAGGAATCATGAAATTATTCATATATAATATCCTTATAGATGGTAGATTACTTGAGAAGTTTAAGGAAAGATACTTAAGCATTTGCGTTACTCAATTGGTCACTAAGGTCATAGCCCTTAGATTTTATCACAAGTTTAGGTTTATGAAGCACCTATTGTATGTTAATGTGTGAAAAAGTTGTTGTACTCAAAACACACCCATGTTTAATTTTATTTTGAATGAGGACCCACTACAATATATAAGTTGTAGGTCTATTTTAGAAATCATTTTTCATATGTCTTTATATCTGCACTTAACTTCATTATTTGGTATAAACATAAGAGAACTTTTCATTTGGTTTATTTGGACTAACCTATTAATATTATTCGAGAGTTTTGCATGTGTAAATGTTTTTAGAGTATTCCTAGTGATTAAAAAGTTTCATAATTCACATATTTTTCATTTTTCTAGTTGTGTTTTTCACATATTTTCAATCTTCAAAAAATTTCTTCGCAAAGTTAACTTGTGTCATTTTGATCTTTCACATATATTTGCATTCATAAGAAGTGATCGTCAAAACTTCTTTTTTAGGTTTTATTTGAAAAATTATCTTCAAAAATTTTGTTTTGAACTTTTGTGTCTTCATAATTTTCATTCACATATTTTATCTCAATTCCGACTTCGCATATTTTACACTTCATAAGTTTTGTTCAAAATTTTTACACTTCACAAAATTTTCATTTTGTATGTTTTATTTTGAAGTTGTGATTTGGAATTTGTGTTTAGGATTTGTATTTCATAGGTTATTTTTATAATTTATTTTTTCAAAAGGCTTTCTTCATAGGCTATGCTCACATTAATGGGTCTTCAAAGATTTTGTTTAGAACTTACATTCGTGAGTTGTGTTTTAATGCAAGATTTGACACCCAACATCCAAAACTAGACTACATGACGTCGTTAGTATTACAAAAAAGTAATGACAAGATGAAAATTTTATAAGGAAATAACATGTCATTAATCTGAACATATAGAAATCCTATGTGGCATACTTTCCAAAGTGAATGGAAAATTTTGAATTAAATGAGTAAAATAAGCTTGTAAACATTCAACATTAATGGCACATGAACTAGAATTAAATTCTTATACTCAAAGATTTATAATCAAATTATAAATATTCATAATGCCTATTATTTTATAGAAAATTAGAGATAACTTGCACTCTAAAGAGGAATTGAATCCCTAGTTGTCTATGTTCCATTACAAATTTCTTCTGTTAAGCCAATGAACAATCAAATTATCATAAAAAATAATGTAACTGAATGAGGTAGTAATGAAATATTTATCTAATAGTGTACAAGTTTGTGTTTCCACCTAAAAAATTCTCTATCAAAGACTCTATAGGGTATATAGACACTATTTTTTATTTAATTATTTTCAACAAGGATTATGTAAATTAATCAACTCTTTGGGATGTATTCGAGGATGTAGACACTAATTCACATGAAAAAGGTCTATTAGATGTATACTATAAATTTGTATCGGACTTGTAACCATTAAAATGTCAATGTATACATTTTTTAACATCCAAGGCTGAGGTAATGCCATGCATCAACTTTTTATGAGACCTATTCTTTTCTAGGAAGGTGACTTTTAGTGGATTCTTACAACACATAAACCATAAGAAAATAATCTCTTACACTTCATGGGGTGCCTTCTATAGGTATATAAAAATACCAATTATAGATTCTAATTTTGATGGAAACTATGTGGAAATGTGGGAGAAGATAACCATAATTTAAAATACTCTAAGTAAATGGATCTCTCTTAGAGAGGTGGTCACCCTCAAGTCCAGGGATCTAATGTTTATAAAAAAGTTTTAGATTTGGTTTCCATATTAGAATGTGATTGTTAAATATATTGTATGGTCACACTAGCATCCAATATCTCCATCTAGAATGGGTACTATTGATGAGCTTGATGAAGAATTCTAAGCTAACCTTCACACTAGGAGAGATAATCAATGTAAGAATTCAAGAATAGATGTTTAATAAGGATAAGAAACCCTTTGGTGGAAATTTAAACAAAATGTCTCATTGATCAAATGTAGTCATGGGCACCATATATATGCACAATAGATAACTTTAGAGTCCTACACTAGATTGCATTAAGAATTAGGTATGTGATTTCTTTTCTTTCTTTCATATTTGCATGTGTACAAGGAATATAACTAGAATTGTTAATAACATATATCCCTAAGTGCAGGGAAAAATTCATGAAGAACCCTTATTAAAAATATGGAAAATTATTAGCAAGGCACTCAAGCCAAGGGGTGATTATTGTCTTTACCCTTCCTATATAGTTATTATGGTAAGAGGAAAAATGGTTTCCCCATTGTGTATCCACAAGTTTTTCCTAGACAAATTGGTTGAGTAGGACATTATCTATCATTTGTGGTTGATATATACAAGTATATGAAGTAAAATAAGAAAGGTATGTTTCAAGGATCTTATTTTATGATTGGTAGGATGTGCTACACCAATAGAAACATTTTGAATAGGTTGGTAACGCCAATGAGAACTATTTATTTGTGACTATTGCATAGATATTGGGATCCTCAGATTAATTTAGAATCACATCTAATTTTTGGGCATCCCATGCCAAAATGAACCTTATGACCATAATTTTTTTTTTTTGAATGAAAAATATGATGTTGAGGTTCTAGAGAGAGTAAAGGAATCTAGCTTAGATGTAGAAAATTTGAAAATTATTCAAGTACAACTATCTATAATAATTACCAAGTCATATATTTGGATTCCACCTCTAGGTAGGTGGGAAGTAACATATTTATAGAATTTTCAACCTCCATAGTGACCATTGGGTTATGGAGAACCATGTCAAACACCACCTACTATTATCTCAAATGCAAATCAAGATAAGGGTATGGAATAAAACCTAGTGGTTTTAAGTTCATCACAAGAAGGACCATCTCAAACAATACCACTTTTAATGAAGATTATGAAGCAATAACAAGAGGTGGAATTATTTCCATCTACTTTTAGTTCTCTTAAAAGACAAGTGGAACCAATCTATATTCATTATTCTAATGCAAAAGGGGAAAGACATTATTACCTCCTAAATTATAGTTGCCATAAGCGTAGATGTAACTTCTTCCTCCTCTTATAAGAGTTTCCATTGGATGGTAGGACCATACTTTGTATAAGATGAAGCTTATATTTTTTTTAATCCCTACATATATAATTGTTAAAGTTATAATAGAGGAAGGGCCAATGAACCATGCATATACATCCATCCAGAGGGAACCTAAGGATAAAAAAGAGGATGAGGAACTACAAATGGCTAAAGTCTTAAGCCTTCAGGGATTGATTGGAAAACCAAAACATGAGGGTCATAAGTTAGGTGAGATAATTTTTCCTTCAACTACCTTAATCTATATCATTTATTTAGTCCCTTGGGTTTCTATTATTTATCCTACTACTTTGGTTTCATTGGATAATATTTCTACTAGACTTATTATTTTCATATTTCTAGTTGTTTCTACTATTGAGATTATTTCTCAAGCCTCTGTTATCTCCACTTTCATTATTTTCACCTTAGTAGCCATTACCCCTTCCACTTCTAAGCCTAAAAAGGTTAATTTAAATACAACTAAAGCAGTCATATCAAGTTCCCAGTTGCATGTTTCTTCCACCCAATTAGCATTGCCAATGCCTTGTTCTAGTTCCACCTAGTCCACTTATGGTATTTCATCAAACAAATCTAGAAATAAGAAGCCTATGTATACTATTCATCCAATTCCCCCATTTGGTAGTATATATTTTACTAAAATCATGAGGTCAACATTACCATACCCCTTACAAGTAGAGCCTTTAATGCAATTTTTAAGGGTCCTTCTAATTGAGACTACTACTAAGGACACTTGGCTAGTTGACTCTACCTAGTTGTTGATTCTTCAGTGGGATGATAATATTGAGGCCCAAGCTTCCCAAAGGCCTAATTTAATAATTAAAAATCTTCTCATGGTGATTTCCATCTTTGATAAATCCATAAGAACTATCCAATGGGTCAAAAAGAGGAAGATTGAGGATGACTCTTGTATAGGTTTAATTGTAAAGGAGAGATAGGATGTTTTTTATTTATCAAAGAGAAATAATAGGAGACTAGGTGAATCCACTTAAAATTAATATTTGAAGTCCTAATTTATGACTCAAACTAAATATTTGATATAAATTCTTGAGGGGATTGATCAAGTAAGGCAAGAGATAGATCAAGAGATATAACATGTAATGGAATAACAACATAGTATTCATGTCCCTACATAAATTGAAGATGATGTTCAAAATGTAGTTCTAGATTGTATAATGTCTTGGATGCTATTAGTTTAATGAGATTTGAGCTATCTCCTCATGTTATTGAGATAAATAAAATTTTCAATTATTTGAATGAAGATGAAAATAAATTAAATTTTATTGTATTATATACAACTAATAAGGATTATAGCCATTTTGATTTGATGATAAAATTAGAAGCATATAATGCTCTCAACTTGGTGTTTATCTATATGTATGAGGATCAAGACTAGGTTTCAAATGCAAAATATTTGTTCCAAAATCTTTCACAAGATGAAAAGCTAATCTTAAATTTTTTGGATGAATTGAAAATCTCTCAAGCAAAATACTCTATAGGAAAGTTAATAATTATAGCCAATTTTGATCAATTTCTTTAGCAGGCTTCTTCAAATTTTAAATAGAGTCTTAAATAGATTAAATTTGATTAAATTGAATAAAAAATCAGTCTTGTGAGTAAGAAGGTTATATAAGTAGATATTTTTTGGGTGGATTTTAGGGCCACCCAAGCTGAATGTGCACACTTGCAAGTGTAATTCAATAGAGTACATTAATTATCTTTCTAAATATGGACATTATAAACTTGTAACATGGTATCTATTATAAAAAACACCAAGAGTTGGAGGAAAAGATAAATGTTATGGCCCCACCATCTAATTCAACCCAATCAACTATTTTTTTTCTTCCTACTACTTTGGGTTCAACCATACAACTATCAACATCAACTAAACCTTAGTTTTCTATGGTTAATTTTGTATGTTTGTTATATGTAGAGTTAAGTGATTTAACTAAATTCTATTTATATGTATCACACACATGTAATAGTTAATGATTTTTGTAAGCATGTACACATTATATTGCCATGTAAAATCAAGTCTATTTTTTAAAATATAGCTCTAATCAACTATAATTATACATGCAGTCCTTGAATCAATTAGAAATAACATTATAATTATTGAAATTAAAATTTAATTTTTCATGTATTTGAGGGATGAGGTGGCCCCTCCCCAATTCTATTTATATTTTTAAATTCTTCATTCCAAAGGGTTGGAATTTTTTTCAATACAAGAAGAAGCCTTTTGATTATCACACAATTGTGTTGATGCTTTTCCATTCCAGTTATGTATAATTATATATGTTTTATTTTATTGGTTATTGTATTCATCAATTTAAGTGTGCCAAATTTATAGATAATTCTTTCTTGTTATTATTTATGTATGTTGATTTAAGATTTGAAACAACTTTTAGATAACAAGTATCATTGATCTCATGAAATTAGGTAGACTATTTCAATTATCTAAGTGTGCATAAGTGTTTTATTGATATATCATTTTAGGTTTAATCCATATATACCTTAGATACCTCTTTTATCTGAGCTATAATTTACTAAATAAACATGTGCAATAATAATTCTAAATGGTAGTAACCTTTAATTGATATCCCAAGGTTTACTATATTAGTTACTTGTCAAAATCATAATCATTGGGGGAGGTGAAAAAATGACATAAAAAATTCTTTAAATTCCTCCTTAACATACATGAACCATCATATCAACATATAGATCAAGTAATACATAAGTAATCAACTATTTAAAATTGAAACAAGTTTAAACACGACAACACCTCATATATGTGGGAAACCTTTAAGGTGAATAAAAAACATTGATACATATAAATGGGATATAGTAATATAAGTAAAAAACCAATCTTATTAAATAACCAAATTCACATGGAACACTAACCCCAACTAGCCAAGCACCCACTTGACTATGATTTAGTAAGCATGCACTTGCATGGAGGTAACAACCCCCTAGATGATTCAAAACTAACTGAGACACTTAATTTATTTGATCACCTTCATAATTTTTAATTAATTAACCAATTTATTATGACCACCTATTCATCTCTTTACACACTTTTCCCTCTCAGTCTACCTTCTAGGACTCTTCACTCAATTAGGTCTCTTCAAGATTGATTAGGTCATATGACCCTAATTTTCATATGAAAACATGCTTTAAGATATTTATTTAAGATCCCATACACTATTATTTTGGTTTAAACTATCTTATTCTACTCAAAAATTTGATAAATCATTCGCATTCACTCTACTTGCTTAAACACACCAAAAGTTGCCTTGTATATATACCATTCCTTGTTCATATGCCACTTAGTTAGATAATTACCCTTAACCTCTTATTTATTATATGAAATAGGTCTTATGACATATAATAAAAAATATTAAAATTAATATTGAGTAACTTTTGGTATATCATAATGATATTATAAATCATTTCACCTTTAGGTCTCATGGAGACCTAATTCCATTAGGTCTACTTTAGAACATGTTACACTTTGTCTTTTTTATAACAGTTTATATTCATTGAAGAATAATATAGTTTTATAAATTTATAAAATATACCCTAATAGACATATTATAATGTATACAACACTTTTTATCACCAACCCCTTCATGAACACTTCTTGTAGCAATGTTAACAATTAGGCATGTGAACCTCTAAAGTGTTTGCCAAACAAAATTATAGCATGTACATAGTTTAGTCACATAACCATGAAATTATATTAGATAAATAGGAAATAAATGAACTCAAAAAAATATTAATGTTATTAATAATTCACAACTTAGGGTAAAATGACTCAAACACTTCTCTACAAATAGCACACTCAAAATTGTTAGAACACTTTAGAACCCAATCATGAACAACTTGATACTCAGCATCTAAAATAAAACTTAACATGAAAAATTATACTTAAAAATATAATTTAAAATATATATACCACTTTAAAATACAAAAATCACAATTTCTAATGTCAAATATTGGTCTTGTAGACCAATATTTTGACTTCACTACACACAATCAAACCAGAACCAGATAAGCTTTTTTGGCTTCAAAATTTAAACCAATTTTTATAAATATCAAAAATTATACAAATCATAGATAGAAAATAAAACTAGAAATAACAACACCTTGTGAATTATATACTTAAACTCAAGTCATAGACTCTAAAACTCATCACTACACTTTACTTACCTAGAACTACCAATTTACCATTAAAGAATAGTCATGATGACTCATACCTCCAACACGTATATTGAAATATTAAATGAATTATGATTAATTTAAATTATATAATGATATATTTATAAAATTATTATATATAAATATAATGTGGTCAAATGGAAAATATTAGTCTTATAGTCTAATCTTATGACCTCACTATACATAGACCTCATTGAGCTAGACAAGCCAATTTGGCTTCATCATTTTCAAAATTGTACTTAACTTTAAAGATTGATACCAATAAATAATATGTAATATTAGTACTCAAAAAAATTTACATGAACTTGGTTTCATCTCTCTATCATGATAACACATTTTTAATCATCTTCTCACTACTGCTTGGGTTTTTCACTATTTTCACCATTTAGCCTATCAGTGACTAACTAACTTGGATGATTGGTTTAACATACTTGAGGGATATAACCTATCAAAAAATTACAAATTACATAAAATATTATTCTAAAGATTTAACCTTCATCAAATTTTATTTTTTTTCCAATATAATTTTATGGTTACAATAACTTCTTCAGAAATAAGCTTTTGTCTTCACATTGTTTCTCTCCTCTCTCTAACCACCACCACCTAGAGGTACCTAGGAGATTTAAGTACAAGATTAAAATACTTACATAATAATTACAAACCATATTTATCACTTTTGAATTATTATCTTCAACATCATGTCACTATTAGGGTTCTAAGAGGGTTTAAACATATTTCTATTCTTAAAACTTGTTCATGAAGCATAACCCCTTGATACAAAAAAAATTCTTATAAATTTGAGCTAGGAAAATTACCAATATAACATGAATAACTTAGGGTAACATGTATATGTTTTATGATATAACGAGCATGATAAAATTCCTCTCGGGTTGATAACCCTTTATTCTGTGCACTCGAAAGACCTCCAAACAATTTTTCATGCCTTATCCTTCATACTAAGACCATAAAATACATGAAGACATGTTAAAAAAACATATCTCACATTTTAAAATGGTTACAAAAGCTAAAAAATATCCTAAATATAATCATGAACACTCATTTGGCCACATACTCTCTTTGCTCGTTTAGACCTTGACCAACAAATCACATTAGGCCTTAAAACTAACATTTATTTTTATTTATATGCACTCTCCACTACTCTCACATATGCAAGAAACATAATACATGATTAAAAACTATAATACATCCTTAATATGTCCTAGAAATATATCATTATACTTCATTAGGTTAGGTAGGGTCTAGAAGTGGTCTAGATACATATTTGGTCTGAAGGTCTTACCCTTATAATCACACCCTAGGATTCTCATGAGTGGTCCAATGCCTCACATAAATTCTAAAACAACATAATACAACCCCTAATGCCTTTTTTAATCCATATTTATAGTTGACTATACTCATACATTCTCACAATTATTTTACATGATTCAATAATCACTTGATCATCATACCTCTTTGTGATAATATTGACAACTTCAAGCTAACCAGAACCTTGACATCAGCCAACATAAGAGACATTAGGATAACTTAAAATTATATATTTCATTAAAATTATCTCTTGAAACATGTATTCTTATTGACATAAATTACATCAACGTTGACATCAATAACAACACTTCTCAACAAACTCCCCCTTTCTCATTGATGGCAAAACATTCTTCAACCTGGTCACACTCATCTCCCTAATATGGTTAATATCCCTTCTTGAAATTTATCACCCTTTGACATTAATGAAAAAGGTTCATAAATAATACAAATTATCAAACCACATATTCTCCCTCTTTGACAACTACTCATAAAAACTGCAAAAGAACTCAAAGCTACCAAGTTCACTCTTAGACCAAGGATAGACTTCAAATGAACTCTAATCCTAAAGATATATAGAATACATAGTAAAATACAATAAAAAGTTCCTACATTAATGAAAATATATAATAAAATATAATTTACCAAGATACCAAAGTCTTGATATCAACTAAATAAATAGTAAATCCCCCTTTATCTCTTTTATACTTGTTAACAACAATACTTGGAGTATATGAACAACCTAAATAGCTCCCCTTCAAACCAAGAATCCATCATGCTTTTGCTAACTAAAGAGATTATCCATGAATCCTAATGGAGTCACTTTTTTGATAGGACACTATAATAACATAAACTCAAGAGATTCACATATCTCTATTCTTTCAAAATACTAAATATATTTTAGGGTCCTTTTAGGTTTGATTAGTTTATTTGGCTTGACCTCTTCATCATTTGTGTAGTCAACAATATGAGTTGATAGTGAATTTACTAACTTGATTTCACATTTGATGTATTCTCTACCATAAAAAATAATACACTTGGGCTTGTAGACTAATAGTGACTCACCTTTACTATCTTTGGTTTTTATAAATTCATTTGCCTCCTCTCTTTTGCTCTAAGGGATTCAAACATCTTATTTTGACTTGATGGCCTTCTAACTCTATTACAATAGAATATTTAAATGTGTCCCATATTATGATAACTATATAAAATAACCTCATTCATACCTATTTTCTAATGATTCCTTTTATAATCCCATGCATACTCATTTTTAGGGGATCCTTTGCAGTCTATTGCTCTATGACCAAACTAATTTCTTGAAAACTAGTAACCATTGAATGAACTAGCATACCTCATGGAATTAGGCTATTTGATTGGTATTTTCATGTTGAACTTCTTTTATTTATTAGCCTTTTCCTTTAATTTATCTTCTTCCATTTGGTCTTCTATGAAACCAAGATGTATCTTATCATTTACAAACTTTTGACTACTCAAGATGTTATCTAGAGCATCAATGCTCTTTTAAAACTTCATAGATTTCTTCAACTTTCTAGATAATTAATCCAATTCATATTTTAAGTATTCCATTTTAGTACCATACCTAGTGCATTCTTCCTATATATATTTTAAGATTGTAGTGACTATCTCCATTTGTGCCTCAATCTAATTGATTATCTCAAATGTGTTGCTCAGTCTCTCCTCAAACAAACCAATCTGCTCTTCATAGTCCTTAACTGATGACTTCAATTTATGATTATTCCTTCTTTAAAACTTTAACTCCTCTAAATAACTCACCAATTCTACCTCAAATTTCACTTCAACATCTTATTCATCATCCATAAGGCCTTTCCATTTTAAGTAACCTTCATTATCTATTTATATAGCCATGAATAAGGTTTCATTGTTATCACGTTCATGTTCATTATTTTCATCATCACTATTAGATGTGTTTGTGTCACTTACATCAAATGAGTTATTATCTTATTTGATATATAAAATTCTCTTATTATTGAATTACCCTTTCCTACCTTCATACTTCCTAACATATTTCTTATTTTTTATAGGCTTATAGACCTTATTATCATCTCCATGATAGTTATCATGTTATTCGTCATGCTCAGTCTTATCCTTGTTAAGAAACTTAGATATAAAGTGAACAATCTTAACATAGTTGAAACATTTGAAAGGCAAAATACCCTTGTATTTACCAAATCTAAACCTCAATTTCCTATCAAACATGGCTATTAGTTCATCATCATCAACATCTTAACATACCTCATCCTTGATCTTCTTATCTTTTGAATTCTTATCAACATTGAATATTTATTCATTATTGGGAGGTATTCCTTCATTTTATATCATATAATAGGAAATATATATGATATGAAGACCATCCATCTCCATCTTATCCAAATCATGCATCTCTTTTATTAAAAACACCTTAGAGTATAAACTATGAGCTAGTGATCTCAACAACTTTTGAACAACTATAGACTCTACCACTTCTTCTCTTAATCCTCTAATGAAATTGACCACTTCATCAACCCTTAACATGTAGGATGAAATTCTCTCATCTTCCTCCATACTTAGACATTCAAACTACCATTTATGAGTCTAAAATTTATCCATATTCACCTTGGTATTTCCTTGATAGATATTATTCAACTTGTCCCATATTATGTTAGCTAACTCATAGTATATCACCTTAAACACTTTACAAATCTACCTCTGATAGGACACATAAAATGGCATTCATTGCCTTGAAAATTTTCTCACTTTCCTTCTTGCCTGCTATATCAGTTGATGGTGTAGGAGGTGGAGTGTATCCATATACAAATAACTACCATATGTCATGGCCCATTGACATTAGATATGTCCTCATTTTGATGCTTCAAAATGAATAATTAGTCCTATTGAATAATGGATCCTTACTGGTATAGAAACCACCTTGAATTTGTTGATTAGCCATCCATGATTCTAAGATATTCTTTAGGATGTTAGGTACACTTCAAAAAACTTGATCTAATACCAAATGTTGGAAGCACAATCATTGATAGGGGGTTGAATCAATGTATTGAAACATTTTTTAAATTCCTCCTTATCATATGTTAGGGATTAGCTTTTACATTATGGGTATTTAGCAAAAGTTAAATAGTAATTGGTTAGTTACTATTTGGTAATCGTTAGTTATCCAAATATTGTTATAAATAATATGTATCTATGTGATAACATAGTGGACAAAAACATAGTGGTAAAAATTTAGTATGACAAAAACATCATAAGAAAAAATGTAATAGTATTGGTAATGTCACAAAAACATCATGAAGAGCATAATTGAGACATTTTAATGATTATCGCATTGTTTATTTTTTGTGTAGTTCATTTTCGTGATACTAGTTAACATTTCAAGGTGGAAAAGTAATGCACCAAATTTATAAGCAAAATAACAAAGAAAAATGTGATTTCATGAGTTTGGACCTTTAGTTGAAAGTTGTGTCATCTTCAAGACATTACCAATACCGATACATTTTTTTTTCTTTGCTATGTTTTTTCTTCACGATGTTTTATCATACTATGTTTTTACCATTGTGTTATTTATCACTATCTTTCTATTTGCTACTTTTTCATAGGATGCCAACAATATTGTGATAATAGAATCTATTATTATTTAGATATATTATTATAATAATATATTGTATATAGGAGTGTGCATAATCTAAGATATTTCAAAATAAAAAATGATGGATAAATTATAGGAATCATATTTCTATATATATGTAAAACTCTTAAATGTTTAATAATCAAAGTGTAAATAATATATTGCTAGTGTGTTGAAATATTATATTTATTGTATGTTTATTATCTCCTTAAATACCTAATAGTGGTATTATAATAAGTGTCTTTGATATAATAATGGTTTTCTAATTGCTAATGAGAAAAGCTGATTTATTGGTTGCCCTTGTGGATGAACGTGAGATCATTTTAATAAGAATTTTAGATAATATGTGATAGTATTTGTGTGAATAATAAAGTCTAATAAATAAATATCTCACTCCATAAAGCATAGTTATAGTCATTAAAATTTGTATTGGAGTGCCAACTATATCTTGAGAAACTATTTGTCGGCTAAGCATTGATATAAAACAATATACATTATTGGGATGTTACAAGTAGATTAATTTTTCAACCTATCAAATTAAAACACATACATGTTTGGTATCTATTCTAAAAATTCTACCATGTTCAAAGTCTTTTCCATCATATGTGTTGATCAGATTAGTTTTGTAGAGGATGATAAATAGATAGAGGGAATTAAGGAGAAAATAAAATATTCTTAACAACATCAAATTTCCCATTGCTTTTATCTATTACGATGAATTTGTTAACCTTGCATTAATGTGATCTAACCATGTGCAGTCATGCTTGCCAACTCATTGTTGGCCTATTGATCTACAAACTTTGCATTGAGGCTCATGCATAATCATAATTAAGTGAATCATTTTTAAAATATTTTGATTTGTTTAGTCTTTTCTTTAGGTTTTAATGAGTTTTTTAAGTAACTATATTATTGTGCCAAATTTGGTATATCTTAATTGGTCATGTTTAGGTATATTTTTAAGATTTGGTAATTGAGATTCATATAGATATTAAAAAATAATAAGATATTACTTTATATTTGATGTGTCTTAATATAATAAGTAATATTTTAGTTGGTTAAAGTTAAATATCAATGATCATTAGTATAAGAGAAATTGTGAGTTATAATGATCATTTGTCAAGTTATTTTTTTATGTTATTTGAGTTTTTGTCAAAATCAAAAAGTTTTTAATATTATTTAGGTCCAAAGTTCATCAAAATGGTCAAAAGTGTTAATTTTTATTTATAAGTATGTTAATAATTATGATTTAGTGTCTAGAAGTCTCAATAATTAAAAGTGTTTAAAAAAAAATGTTTTAATTATTTATAGATGCATTATTGGTGTAACTAACATCCATTTTGTAAAAAGTATGTCAAGAGTGTTGGGGGGGGGGAGTAATTCTCTTCAAAAAATAATTTATTGAGTGAGAAACTTTACCTAATATATGTTAGAGGGTATTCATATGAAGGATGTCTTTTAGTGACCTCTCATCAGTTACCAATGATGGGGTTACTCAAATGATTTGGTGACACTTTGTATGGTGTGTTTTTGTAGTTTCCACTATGTTTTTCAAAATAAGAATAGAATAATATGCCTATTTAAATTTTTTAATTTGTGTGTAATTGGAAACAAAATTTCTTGATGTAAAAACAATGTGAAAGGACAAAATCACCAATGTAAATCAATTCATGGATCTTGAAAGGGTTTTTGGTAGAAATTTAGAAAATCATAAGATGTGAATAGTGTTTTGGCAACAATTAGAAGATTATATACTATATATATCCTATGAATACATTAATTCTTAATGGAGATGACCCTCAATGAAACATCCATAATAGTCATGTAGATTAAATGTGAGATGTGTTCCTTTGCATAGTAATGGTCATGTGCATCAACATTGCATCAATAGTATGTATACCTAAGAGTATGTAGTGGCATATAATTTTGTTCATTATATTCATGTCAAGGTTTATAGTAAACCTATAAAACCATGGGAGGAGTGAGGATATATTTATATCAATATCGTGAGCCAAATATGGAATGATAAAATGGGTGAGCATACTAAAAATAAGAAATTTCAGAAGAGAAAATGATGGAGAAATTATAGGAATCATATTCCTATATATATGTAAAACTCCAAAATGTTTAATAATCATAATTTTAACAATATATTTTTGGTGTGTTGAAATATTGTTTTTATTATCTATTTATTGGCTCCTTAAATACCCAAAAGCATACATGAACCATCAAATCAACATATATATCAAGAAATGCATAAGAACTTAAATATATAAGCATGAAACAAGACTACACATGATAAAACCTCATATATATAGGAAAACCTCAACATGAAGAAAAATCATTGATACTTATAAATTAAATATAGCCTTATAAGTCAAAAACCAATTTTATTGATGCACCAACTTCACATGGAGTACCAAACCCAACTAGCCATAAACTCACTTGACTAGGCTTTAGCAAACACCTACTTTCAAGGAGACATTGACCCCTTAGATGACTCAGCACCAAATCAACCACCTGATTACTTTGATCAATTTCATAACACCTTATTTTTTAACTAACTGATGATGACCACCTCTTCATCTCTTCACACACTTATCCCTCTCAAACTACCTTCTAGGCCTCTTCACTCAATTAGGTCTCGTCAAGACTGATTATTTCATATGACCTTGATTTTCATATGCATACACACTTTAGAATCTTCATTTAAGATCCTATACACTCTTATGATGTTCTAAAATACCTAATTTGACTAAAAAATGGGCTATATCATTTGCATTCACTCTACTTTCTAAAATAGGCCTAAAACTACCTTATATATATAACATTCCTTGTTTATATGCCACTTAGTCAGATACTCACACTTATCCTCTTAAGTAGGAAATGCAATATGTATTATTAAATCTCATAAACAAGATTAAAATTGATATTAATTCCTTTTTGGTCTATCATAACTCTATTATACCTCATTTCACCTTTACGTCTACTTTAGAACATGTTACACTTTATCTTTCTTGGAACACTTTATATTCATTGAAGAACAATATAATTTATTAAATTGATAAAATATACCATAATAATTTTTTTATAATTTACATAACACTTTTTAGCACCAACCCCTTCTTAAACACTCCTTGTAGCACTGTTCACAATTAGGCCTATGAACCTACGAAAAGTCTGCTAAATAAAAGTGAAGCATGTAGACAATTTAGTCACATAACCATGAAAATAAATGACATTAAAAGTAAATCCATAACCTTAAAACCATAACCATGTTATTTATACTTCAAAAATTATGGTAAAATGACTCAAACACTTCTCTATAAATAGCCCACTTAGAATTGTCTGAACACTCCAAAACCCAATCATGAACAACTTGATCTTCAAAAACTAAAAGAACACTTCCCATGACCAATGATAATTTAAAAATATAATTTTACATCTACATAACACTATAAAATACAAAAATCACAAGGTCTAATGTCAAATATTGTTCTTGTAGACTAATATTTTAACCTCACTACATATAGTCAAACTAGAACTAGACAAGCCTTTTTGTCTTCAACATTTCAACCAATTTTATTTAAGATAAAACCTAATAAAAATCATGGATAGGAAATAAAAGTACCAAAAATAAAACCCATGTAAATTATATACTTAAACTCAAGGCATAGAGTCTCAAAGTCATCACTATAATTTACTTACCCAAAATTGCCAGTTTACCTTTAAAGAACAATCATGGTAGCTCAGACCTCCAACACCTGTATAGACATATTAAATAAATTATTATGCATGTATATGATACTATTTATTCTTTATACCATTATCAAATAGAAATATAATGTGTTTAGATGAAAAATATTAGTCTTGAAGATCAATCTTATGACCTCACTATACATAGACCTCACTGAGTCAGATAAGCAATTATGGCTTCATAATTTTCAAAAAATTACCTTTATTTAAATATTTATATAATTAATTATTAATAATACTATTCCAGAAAAGATCTCCATGTACTTAGTTTCATCACTCTATCATGCTAACACATTCCTAACCATCTCCTGAGTGTTGCTTAGTTTTTTCACTATTTTCACCATTTGGCTTGTTAGCAACTGGCTAACTTGGATTATCATTTTAGCATACTATAGGGATAGAAAATATCTTAAATCCAAAAATTAAATCAACTATGATTCTCAATATTAAAACTTAATCAATTTGAAAACTTTGTCCAATACAATTTTTACAACTATAATTTCTTCATAAATAAGCATGTGTCTTCACATTTTATCTCTCCTCTCTCTAACCATCACCACACTTAGGTACTTGGAAGAGTTAAATACAAGTTATAAACACATACCTAATCATTCTAGACCATATTGAACACTTTTGAATCATATCCTCAATAATTGGTCACTATTAGAGTTCTAAGAAGGTTTAAACCTATTTCTATTCTCAACAATTGTTCATAAAGCATCACCCCTAAGTCCAAAAATAAATTTATAGATATTTGAGATATGACCCTTCCAATTATACCATGAATATATTAGGTTACCATGCATAGGTTTAACAGGATAATGAGCACAATAAAATCTTTCTCAGGTTGAGAACCCTTCATTTTGTGTACTCGAGAGACCTCCAAATAACTTTTCATGTGTTATCCTTCATACTAAAAGCACAAAATACATTAAAACACTTAAAAATACATAAATAACCTATAAAAATTATTACATGAGCTTAAACACTCTAAAATATAATCATTACCCCTCATTAGGCCACTCTCTCTCTCTCTTTGCTTGCGTAGACCTTGACCTGCAAACCACATTAGGCCTTAAAAATGACATTCATGCTTCTTTTCGTGCACTCTAAAGCACTCTCTCATGCTCAATAAACCTCATGTATGCTTCAACACTTTCATACATCCTTTATATTTCTAAAAAATAGATCATGATACCTCATTAGGTGAGGTAGGGTTTGGAAGTGGTCTAGATGCAAACTTGTTTTGAAGGTCTACCCCTATAAGCTCACCATGGGATTCTCATGAGTGATTAAATACATCAAATAAATTTTTAATCAACCTAATAAAACCTTTCATGACTCTATTCATCCATATTACCAAGTCACCATACTCATACCTTCTCACAAGGACTTTATATGTTTCAATACTCATTTGATTATTATACCTCTTTATGATAATACTAAAAACTTCAAGTTGACCTGAAGCTTGACATCAACCTTAACTTCAACTAACAGAAGATACATTAGGTTACCTTTAAATTCTCTCTTTCCTTAAAATTCTTTATATCCACATGGCTTCCTTGTCACATCAATGACATCAACCTTGACATCAATAGAAGCAATTCTAAACATTCTTCCCCAGATCCTCATTTTATATTTTCATGTGAGTGTGCAAAAACTAATAGTTGTAGACATTAGTATTAAAACACTTGTCCACAAAGAGACTATCTAGAAAAAAAATCCTTCTTTGGACCATAGAGATTTATTTTCAACCCTATCTTTCCCTTTTTTGGACTTGTTTTTATTATTATATACCCACTTTAGAATAAGGTTCATCCATCCAAATAAACTTGATTTTAGCTTTCTTCTAGGTTTCACTCATCCACACATACACCCAAATAACAAATCACATGGTCAGCCTACTATTTCACCACCTAGCTATTTAACCAATACCTAAAACTTGTGCCTTAAAATGGATATTAATCTTATTGAGATCCTAAAACATTAGAGGTTACCTTGTTAAATCTGGGGTGCACATAAAATTCACATCAATAAAATAAAATTAGAACTAGAATGAGGGCCACACGTATGCCTTCCCTATTATATTTTATCCCCTATGTTTGAATTTCACTAGAGACACCCAATAAAACAAATAGGTCTAGGTCCCAAACTAGTCTTTTGGTTTCACCTCTATGAATTCATCAAAATTCTAAATCTACATTGATTGTTCTTATGGTACCCCAGGCCAAAAAGCCTTCTCTAGTAAGAAATACCTAGTCTATTAATCGTCTTATTTGTCAATAACCTTGGTTGATAGGATATACCAATGATGTAATAGGGGATGTACATAACTTTCCTTGGAATCTATGAAATTATCTACCTTATTTATCTTATTATGGAGGAAGAATAACATAGGATCATATCAAGTCTTTCAAGGCTTCTTTTAGGTTGATGAACATCATTTATGAATATGTTGCATTCAAGGTTTTCCCATTCACATTATAGGATGATGCCTATTATAGGTACCCTAATCTACAATAAAACTTGATTACTTCATGGAATGCATGTTAAAGAACTTTTATTGCCTAATTTATACATGTTACCAATCCTAGTTTTGTGTAGCAACACTTCACCAGTATGAAGAGGGAGCCTGATGAACCAATTTAGGATTTTAACACAAGGTTTTAGAAGATGTAAACCTATATAATTACAACATATAAACAAAAATGAATTCTAGCATTAGAGATGTACAAAAATTAATTGGATCTAATTACTATTGTATTTATATGAAGTGTTGTTATTGCCAACACTATACCATTAACATATAAATAATCTCTCACTATTTATAGACAACTTAATCCTGATGTACCAAGCACACCTAACCTCAATGTTGGTTTCCCATTTTTATATTAGGTTTCTCATTTGAATCAAAATGCTATGGCATTCAACCATAAACACTTATATACACTGCCTCCTATGACAAAACACACACCAAAATAAAATTATGTATTATTGAAAAACTCTACACAAATGGATGGTCTTTAATAGAACTAATATTAAATCCCATCTAATACTTCAGTTACCCAAGGTGATAATTCTACAATGTAGAAAAATACACATGCTTATTTGCAAATAATGTAGAATAATAGTAGCCTAATAAGATACCAAAAATAAACATAGTGGAGATAATTCTACCCAATTATTATAGGGTTTCTAACACATCACATCATGGTGAGATTGAATATATTGATATCTTTACAACATTTGAAATCTTCTAGAGAGAGATGGTGAGGCAAGATTTAATGAACAACGCACTAGGGTTCCCCAATGATACTAATTCCTCAAGCATAAGCATGGTATTTAAAACTCATGAGTTTTTATTTCCAAACAAATATGACAATGTGATATAAGATTAATTGAATAAGATACACACTTTATAGTAGTTCCAGAGGAGAAACTATAATTTTAGGAACAAATAACCCTTCACTAAATCAACTCTTCCACACAATGTAACTATTCTCCTGAATCTAAAAGTTGACAATAATCCACCTCCCCCAAATGGAATTCTTAGCCTTTGAATGGGGAATAACATAGAAAAAGAGGATACAATATCATTAAGAACATGAACTGACTTAGATTACTGAACAACATGAGCTCCTATGGAGTTCTATTATAAGAAAGTTTGATGCAAAAAAGCCAAAAGCTACTCATACCAATGTTATACACAAGAGTAATCTAGATGTTCTTATTTTATTTTTAACTATCAAATCATTTGGAAATAATATTGAAAATTGTTTATTTTATTCTATAACTTCATATACTATGATTCCAACTTCTATTTGTTAGAATATTGGATTGACTCCAAGTCCATTTAAAAGGGCAGTTTCATAGCTAGACAAAACATTGATGCCCATGGTTAGAGAATTGAATGATGTACACATTAAATTAGCATCTAATAAATATGTATATATGACTATTGATATAATTTTGGTAGATATCCTAGAAGGATATGGACTACTACTAATTAGAGACTAGTCAAAGACATTGAATGGATATGTAGCAACATCCTTATCTCTTATTTGGATACCATACAAAGGTGTTGTAAACCAAATTTGACTTTATCAAGAACAAATAATGAATCATCCCATCATAGAGTATAAATATTAATAATTAATAGGTAAATTATCAATCTCCCAATCTTGGAATTTATAACTTTACGATAAAATATGAGGTACAAGAACCAAAATTCTAGGGACCTTTTAAATTGTGGACTTTACATTTTGATGGTGTAAGATCCAAGCAAGGATAAGGTGTGGGTGTTGAAATAGTTAACCCATAAGGTAATAAGTACTTACAAAATTATAGGTTTCAATTTTCTTTCACATATAATAGAGCAAAGTATGAGGCATTAATTTTGGGACTACAATTCTCTCTCAAAAACAATGTCAAGTAGATACTAATATATGGAGTTTTAAAGCTTGTAATTAATCAGGTTAGAAATAAATTCTATTGAAAATTGTGATATAAAAATATGTAAAAACATAAATATATTAATTTTACTAATGCATTGTAATCCTTCATATATTATCTATTCATAGAGAGAAAAATAAGGTTATTGACTCACTTGCCACTTCATCTACCAATTTGGCATCATTGCAAGAATCCAAAGTGTAGAGATTTTCCATTGAGATCTTGTCTTGCCCATCTATTCATAATAATGTGTAAATTTTCTAGGTCTTTGATGATTACCAATATATTGTCCAATTCTAGACAAATTTAGGACAATGTGAGTATCATATCATTGATCATAAATAGATCAATTATCTATTCAAAGAAGAATTATGAGAATAAAGGGTCATTCAATTGAAATATATCCATATTCCTATGGGTATGACTTATTTGGAAAGTGAATTTGATATGGATCCCCAAGCCTAGTAATAGATTCATCCTAAAGTAAAAGAGTATAAGTTTAATAAGGAGAATTTACGGGATGGGTGTGCTACATCAACATTAGCCTCTACTACACTTGAGAAGAAAGATAAAGGGTAAAGGATTTACTCACCTACTATAAAAATGTGATTTCATGGATTTATGATAAATTTAAGTTTTTTAACCTAAGATTCATAATACATATAGTCTTATTGAATCCAAAACATAATCAATTTAGGCAAAGACTAAGGCATATAAATCTTATCTTAGAAGTACTCATCTAGAAGGAAGTAGAAAAGTTGTTAGGTGCAAAGTTAGTGTTACCTATAAGACATTCTACCTAGATAGCCAACATGGTTCCAATTAGGAAAAAAATGGGGAAATTTTATTATGTGCTGATTTAAAGAACCTAAATAAGGAATCTAAGGAAGACAACTACCCTTTACCTTCCTTAGATGCGGTAATCTAGATAGTAAATGATTTTAGAATGATGGCTTTTTTTATGGATTTTCAAGATATAACTAGGTGCAGCTTGAATCTGAAGACAAAATGAAGACTATATTTATCATAAACTAGGGTAATTAATTGTAAAAGAGGATGCCATTTATCTTGATTAACATAGAAACTACTTTTAAGTAGGTAATGGACCTTGAATTTCAAGGGCTAATAGGTAAATGCATAATAATTTTGATGGATAACTTCATTTTTTTCTCAAAGTACATAAATAATCATATAGGCCATCTACAATCAATCTTTGAAAGATGTAGAAGGTTTGAAATCTTTCTAAACTCTAAAAAGAGAATTTATTTAGTGTTATTGAGGGAAAATTCTTATGCCACATTATTACCAAAGAAGGAACCATAATTGATCCAAATAGAGTAGAAGGGACTTCACATATTGCATTCTCAAATACAAAAAGGAACTCAAGTCATTCTTTGGAAAGATAAATTTTGTGAGGAAGTTTATCTCAAGTTTTATATAAATCATCATACCTTTGAATGCAAAGCTCAAACAAGATGCTAAATTGTAGTGGATAGTGGAGGCTTAAAAGGTTTTTAAAGACATCAATGATGTTTTATATTAGGCCCTAGTATTGAGAAGTCTATAATTCACCAAATATGTATTTTTATACTCATTTGCTTTAGAACATACAATTACTTCTATGGTTACTCAAAAGGATAGAAGTGAGCATCCTATTTCATTCATGAGAATGAATTTAAAATAAACTGAGCTCAAGTATTCCATGATAAATTAAGAAAAAAAATATCCTTTATCAAAGTGGTAAATATGTTTTGGCACTATATCTTGAGAAATAAGACCATGACTATTATATCAAAACCTGTTGTCAATCTTAATTTGGGGTATAATTAACCAAGAGAGTGCAAAGGAAAATGGATGAACATTTCAATAGTTTGACATAGAATTAAAGCCTACCAAAATTTTAAGAGGACAATCCATCATTCAAATTATGAATGAGCCTAACCCACACATCACCATTGAGGAGGTCTATCAAACCCAGGTATCTAAAGGAGATTGGTTTTATGATATCATTTAATATTTACTCATAGGTAATTTCTTCCTACAACTCAATAAAAAAAGATTTGAGGCTCAAATATAATCCCTAAATTATAAAAATGGGGATTCCCTATAAAATAAATTATGAAGTAATCTACCTAAGATATCTATCATAAGAAGAAGCTCAAGAAATATTGGATAACCTACACTAGGATCTAGGTAATGATCATCTATCTAGAAATACCATAGCCCATAAGATCCTCAAAATGAAATAATATTGGCTAATAATATTTAAGTATGCACATATTCATGTGAAAACATGTCATGAATGTTATATCTTAGTTAAAATACAAGTACATGCATCAATGCCATTATATCCTATTACTAAAGGAATATTATTTGCTTAGTGGGGCTTACATTTCACTGGTGTCATCAACTTAAATTATTCATCTGACCACAAATTTAGGTTAATTCTCATATATTATTGTACCATATAGACTAATTTAGTGGATAAAATTCATTATATAGAATAATATGTAATTATTTATTTGAGGAACACATCACAAAGAGGTTTATTACCCCTATTTACATAGTTTGTAATAACGGGCTAGCAATTCAATCAGTTTAATTCACTGAATTGGACCATGATAATCAAATCACCATCATATCATCTTCCAAACATTACCTATAGGGAAATGGATTGCCTAAATCCAAAAAATAAACCTAATTGATGTCATTAAAAATTCAATAGTAGATAAACCTAGAGATTGGCATCATCTACTAAAATATGCACTATGAGATGATTGAAAAAGATACAAGTATGCCCTCAAGGCTTCCCCTTAATTTATAGTATATGGATGATAGTCATTATTCCTAATAATGTTAAAATTAAAAACTTATAAATTTATGTAGGAGTACATGTAACCAAGTGAGAAAGTAGATTCTCAATTATTAGATATAATAGATATGTAATATTCAAGAATTAAAGTCTTACATAATTTTATCAAACATAAGGACTTATTCAAAAGGTGGTTTGACAAGAGAGAAAATTTCAAAGAATTAAAAATATATGACATGGTGCTTCTATGGGAGAAATCCCATGAAAATAAAGGATAACATGACAATTTTACCCCATTATGGATTTGAACTTATCATATTTTAGATATCCTAGATAATATTGATTTCCATTTGAGGGACCTCTAAGGTAATGAGTTGACATATCTAGTCAATGGGGAGTTTTTGAAGCATTACTTCATGGTTGTACCATCTAAACATGTCCCTAAGTAATAGATAAATATATGGTATAGGTAGAAGTAGATTGAATTTACTACTTTCATTAGGGTAGTTTTCTTTCTTTATGTATTAGCCTTTCATATTTTCCATATTTTGTTTTCTTTAGTTTAGTTCCCTACTTTATAGAATAAATGTCTTTATTTTTTCATGATAATATGATTGGTTTCTCTTGGTGTAACAAATCAAGTATCCAGTCCACTATAATTCTTATCCATGTTTGAGTTTAAAATTTAAACCCATGAGGGAGGTTCTAAAAGAAATAACAAGTTTGGGAAGGACATAAAACTAAGCACATAAATTATTTTGTTTGTAAGTTTTCTGCCCCTTTGTCTAATATTTTTAGAATTTAGGTATGTAATGAAACATTAATCATGGTTATGTTACCATTGAATAATTATATCAATAATGTAAAATCTACTCTCATTATTCTATAAAAATTGATAATTTTTTCTTATCCCTTTGGATCAAATATACTTCCTATGTTAATACTTGTTTAATGTAATAACCATTGATATGGATATATCTTGAAGGGACATTCTGATAAATCAAGAATTTTTTTACATGCACCAAATCATAATGGTTCCTATATTCCCTCTTATACTTTAATTCTACAAAAAAAAATACCCATCTATCCTAAAGAGTGACCAATAAACCTAAAAAAAATATAAAGGTGATCAAAGATACACATGATGAAATAAGATAAATATATTGTTCACAATGTAATTATATGATCAAAATAATGAGTTACTAAAGGTATATTTTTTAGGATTATTAATTCTTAGCTGGTAATAGAGAAATTATTAATCTTTCCTAAATTTGAATATAATTCAAATAAACTAGAATTAAACCCATTGTTTTTCCAAGAAATTACTAAAATCCTTACAACAAGGGTGAAATAAAATCACTTCATCACACATATATCCAAGGTATGAGATAGGATACTATGTTTTATGAAGTCATTTGGAGTCTCTTTCATGTTTATAATTCAATTATTATCTTGTGGTAGGTTCCTATTTGATTAAAGATTGATAACCAAAGATTTTGGGTTCTTGAATATTAGGGAGTATTTCCCCTATAAATAACTATTTTTTATACTCAACACACCCCCAATCTTTATTTTATTTCAAATCATGAACCACTATGTTTTAAAAGGCCTAAGTCTATTTCAAAACTATTTTTTCATAGGTCTTCATATGAGAACCTAACTTTTTTGTTCGGTATAAATGTAGGAAACATTATTATTTTCTTGGTTTATTCAAACTAACCTATTAATATTATTTTTGATTTTTGCATGTGTATAGGTTTTTAGAGTATACATAATGATTAAAAAGTTTTAGAATTAATATATTTTGCCTTTTCACTAGTTGTGTTTTTAATATATTTTTGATCTTCAAGACTTTTGTTCACAAAGTCAACTTTCAACATTTTGATCCTTCACATTTTTTTACCTTCGTAAGAAGTGTTTGTATAAACTTTTGTTCACAGGTTTTAATCATAGAATTTTGTCTTTGAATATTTTTTTCACAAATTTTGTCCTTTTGTAATTTTTATTAACATATTCTAACTCAACTTTTCCTTATCATATTCTACACTAAACAAGTTTTGTTCAAAATTTATGCACTTCACAAACATTAAATTTTATAGGTTCTATTCAAAAGTTGTGCTTCAAAAGTTGTATTCAAGATTTGTGTTTTGTAGATTATATTCAAAACATATGTTGGAAAAGGTTTTTATTCATATGTTATGTTCACATGCATTGGTTTTTACATACTTTGTTCAAAACTTTCATTCATGAGTTGTGTTTCAATGTAAGATCTAACACCCAACATTAAAAGAAAGGCTATGTGGCATAATTGGTATCGCATGAAAGTAATGATAATATGAGAATTATCCAAGGTAATATCATGGAATTATTATAAATTTATGGTAATCTTATGTGGCATACCCACTACAGTGAATGGAAAAAATCAAATTAAATGAGTAAAACAAGACTAGATATGTTGGACACTAATGGCACATGAACTAGAACTAAAGTCTTATACTCAAAGCTATATCATCAAGATATAAATAAACATTTTTAATGTGTATTTATAATAAACTTGAGTGATCTTTAACTCCAAATAGAACTTGAAGCCCTAGTTGTATCTATTTCATTATGAGTTTCTTTTAATAAGCCAATGAATAGTTGAATTATCATGCAAATAATGTAACTAAACTAGGTAACAATGGCCTCTTCATCTAAGGTTTTCAAGGGTGTGTTTCCACATTATAAATTATCTATCAAAGACTCTACAAGGTATACAAACACTACTTTTGATTTGAATGTGTTGAACAAGGATTATGCCAATTTTTTAGCTCTTTTACATGTAGTCAAGGATGTAGGTGCCCATTCTCATGAAGAAGGTATGACAACTACATAGAAATAAATAGTAGCAAACTTATTACCATTAAAATGTTAATAGATACATTTTTTACTGGCCACAGCCAAGGTCATGCCCTGTATTGACTTGTTATGATAGCTATTTTTTGTTTGAATGGTGACTAGTGGTGGATTCATGCACCACATAAACCATAAGATAGTCATCACTTTAATTTCAAGGTACACCTTCCATAAGTATTTATAGATACCAATTTCAGATTATAATATTGATTTTCATGAGGTAAAAATGTGGAAGAATAAAACCATGATGGAGAATAATCTAAGGAAATAGATCACTCTTGGAGAGGTGGTATCCCTCAAATCTAGTGAGCTAGCACCTAACATGATGTTTAGGATGGGTATATGCATTGGAATGGATTTATTTAATAGTTTGTATGGTCACTCTAACATATAATATATCCATCTATAATGTATTCCATTGTTGTAGTTGATGATGACTTATAATTTAAACTTCACACTAGGAGAGATAATTAGTGCCAGACTTCAAGAACATATATTTAATAAAGATAAGAGGCTCATGGGTGGCCATTTATACATCATTTCCTATCAATTAGATGTAGTAATGGGCACTATATATATACAAAATGGAAAATTCTTGATCCCTACCCTGGATTGCATTAAGAATTTGGTATGTTATTTCTTTTCCTTCCTTCATATCTATCCATATATAAGGAATATAATCATAAATGTTGAGAAAATATATCTCCAAGTGTGGAGATCAATTTATGAAGAACTATTACTCATAATATTAAAAATTATTATCAATACACTCATGCCAATGGGAGATTATTTGATTTACCTTAACTTTATAGTTATTATGGTAATAGGGAACAAGGTTAGCCTATTATGTGTCCTCAAGTTTTTTCCTAAATAAATTTGCTGAGATAGAGAGATTGACTACTAGTTTTAGTGGATCATATACAAGGATATAAATAAAAATAATAAATGTGTGTTTCATATCTCTTCTCAAATTATAAATAGGATGTGCTACACCAAAAATAAACATTATGGAGAGGTTGGTAATTCTAAGGAGTAATATTCATTGGTGACTTTGAAACACAATTGTTGGGATCATCATAGTCTAATTCAAAATCACATATAAGCTTAGGGCATATTTTAATAACATAAACCTTATGATCATGATTTACAATTTTTGAATGAAAAAAACCATGTTGAGGTTTTGAGGACATTAAGGCAACTATTTTAAATGAGGAAATTTTGAAATTAGTCAAGGAGACTATTATATAACAATTAAAGAGGAATATATTAGGATTCCACCACTAGGTGGATGGGTAGTAATAGATTTATACAAAATTTAACCTCCATAGTGACCATTGGGTCATGAAGAACCATATTAGACACCACCTAATATTATGATGGTTGTAAATAAGGATAGAGGTGTGGAGGGAACCCAAGTGGTTTCAATTTAATCATGATAAGGACCATCTTAAACACCACCACATGTAATCAGGACAATAAATCAAGATCAAGAGGTGGAATAAATTCCAATTGATACTAGTGGTCTTAGAGTGCAAGAGGAACTGATTTGTATTATTTTTTATGATTTATAATATGAAATATTTCATGTTGCCTCCTTAATTCTAATTTACACAAGTGTACATTTTACTTCTTCCTCCACTCATTAGACTTTATCTTTCATTGGTAAAATCATAATTTTTTATAAGAGTAATCCTAGAGTTATTAGAACCCTTGAAAATATCATTTATAAAGCTCCACTATAAGAAGGACCAATATACCATGGACAAACATCCATCTAGAAGGAACCTAAGGATGAAGAATAGGGTTAGGAAATGTAAAAGGATAAAGTCCTAAGCCTTCAAGGATTGAAAGGAAAAACACTACTTTAGTGTGACAAGTTAGGTGAGGAAATTTATACTTTAAATAACCCAATCCCTATCATTTCTCTAGTCCCTTTGGCTTCTCTTATTTTTATTACTACTTTTGTTTCATTGGATCCAATTTTTGCTAGTCTGATTGTTTCTATAGTGTCAATTATTTTTAGTGTTGATATGTTTTATCAAGTCCCTAAAATCTCCTCTTCCATTATTATCACCTTATTTACCATTACCTCTAACAATCCTAACCCTATAAATATCCATTTCAATATAACTAAAGGAGTCTTGGTAGGTGCCCAATTGCATGTTTATTATACCCAGTTAGTGTAGCCAATGCCTTATTCTAGTTCCACCCAACCACTTCTATTATTTCATCAAATAAATGTGAAAAGAAGAATCATATGTATATTATTCATCTAATTCCCTAGTTTAGTGGTATATATTGGTCTAAAATCATTTGTACATCATTACCAATCCCATTTCAAGTATAGGCTTTAATGCAATCTTAAGGTGACATTATAATTGAGACTACTATTGAAGACACTAAGCCAATTAACTCTACCTAGTTGGTGATTCCTTAGTGGGATAATAATTTTAAGTCCCAAGATTCCCAAATTCCTAATTTAATAATTATAGAGCTAACCATGGTGAGTTTCATCTTTGATAAATTCATAAAAACCATCCAATGGGTTAAACAGAGGAAGATTGAGGATAACCCTAGCAGTGGTTTAGTTTTTGGAAAAGATAAAAGATGTTTTCTCTATAATAAAAAAATATGAGGCTAGGTGAGTCCCATTACAATGAAAATTTCAAGTCTTAATTTGCAACACAAATGAAATCTTTGATAGTAATTCATTAGAGGATTAAGCAAGCTAGGCGAGATCTAGAAAAAGTAAGTGAACAATAACAAATTATTCATGTTCCTACATAAATTGAAGATGATGTTGATAATTTACCTTATAGATTATAAAATGTCTTACATGTTATTATTTCAATGAGATTTTAATTATCTCTTCATATTATTGAGATAAGCTAGGTGAAAGCTAGAGCAACAGCTAGAATAGGTAAAGGAATAATAACAATTTTTCATGTCCCTACATAAATTGAAGATGATGTTAATAATGTATTTTGTAGATTTTAAAATTTCTTAGATTTTATTGTTTTAATGAGATTTGAATTATCTCTTCATTTTATTGAGACAACGAAAATTTTTAATTCTATGAAGGAAGATGAAAATAAATTATTTTTTCTTGTATTGTATACAACTAATAAAGCTTATAGATATTTTGATTTGATGACACCATTAGAAGAAAATAATTATCTCAACCTAGAGTTCATATATAAATAGGAGGCTCAGGACTAGATTTCAAACGTAAAAGATTTGATTTCAATGCTCTCATAACATGAGAAGCTAATCTTATAAATCATAGATGAATTAAAACTCTCAAGCAAAAGACTCTACAAAATACTTAATAAGAAGAGATGGTTTTTACCAATTACTTAAATAATATTTTACCAATTTTAATTAGAGTCTTCAAGGTCTTAAAACATAATAATTTGAATCATAACCTAGTTTTATCAAAAATAAGGTCATGAAAGTATATATTTTAAGGTGGATTTCAGGGCCACCAATATTGAACATGCATACTTGTTGGCATAAGTCAGTAGAGTAAATTGGAAATATCTTTTAAATATGGAAATAATAAGGTTTTATCATGGCATCATTTGAAAACACTAAAGGTAATTGGAGGAAAATAAAAAGGTTGTGTCACCAACATCTAATTCAACTTAACTGGCTACTTTTGTTCCTCTTACTACTTCAGGTTTGATAATGCAACTATCAACTTCAATTAAACCTTAGTTTCGTAAGGTTAATTTTATATGTATGTTATATGTAGGTTAACTATTGTAACTAAATGATGTCTCTATTTATCACATGCATGTAATAGTTGAGGACTTTTGCAAGCATGCACACATTGCATTTCCATGTAAAACCAAGTCTATTTTTAGAAACATATTTGTGATCAATTGTAATTATACATGCATGCCTTGTATCAATTAGAAATCATATTATAATTATTGACATGTAAATTTTAATTTTTCACGGATTTGAGGGATGAGGTAACCCCTCCTTAAATCTATTTATATTTGTAAATACCTCATTCCAAAGTGTTGGAAAATTTATCAATATAGAAATAAGTATTTTTGATTATCACATAACTATGTTGATGATTCTCCATTATAATTCTATGTAATTAGTTATGTTTTATTTTATTATTTTTTGGATTTAGCAATTTGAAGTGATCAAAATCTACAAATAATTTATTTTTATTATTATTGATGTATTAAAATTTATGATGTGTAATAACTATTGGATAATTAGAAAGTATCATTGATCTCATGTAATTAGGTAGACTATTTAAATTCTCTTAGTGTCCATAAGTGTGTTCCTAATATTGCCTTCTAGGTGTAAGCCATATCTACCTTAGATGCCTCTCTAATCCAAGTTATAATAAGCTAAATAAGGTTGTGAAATAACAAATCCAAATTGTATAAACCTTTATGTGAGATCCCAAAATTTAATAAATAATTTCTTCCCCAAATCCACTTATTGTGTTTTCATGTGAGTATGAAATAGGTATTATCTATAAACATTGGTATTAAAACATTTGTATATAAAGAGACCATATAGGAAGTAATCCTTATTTGCCCCACAAAGGATTATTTTTTGCCCTATCTTTCCCTTTTTGGATTATATTTGATTGATATCTACCCACTTTATAATAAGTTCCATCCATCCAACTCAAATAGGTATTATATTTATTATATGTTTCACTCATCCACACATACACCCAGTTAACAACCCACATGCTCAACCTCCTATTTCACTAAATAATTATTTAACCCATACCTAAAAATAATGTCTTATGGTGGATATTACCTCCCTTGAGATCCTAAAATGTTAGAGGTTACCTCATTAAATATGGGATGTACATAAAACCCACATACATAATAGTAGGTTGTGCACCTTTTCAGTTTGTGTAGTGATAGCATGGACCTCAAAATATAATATAAATCAATGGTGAATAATGTGTGAGAGATGGTAGATATAACTTGAATAATAGGTAGGTATAACTAATGATTAAGAGCATACAAATTAGTTTTGGGATACAACTCTATTGTATTATGAAATGATTTATAACGAGTTATTAAATATTGCTTTCATTTTGAAACACTCTTATTATATAGACATATTCATTTATTATGTTGGATGAGAGGTTTTATTAAGTAATCATAATATAAAACCACAACAATAATTAGAAATTGGAGGCAAAAATAGCATATATTTGCATCCATATTTATCATATGTATAAGAAGGGAAATATGATTTTTTAATTTTGAATATTTTGAAATCAAAAAACTCAAGCACAATAAATTAGGAAAACCTAGGGTAATTATAGGGTTTTAAGACCAAATATCAAGTTCACCAAAAAATTAACCCTAAATTTATATTCATGAGATCATATATGGTTAATAATGTATAAATTAATATGCATAAGGGTGATAAATATGTCTATAAAATGACACTTAATTTTCAAACTTGGATAAACAAAATCTAAATTTATAATACTAAAATATGCTAAAAATAGAAAATATAGCTAATGGTTTATATTGTGATAATTTAAATACAATATTACTTATTTAGATAGTGTATGAATGTAGATATAGTCTAAAATAGTGTGTAAGTGGATTGGATCAAGGTTATAGAATAATTTTCACATTCTATAATTTTGTACTATGTGGCCTCATATATTAACATTAGATCTAGATAGTTATGTTGACATTACTGTTTGAGTTAGATGTAGGTGTCTAGTACAAAATAATGACTAGATATTGATGTAACCACCTTTAGCCTCTTATGTTTTCTATCACTTTTGTTTTGATGTGTTCATATCATATGCACACATTGTTACTCTTTTTCAAATGATCATAATCTAGGTTCCTCACACTTGGAGTGGATATGGGAAAATGGGTTAATGATAATATGGTGTTGAACTACCTTAAATACCCCTATATAAATGGTCATTAACTACATTTATAATACCCTGAAGAGGGCCTCATACTTGTGTAGTTCTCCCCTATATGTTGGATTGTATTTTCACATGGTGCAATATATGATTTAAAATACATAAAATGACCTAGATTTTAACTTGTAAAATATGACTCATGATGAATTACTTTAGTAATTTAGACCTAAGGGGATGTTTTTATTGTGCATGATATGGAATAGGGATGAATACGGTAGATTTTTTCATTTGAATGTTTGATTTAGTGATTTTGGTAGGCTATATTGTTAGTTTATAGTTATTTTCTAGGTGAGGAATGAAAGAAGGTTGATATTGTATATATAACAATCCCTTTTGAAAATATCTCATACTAAAACACTTAGGCTGAGACTTAGGATATAGGTAATTTGTAAATTGGATGAATTTTTGGCACTAAATAGTTGGTTGTAATAGGGAGACCTACATTTATATAGACCTATGACTTAGAGACAAGTTTCATATAATATAAAAGAGGTACATGTAAAAAACTATTATAGAAGGATAATGATTAGGTTTAGATAATTTTTATTAATATTGAAGGAAGGTCATTCGAATAAAATGTGGTCAGACTAAGAGATATGTAATATAGTCACAAAGAGATTTTTCACATGATCCTTTTGATAGTGAGTAGTTTTTTGTAATATAAGGGTACGAATATGAAAATTATGTTAAAAAATTACAAGACTGAGGTGCAATATAATTCAGATTTAGTGTTTACAGTACATAAGTTTCCTCATAGTCAGCCCTCTAAACCCTTTTGTAACTAGTTTATCTTTTACCTTGTCAATTATATTGTCACTCTTAACTTTGGTATTGTATACATACTTTTTTCCAATGACATATTTATCATATGGAGGATGAATAAGAATCTATGTATTATTCCTTTCAATTTAATCCATCTCAAATTTTATAATGTGAACCCATTCTTTGTTTTGACTATCTTATGCATATCTTCTAGGTTCATTATCCACATATGATAATGTAAACATATTATTTTCAACATAATAATCATAATTTTTTTTCATATTATTCATGTTTAATTATTTTTATACTACTCTCATAGTTATTATATAAAATTTTATTGGATAGATGTGGATTAAACCAATATTTGTTCTTGCTTGATGATGATTAAGATGGATGAATAGTCTCTTGGGAAGAGCTAGTAATGTTTCCTGTTAAACTAGAAACATGTGTAGGAATTTATAAGCTATCAGCATAAAATTCAAGAGGATGACAAAATTCACATATTACATGTATACTTACTTGATCACAATCAAAATAAACCTCATTTTGAAATAAATTACAATTCCTAGAAATAATTATGGATTTACTAATAGTAGGAAAAAACTTATATGTTTTAGTTTCTTCACTATAACCTTTGAAATAATGATGAAAACTCATTTGATATAATTTTTTAATCTTCTTATTTAGAACATGTAAATAATATAAACACATAAATACCTTTAGATGGATAATAACTAGTTTTATACCATACAAAGATTCATAAGTTGTCTTGTATTTGATGGCCATTATAAGACTTATGTTAATGATGTAGATTATTATTTTCACTATTTCATACCAAAAACACCTTTTCAATTTCTTATTATCTAACATGTTTATTGATAACTCCATGATGCCTATGTTCTTTCTTTCTATTGCACCATTCTATTATGGTGAATAAGGAGTTGTTAGTTGCCTTTTGATTCCATGTGAAGTACAAAGATTAGAAAATTCATTAAAAAAAATTCACCTACTCTATCTATTCTATGGGACTTGATGGAATTTCCACATTATTTTTCATCCAAATCTTTGAAATTTTAAAATATGAAAAAGTTCTAGATTTTTCTTTTAACAAAAATAAACACATAAAATTTGTAGCTTCATCTATGAAGGAAATGAAATAAAAATTGTTACAAATAATTTTAGAATACATTGGTTCACATAAATAAGACTGAAACTACTCCAAATAGATGTTTTATATAAATTCTATGATAAGTAAATACTCCTTATGAATTTTCCCAATTATTTCTAAATTTTATGAATCATCTTTATTGAAATCTAGCTTGGGAAGGCTTGTTACCATACCTTTTTTTCAAGAATATGTAAGATTTTAAAATTAATATGACCATATATTTAATATTGTAACATGTTAACATCCTCAATGGTATAAAAATAATTACCTTATTTAATAATATTTAACCTTAATTGAAAAATCCTATTATTTTCCAAATAGGATTTTTCAATCAATCCATTTCTAGATCATTTATAAAAAATAGAACAAACACCATCTAAAAAAGTAGTCTCGAACAATTTTATACTTATTTACCAATACCAATAAGATTTTAAATTATATTTAAATAACAATAAACATCCTTTATTTCACCATTTCCTTGAATTGTGGTGATTTTATGGTGCCCTTTCCTTTGATTTGGATGGATTTTACATATCCCAATTGCACTTGGATTTTTAAGGAATCATTCTTGTTAAAACCAAATTTGTGACTAGTTGTATGATTTAGGAAACCTGACTAAATATAAAACATATTATTTACTTATTTTATTCCCACATTACATGTGAGATAGTAATTTTATTGATCTTGAGCCTCACTTCATTCAGCTTGGAATGTCTTATTTTCACCCTCTTGATTATCTTGATTCTTATCTTTTAGTATCTTACAATAATTTATCATGTGTCCTAGTATTTTTTTAGTAATTACATGTAAAGTGTTCCTTGATTTTACCTATGAAGTTAGATTTGTATTTTCCCTTTGAATTTGAGTTATTTGAATTCCATTTATTCTATTTTGTATTTTTATCGTTAGTCATTAAAACTTTCACTTTGGTTTCAAGTGTGTGTTCTTTATCTCCTACATATGGTCTCATCTTATCCTCATGCAACAAGAGAGAACCCGCTAACTTATCAAAACATATAGTGTTTATGTCCATACAATCCTAAAGAGTTATCATAATATCAAACTTTCTTTTGGATAAATATCTCACAATTTTCCCTACTATAACATCTAATTTTTATAATTCATCAATAAACCCTCATTGTACGAAATAAGTCCTTTATCTTTATGTAATATTATCCAACTCCTTCATTATCAAAAATTATCAAATTTTCAAAATTCATTTCAATATTTTGTGTTTTTCTTCATTTACCTTAATATATCCTTGATGTGAAGTTTCCAATATAGTCAATTCCTGAAGGGAATTATTTTATCATAAAATTATTGGATAAATGTTTGTGTCTATGGTACTCTGAGGATAGAATAAACCTTATGCATCCACATTTTATTCATCTTTTTGTATTCTTAACTAATCTTAAAATAGGGTGTTCTAATATTGAGGTGGTATGTACTCATAGATAAAATTTTCCTAAACTCCTTTCCATACAATAATTATATTCAATTAATATCTCCAATATTCAATGTTATCACGTTTGAATATGGGAATATTCATATAATAAAAAATACCAAAGCCACGATTCACTTGGTAATGGATTGAAACCCTTTTAAACATTTTTTTAATAATGATATGATACAAAATGAAAGTTTTAAATGTATATAGGGAGTTCAAATCATCTTTGATTTAATATGAAATTTAATATATATACCAGCTAATCTATACCAAAATTACCAGTTGATCTGATAGTGTTGTAAGAGATTGTTGACAAAAAATAGACTAAACAAATTAAATTTATTAAATATATGATTATTATTTTTCATTTGTGAATAACTAAAATAAAAGAATATCTTGACATATTAAAAACTAATTATCATAATAGATATTGTTCAACACTTCCTTGTGTACAATTATTTATTAATAGTTAAAGCCAAAGCAAGCCTATTATAAGATAAATTGAATGACAAATTTTGTCTAAAAAAGGCATAAATTGAAAAATAAATTAATATATTTAATTAACCACAAAGTAAAATAAAAATAGACTATAAAATATCTAAAAATATAATTAATAAAATAAGGTTGATTTATAGACAAGATAAGGTCAACATGCAAGATGTCTTTCCCAATAAATAAGCAAAAATACACACATTAAATAAGATAGGCACCATAAATACCTATAAAGCATGAAATTTACTAAAATAATATTAAATTTATTTTATTAAACCTTTAAATTATTCCCCACCTCTTGTGGATGAATTTATAAATATTTGAATTAAGTTAGGTACACATTCAGTGAATTGGACTCTAATTGGAAGTTTTATTTATTTTTTAAGAAGTTTCTAGAAAGTGTCCAAAACTAGAAAAATAATTAATCTAGGTCAAAAATAAATTACATCACAATCATAAAATAATAAAACACTAATAAACCCTATTATATGATTGAGAATCAAGGGAAGAAATTTGCCTCATACTCAACATAATTATCTAATATTATAAAGTAAGCCTATTCTAACAAATACACATTCAAAGGGACTACTCTAAACTTCCCAATTAAAACATTAGTCACAAGGAGTAATCCCTAAATATTTTTTAAGCACTAAATCCTTCCAAAGTTTTCCATTTTCTAATTTTAATTTTTTATACTAGAGGTTGCATTCATGAAAGGACCACCATTGCACACATACACTAAACATGGAGAACTATATGTGGTTTGATTTTTCTATTCAGAGTATTATATATTTAGGGAACACTCAAATGTTCATTTGATATTTGGTGAAGTCATATCAACCCACCTTATTACCAATTAATAGGTTCAAACTTATTTTTTAAAGTTCACATACTGTTTCAAATAGAACAAGGTAGGTTTTATAAATATCGTACACATAGTGCACTCCTATATCACACATAGATGAATTAAAATTAATTGCAATATCCTATAATAAAATAGATAAACATTTTATACATATAAATATCTGACATAAGTCAAATTATAAAATATGGTGTGGGATTCCACATATTTTAGGATTATCTTAGTTATTGGAGACACCCATTTCCTATTCTTAGTGACTCATAGTCTACTATCAGTGATTCTATCACCTACATTTAGTCTTAGACCTAGACAAAATAGTAAACACACTAAGTATATTAATCCCTTAGGTTATTTATATTTATATCAAGTTTAATTGGTCAATCATATTTTTTGTTTTACATTTATTTTAATTTATTACTGTTATATTTTATATAATTTAACTATATCCTTATTTTCACTAGAGAATAATATTTAATGTGTAAATAATCCTTAGTATTATTTTGATAATCGAATGTATATCTTTCCATTAAAAAAGTGTGCCTCAAAATATTTCATCTCAAATATCAATTCCTAAATAGAATATATCTACAATTGATGGTTCAAACAATTTATATAAGGTTAATCATAAACCAAGCTACACTCTAATGGATAAGATTTGGAATAATTTTATCACATTTTTATGATTCATCCATGTAAATATAAATACTATTGTTCTTATCATATAATGCATTTGCATCATATGGTTAATTATTTTTATTTTAAGATGAATTACAAATTAGTATTTATATTGGTGATGTTATGTTATATACATCCATTAAATAAATACCAAATTCAGTCATGCCTTCTATAAATGAGAAACTTACTTAGATAATGGTTGCATCCTCTAAAGAACAATTGGAAAAATAAAATATACATAAATAAATTTTGAAAAATGAAAAGGAATATTTGGAAAATGAAATTTACAAAAAGAAAAATTATTAAAATATGTGTTACAAAAACAAAATATTCATTAGGAAACAATGCAACTATAAAGTTACAAAAGGAGAAATTTATAAAAGATTTTTTTTGAAAATAATTGTATTATTTAATTTAAAAACTACTTATGAAAAATGAAAATAGGAAATCAAATTTTACTAATAAATAAGTTCTTAGAAATGATGCTCAACAACAACATATAACTAACAAGACTAATCTTGCAAACATGATTTATAAAGAGGAAATGTAAACCTTTTTTAATTTATAAAGCCTATGATCATTAGTCCTTACATATATGGATAATAATCACAAATTTTAGATTTGATCCCACTTTTATGTTAATAAGTATTGCATGACACTTTTGAAATATCTTGGATATGACATTGGACATTTGAGGATGACTACGACATGTGACTATTTTATAGGAGATATTGTATGGCATGTATCTCTTCTTTAGAAATTTTAGAGCACTAGATTTCAGATCTAACATAATTTCATTCAATACAATGTTGTATTAGAATAACCGTGGGTCACATTATTGGGTATTTTTCATTGAAATCCTACTTTATGCACCATGTGCATACCTAGACACTTATAAAATCATTACATGGGAATATCACATTAATAAATAATTCACTTGCCTTAGGTTAAGAGAGTATCAATTTTTAGTTGGGTTAGTTGCATGGAGATGTCATTTGTATCTTAATTTTATTCAATTTATTATTAATGCAATCCAATAATTTTCTTACTCCTAGCACATTTGAATAAATTAATTTAACTATAGACTTATACCTTTTTATTATTGTTCATAAACTAAAATGCAATAAACATTTTAAACTACCACAAAGTTGCACATAATATTATATGAAAATAAACAATTACTTGGTGAATATTGCATATCTTCTTACTAGGATAATAACATAGTACATGAGATCATAAAATTATTTAAATACCACTAGTTTTATATTCCATCATCATAAGAGTAACAATTATATAAAATATTACATCACCAGAGGAAAATCTTAGACTTAATAGTAATCTAACAATACCTTTTAGTTACAATAAATTAATATGTACCCTATATGGTACACAACCACTTTACAAAAATAATAGTCTTAACTTCTTTACATTAAATAATTTTGTCTCAAAAATTACCTATATGTATGCCCCTATTCTATATTTTCTATTTGAAATATATATCTTAATGCTTCACCTAATGGACTCACTCTACCATACTAGACTATAATTTATTTAATCATGATCTAAGGTATATTCAACATCTTATCTATCTTGGAACTCAATATATATTTGACCAATGTGCCACCTTATGCTCACATCGTGACTTGGCCACTATTATTGAGTGCTTTTGAGTCTTAAGGTTATTCTACATGGACCCATCCTTGGATGTTGTTTGAATTCTCTACACTATGTTAGAATTTATCAAAATGTTAGATATATATTTTTATTACCATATAAAACCTTTACCTTCAATTTATTACTCTTTAAAATTTTATCTACCATTGTACCATTTGATGCTTTCAAGTGTGACATAATTTTTTTATAAATATAGGTTCAACATCAGACCAACTAGCCTAGTTGTCTTTCCTAGGACAAACCTTCCAAATCCTCTTGTGCTAATAGGAAATTGTGCCTAAATATTTGAATCTATTCCTTTAAAATTTTCCAACATGAAACTTTTACTTGGATCAACTTCATCCTAGTGACCATTTTTTTGATAAACTATTTTAAGTTGGGGGATACACTTGGAGCTTCAGATATTTTATTTTGGATGATATTATCTTCATTTTAATCTTTTCTAAAACCTCTTATATGGTGATTTATTCTTCCATAGGATTTCACTAAAGTATATTAAAACCATTCTCTAATTCCTTACACTTTTCCTTGATTTGATTTCCTATATCTTCCACATCCTTGAGAAATGTGTTTTTGTATTATATATCCTTCATTTGGCAGAATTATGTTATGAACTCTTATTTATTACACTAAACATATAAATATAATGCACTTATTATTTGTGTTGTATTTATGAATTCAAAAAATACATTCTCATCTCTCATATCCTTTTCTCTGAGGTTAGGTAGAAAAATTTCAATTTTTTTAAACCTCAACAAAATCAAGTTGGATTGCTCTCTTTTCATTTTCTCTTTGTCCTTTGTGTGTTTTCCATTGACCATTTTATTCAAAAAATAGTCAGACATTATTAACATTTTGTCAATATTATAAGGCATCTATCACATATTGTCCCACTCTTCCAAAACTTTAGTAGTATTAATATGGGAAGTGGAACTTAGTTCTTACTAATTTTCATAGTATATCTAGATATTTAAACTATATTTTTGATATATATACTATTTGTTTTCATGATCATATATATTAGAATACATTTAAAAATGATTATTAATGTAATATATTCTTTTATCATGTTTGAATATTATTTCATTTTCATATTTGATTTCTATTACAACAATTCATTATTATTTATATATTTTGAGTACTTGATTATTTTGTTGTAAGCTCAAACTAATTACCTTTTTTCTTATAGAGGTGGTTGTAGGAATGCCCCACCCTCACATAGTGGTAAATATGGAGAGTATCATATGGGAGGAGGATTAATATATTATCATTGGGGATAGATAGAACCAAACAAATACCACACACACACGCTACACTCTTAATTTATAAAATGAAACAAATGATAATAAGTATTGTGTAAAAATGTTGAGTGTTTCTTTGAATTATTTGTCCTTAAAGTTAGTAAATAATTTTTAAATTTATTTTAATTTTGGTAAATGTATTTATGATTTTTATTAGAATAATACATTAATTTTATGTATTCGTTGTTTATTTTTTCTTAAAATCTCAATATGAACTAAACTATGTTGAATTTTGTTAGGTAAACCTTTTGCACATTTTAAATCTTCAGAGAGTGTTGGGTGTTTTATGAATCTTGTTTAATTTATATACCTTTATTCCCATTTTGGTGACATGAGGGGGAGTGGGGGTGAAATATGTTAAAATAAACCAAATTAATTAGATTATAATAATATTGTGACTTTGAAACTTCAGATTTTCATTTGGTAAAATTTTTTATAACAAGTTACAACATATTTTAGAATGGGAATAAATTAGGGAATAATGAAAATTAGTTTTTATTTGACAATTTTTATTTGAATTCACCCTTTTTCAATGATGAGGAAGTTTCATGTGGTTTCCATGTTCTAAATTAGCGTAATAGACTAAAAATAAACATGTAAAGTATGAAACACATGCTTAAGCAAAGACAAGATAATATGAAGCACTTAACATTTATAAGGAGAGTTGAATGGCCATGAAAAATGTGGATGAGGAGTGGAAAAATAATGAGAGGAATAAAAATAAGATAATGAGGACATGATAGAAGGAGAACTAGATTATTAGGAAGAAACCAAAGATACCATTACATACATTTAAGAGACAACCATTGTAAAACTAGGTCAGTTTAACTTTGATTTTTAAATTCTAGGTCATTTCATATTGTAGTCTTAATAAGGAATAAAATCACTATTACATGCATTTATGTGGTAGATATTATAAAACCATGTTTTTTTAACTTTGAGTTTAATATTCTAGGTTGATTGCATATTTAATTTTAATAAGGAACAAAATAGTATATGCTTCTTTGATATGGTTGAAAAATTTATTTCATTTAATGTATGTAATGGTAGATTTTTTAGATAAAACCTAAGGTTAAATTTTTATAGACCTAGGGATGGAACTCAGTTCCATCCATAGTATTATAAATAATATAATAATCCATTTTTTAAAATAAAATTGAATGTATATGATTATAAAAATTCGGGTTTCATATTTATGGATCTAGTGATGGAACTCAGTTCTATCCAAATTACTATATATATGAATTTGATTATTTTATTTTAAAATAATTTAAATATTAGTGACTATCAAGCCACCACTAAGAAATGCATTTTATATAATGTTTAAATTGTACATGAATGAGATAGTTGTTGACTTTTGTATTAATTTTATTGAACTTTTGCCTAGTAATTATGGGAACCCTATTTTGCCCAATCCATCCTTGATGAGTAGTATTATGAATAATATCTTGAAATAGTTTAAAATATTGGGTTGTGCACTAATTCATAATTATTAATGACCCACAGATTTTTTTAAATTTGAATAGTTTTATTTTAAATTTATATCCACAATGGTATATTTTATATAGAACTTTAGTTGCATATTCCTAAGGAAATAATTATACAAATCTATATATTATCAAAATGAGTTAGAATGAATGAACACTAAGTATATTATTGATAATAATGGACCTATACACTATATATATATATATATATATATATATATATATATAGAAAGATAATTGTAATAAACATGACATCTTGTAGATATACATACATGAAAGAGCTATATAATCTGATAATGAATTTTTTAAAATGGATTTGAATGTATTGTAAATTTAGAAATTGTGTATTTGTATTCTATAGTGATGTAGCCCCATGCCATGATATTTGATACACAAGGAATTATATTAAAAAAAATATATTTTTAAATAAATTTAAAGTTATATATAAATATGTATTCACATGTATTTAACACACACATAGAAACATATGCACTTATCTATTTGTAAATACAGTAATAATATGAATATTGTAAACACTCTAATTTGGTCAAGAAATTTCAAGTACAATGTAATTTGTTACTCTTTCACATGAATTTATTAGTGATTCATATATTCCTTGTTCATGTAATAATTTTGAGTCTTTTGATCAATCTTATGTCATATTTTCCCTATTTTTTGCACCCTCAGTCATCCTAAGTCACCTCCTCCCAATCAAAAGGGTCCCTAGCCTATCCTAATTGGTCTTACCTCCATTTTTAGGATAGTATCACCATTTGGAACTAGTGTTAAATTATGTCTCTAGTGTTTGATGGTCATTTTGTTCCATGTTTGGGTCCTAACCCTATCTTGAGCCTTATCTTATGTTTTATATCCATCTTTTACAACTTTTAAACTAGTGAATGAGGTCTCATATTAAAATAAAATTTCATTATATATAAAGAGCCTCAAAAGGCATTAAATCTATCAGTTACTATTTTGGCACATAATTTCATAAAATTAGTCAATAATATAGGTCAATACTTTGAATACTACTCATATATCACATATAGACATTTCATGCTTAATAAAATAAGGGCCTAAGTGAAAGTCATTCTAGAATAATATTAAATTTGATCATGTATGTTCCCTAAGGGATAATTACATGTGATCTGATAACCCTATCATTGTGGTTAATGTAGGTAGCATCCAGGACAATAGGGGTTTTGCCTCACACAATTTTAAAATCCAACAACCTAGTTTTTCCCTTCCTTTTTACATTTTGATTCAGTCATTTTTTCATGTTTTAAGGTACTCATTAGGGTTTAAAAATATATTAATCTAAAATAGTGACATAGGAAATCCATCAAAAGAGACAAAATCACCTAAAATACCTCCAAAACATCCCATAGCTTCCCTAAAAATTCTAGATAGTTCCTATATGAGGGACACTAGAGCCATAATTGGACACTATCACCACATGGTGCTACTATCTTGATATTATCACTACCATCCATGACCATATTTTAACCATAGTCACATAGAAGAAGGTCTTTGCTTATTTATCCATCCTATTTCAAGTCCATGACCTACATAAAGACCTATTTTATTTTAGATAAGTACTCTTTCTCTCCACACTTGCTATTTTGGGAAATATTTTTTTAGAATGATTATTTCCAATTTTCACTCTATATTATTGGCATACTCAACCCTTTAAAAACATAATATTTACACTCACTAATTTTTATAAGTTTAAAACATTTGGTAAACCTAATTTACTTTGAATATTGCTTAAAACGCTAGTTTTGCCTAGGGTTTATCTTTTACAAAATTTCATGAATTAAATTAAGATTACAAACTTCTATTTTTACATGATTTTTGGCATAAACTATCTCGTCCAAATAAATAATATATTAGGGTTTCATTAATTTAATTTAACTTAAACTTTTGAAAAATAACTCTAATTCAAACCCTAGGTCCACATACTAGGTACCTATATACCCAAATACTAGTAATTAGGGTTTCACTTACAACCCCAATTTATTTTGCACACTTGGTTAAAAATTCCTCATGCTTGCACATACTTATGTTATATTACATTATACCTATTGTGTGCTTGATATTTATTTTTTACATTATCTTCTTTGGTAATTTTAAAATGGCATCTAAGAAGTCCTCTACCCCTCACCCAATTGATGAATTTTTGAAATTTTCTCATTATTACACTAATGAATGGAAAAAATTCAATATTTTACATTAGAATATAATAATTACTTCATTTATAATGATTAGGATGACTTTTTCTATAATGATGGATATAATGATTATTATGAGCATGACAACGAAGTGTAAATGATGATATATTAGATGCATCATCTTAGTTTTCTCTTTCCATCTTCACTTACACCTGAAAATCAAACCAAAAATATAATGCCAAAAGAATTTATTTTTGGTATTACTTTGTTCCAATGTGATCCTAGCTTTTCAACTACTTTTGATAACTCATTATTCAAATTCAATCAATATAAGTGCATTAAAATAAATCCACTTTTGCATGATTCAAGTAAGGTATATAAGAGTAATGAATCTTTTTTACCCTTCTTAGTTAAATTCAAAAAATCATATACCAATGATATTAAACCTTTTACTAATGCACAAACTAAGAAAAAAAATATATTTTATCACCTTATTTTACATTTCAAGCTCAATGCAATAAAAATTTATAACATATTGATAATATAAATGTATCTAACACTTCTCCTATATGTAATAATATGTAAAAAAGAAACATGATTGTTACTTATTCTACCCTTGACTTAAGATTGAAAGTAATAATAATTCATGCATTCCATACATATATAGTGAACAAATTCATTACATTACAACCACACATGATGACACATTGCATATTAGTAAAATTTTAAAATCTTCTCTTATTCTCTCTCTTAGTGAGCATGGATGATACTTATTATACTCTTACTTATACAAGTGAATTAAACTTTTATTTTGATGAACCTTGGGATAATGATGATTACTATGATTATGATGAAGAGGACATGGAGTCTACACCTTCTAGTTATCCTTGTAATTCACTTATTTCACTTGTTCAAATAAATACTAGGTCACATGTAAAAAAAAAACCACACACACACACACATTTATTCTTATGTTCATAACTTAAATTTACTTAAGAATAAAGTACCTTCTAATCAATTAGAATGTGATACATATTTAGAAATTAACAAAATAAGAGATACCACTAAATATACCTAAACCCCTTTTATTATAGTAGAACTTATTTATCAAACTAATCCAAATGAGGGTGGTATTTGATTTCCATCTAACTAGGTCCTAGATATCACACCTTTAAAGGTTATAGAGAGCAAACCACCCCTCCCTAAAAAAGTTTCCCAATGCAATTTACCAATGGCTAAGATAAATAACAAAATTCAAAAGCTAAATAAACCTGTTGATGATAATAATATACCTTCATAAGAGGTAATCTCCTTGATGCATGATGTGGGTGATTTATAACAATGATTACATAGTCCCACATTGGAAATTAAACCATACCAATCATGGGTATATTATAATTTTATCAATAATAGTCCCATCTCATGTAAAATTTTCAATGCAATTTTACCATCAAAAATATAGTTACTAGATTATCCAAATTTTTATGGACATGGAGATCCATAATTTCATCTTGAAGATTATAGGAAAGTTGTGGCACATGTTACTAGTAGTTTGACTCTTTTATAATAATTTCATAAAATTATAGAGGGTCAAGAAATTAATTGGTCTCATCATTCACTCCCTAGTGGTTCACAACACACATATGATGAATTAGAAGATGTATTTCTCATGAATTTCATTTAGAACAAGGGACCTTAGATTACATATGATAGATTACCTTCACTTAACTAGGCCTATTAAAAATGTAAATGAATACATTCTAAGATTTGAAACAAGTCTACATCAATTAATCTACCATCCAATAGATTTAGAGGTATAATACCTTTTTTATAGAGGTCGCATTCTCCTTATTAGAGATAAACTATTATATGAGACATCACAATCATTCATGCATATATGTTACATAATTATAAGACTATAAATAAAGTTAGGACTAGTGGTTACATATTTAGAAATAGATTTAGACATAGACTTCATAGATATATAATAATATATCATATTACAAGAACCTAATCCAATTCCAATTAATAAACAAGTGCACTATGAACAATTAATAAAGATACTCAATAAGAGTAAAGAGCCACTTCATAAAGAACCTTGTATAATGAGCAGAACACATGACATATACAAAAAGGTTATACAATTTTTAGATAGGGATATAAATCATGACATCTTACTTACATTATTAGATAAGGAGATGCTCACACATCATCCTACTAATCATAATATAGAACACCATTTGAAAATGGTAAAAATTAAGCCATATTAAAATTTTCATAAGATAAATGGGCATTCAAATGATCATTGTTATGCACTCCAAGCCTACATTGAGCATCATGTCAATCAAGGCATTATAACCTTGATACAGGGGGAAGTGAGATCTTAGTCTCCACATTCTCCTAGATCACACTCCTCTATGATAAAGTTATCCTAGGTCATTACATTTGAATATCCATTAGTTACTCATTATATTATCCCTATAGTTTCTAAGACACCTATTTACGAGTGATCTCATGCACCAAATATTTAAAAGAGATGGAAAATAGTTTAAAAAGATCAAAGAACAACATTAGTTCCAAAACCTATCAAGATATATGTAAATAACTACATAGATTGGAGCATAACATCAATTCAAATACCTATCAAGATATTTGGAAACAACTACAAAGATTAAATAATAGCATCAGTTTAATCACGTATAGATTTATTTGGAAGTAATTAAAAATATCAAATTATATCCTTAGTTTGACCATTGATCAAGATATTTTTAAGAGATCACAAACATTATAACATAGTTCAATAGGAAATCAAGATATTTGATAGGGATCATAGATCTTAGAATGTAGTTTTAACACACCAAATAATATTCCTTTTCATCTAGAGTCTACACACCTAGCCACTAATAATGTATGATATGTAGTTTTAATTTTAGATTCTACTTATACATGAACACAACATGAGTGGTATGTTCATTGATTAGCCATGCAATTTGGGCTTAGATATTGCATACTATAGTCACATGATCTACATGTTGATTTCTTACAAAACACCTATAAAACCTATGCCAATAAATAAAATTCCTAATATAATACACATATATACCTAAACATTTTTAAAAATATAAAACTTCATTGTCTCTTGTTAGATAAATATCATATACTATTATTGCCACTCAACACAATCAAAATAATTAAACACATAAACATACATAATATAAATAGATCTAGATACTGATATACATATTACAAATAAACAATGAACATCCATATATATAACTCATAATATAGTTTAAATACAAGCATAATACATCACTCAATAATGTGGACATGGCCATTAAGAACAACCCCTTCACTGTCACTCTCAAACATATCCATGTTATAATTGAAGGCTCCATTCTCCCTATGTGACCTTGATCGATGCCTACATCTACTCTCTCTATATTACATGATACATACATGAATTAACCATACACTATGCATGCTCTCACTATAGACATATGTAATCATACACTATTTAACTACTAGACCCACATAGAGCATTGAGTGTGGGTATGGTCTATCTAAGTAAATCTACACATGCCTCATCTCTATACAAAGTCACTCATATATATGTTTTAGTAGTTATCATGGATCAATCAAATAAATGGAAATGAATAATGACAACATTAGTTACCCTCTCAACTAATCCATCCTTTATGACATCATCAAGGATATGCCATGTTAGTATGCATATCACAAATTCAATGGTAGTCACCCATTACTCATCATCATCTTAAAATGCACATACCCACACAAAATATTCAATTCATAACCCAGTAAACAAGTAACCAAATAAAAAAATGTACAAACATATAATAATAACTTACTATCAACAACCATAAGGGGCTCCACATCTAATATATCCTCTTTGATAATCCCACCTATTAAAAATAGGGGTGCCTATTTATGGTCTCTCCACTAGAATTTATAGGCATTAGTGAATCCTATATCATCTACATTTGGTATATAATTCATAGGTTCCCTCTACGTCAAAATAATTAGGGCTAACTCAGTAGTTTATGACCTAGGCCTACTACCTAGCCTCAAAAGAGCCTAAGAACTCCTCAACCACACTAGTAGTGCTTGGGGTGCATATTGAATCACACTAAACTATCATGTAACCTTCTGATACTAGAACTCCTCATACACATTAACATAATGGTCATGCAAAAAATATGTCATACAAATCTATCTAAGATGAGAACCATCCTTAAGCCATCCCTAATATCCCTTGTAGGGATTCTATATAATGTCTTTAGCTATCAAACTATCTATCACATGTTGAAATTACATCATGATCTTTTTAGGAACATGGGTCATCCCAGTCCACCTCTTTTCAAATACCTATATATTAGATTAATCATATCATAAAATCTATCTTATCCTACTCATTACTATTTTCTCATACACCCAATAGTGTAACGGTGTAGATAATTTAATACCCATGCCATAGATCTCATGCATAAAATGGTATAAATATTAGTATAGGTGGTCTATCATTATCCAAACACATGAGTATGCAATACAATGTTACTATATATCCTACACTATGTCATGCATCATGTAAGAGATCAATAGCCTACTCCCATATCTAGACACAAATGAAGCAAATAAAATACCTAAGAACTTTTATAATCACAAAACATCAATAGTGATAACAAATGTTAAGAGTATATCATTATAGCTCTTTGTAAAATGGTTCCCTACAACCATATAAAATAAATAACTAGAAGACTATTGTATAGCTTGATCACATGTACTCCTATAATATGGATCTATACATAAAAATAGGTAGCTGGAAGATAATATATACATCCTCTAGGGTAACAATCATCTCCCTAGTAGGTAATTAGAAAGTGTAGCTATTTTCATCCCTTTTCTCATATAGTGAAATCATCATGTCTTTATCCCAAGGCATCATATTTAGGAATTCCACGTATCTCAATCCAACTTTCTTATGCATAAACATCTTGTCATATATCAGGGGTAGACCCTATAGGGTATCCAGCATTTGTCTAGACTGAAACTTTCTCATACATGCATCAACTTGAAAAAGTACCACCAAATCCAGAATTGACAACATAAACTATAATAATAATAATAATAATAATAATAATAATAATAATAGATAATAATAGGCATAAAAAACTAGTTAATAGTGATAAGCATTACAAAATAGACCTATTGGATAGTAGTGTTACATATAAGATAGTAACATTGGATAGTAGCACCATATCATAGACACTAGTGCCAAATCTTTAATAATAACACCCATATCTAGATAGAAGTGAAAATTTTATTGGACATGCCTTAAACTATTATATTTTTAATAAAAATAGTAAAACATTCATTACAAATAAAAAATAGGAAATAGTATGGGCTCATTTCTAGGGTAACTACCTCCTTAACATGGAACCATGCCTCTACTTCCTCATATTAGGTCAACATGGTTCCTCGTCTCTTCAACATATTCTCTAGCTTAGACAAATGAATTGACAAAGCAATCAAATAACTTATTTAAGTCACATTTATCAAATTCCACCTTATTAAGGTTGACCTTGCATGCCAATTTCACCAACTAAATACCAAATTCTTGCCAAGGTGATATCTTGAGAACCATAACTCTAATCTATGAACCATCTCTTACACATAAGATTTGAAATTAATATTCCTCACCCTATATTGTTTAAACCAATATCCTAATAATTTTTACTCTAGAAATGACAAAAATGATATTACCATAATAAACTCAATATAGATAAAACGTTTATCCCATTACCGATTTTAATAATTAACTCCAATACAATATATGAATTATTCAAACTTAAAACAACATCACACCCACTAATTAACACCAGAATAACCAATTATCATTTTTGGTTAGACACCCTCACCCCAATCTTGGCTCATTCAACAAAAGGAGGAAATACACATAGATTTCTTTAAATATACATATATTCATACACATAGGTTCACTCTAATATAGTTATTCAAACATATAGATCTATATAGATACATAGATATTTAGATGCACATGTTCATATAGATACACAATTCTAATCTAATACATTTATTCATAGATGTAGGTGTAAATAGATATATAAATATTTAGATGCATTAGCTCACATAGATACACATGCATACTAAGATACACCTATTTAGATGCACATGTCTACCATATATACATATATTTATATTCATAGGTTCACATAGATACACAAATCTAATTATACATATCTACTCAGACACCTAAGGATAGATAGATATACATATATTCATATGTACAGGTTCACATAGATACATAAGTCTACTCAGATATAACTATTTAGACATAAATATATACTCAGATATAACTATGTAGATATATAGATATTTAGACACACATGTCTACTCAAATATAATTACATAGATATATAGATATTCAAACACATAGGTCTACTTAGATACAACCATGTAGATATATGTTTGAATCATATATCTAAGTTCACTTAGATATGCATATGTTTAGATACACAAATAAATTACTCAAATATCAATATTAGGGGGCATGATGTAGAGTATAAATCCTTGATATCCATTTTTAAATTATTAGGTTATACTCACTATCATCACTAGGATATCACTAGGTTGTTATGAGTTTGGTTTACAAGACCATCTACACCAGTTGATCCATAACATTCCATTAGACCTAATTTATATACCCATATTCAGTTCAAATATCAGAATTGGGGAAAACAAGCCTTGTTTCTACATGAATTTAGTTTACATACTGATATTTAGTTTAGATATTAGTTTAATGTGGGAAAGCAAGTTTTTTTTTCTCCATTTACTTAATTTACATACCCTATTTTAGTTTAGATATTAGAGTGGGGTAAAGCAAGCTATATTTCACTACACATTTAGTTGCATACCCATATTCAGTACAAATATTAGGGTGGGGTAAAAATAGGGTTTTGTTCTTCATGATTCAATGTACCATTCAGATTTAGTATAAGGTAAATCCACACTATGGAGTTCCTCTTTGCATGTTTCACTTTAGCTCCTATCCACTTCTCTAGCCAAGAAGTGGGTTAGGTCTATAACACCTCCACACAATTAACTATAGGTACACATTCCTCTTTTATTTTACTCTAGTGATTTCATTTCATTGCATTAATAGAATAAATAGGAGTCAAATATAAACATCCTAATTTGGTCAAGCAACCACAAGTACTGTGTCTTTTGTTTCTCTTTCACATGAAGGTCTTCGTGATGATTACAGTCCTTGTTTGCATAATCATTTTAAGTATATTGATCTTTATTATGTCTTATTTTCCCTATTATATTTCACCCCAAGTATTCCTAAGTTACTTCTTCCTAATCACAGGGGGGCCTAGCCTATCCTACTTGGTCTTAGATTCATTTTTAGGCCTTACGACACTATCATTATTTTAAGGATAATAAAACCATGTGGTGCTAGTGTCTAATTATGGATCTAGTGTCTGATGGTCATTTTTTGTTATGTTTGGGTCCTAACCCTATCTTTTGCCTCCTTTTATTATTTTAATCCCTCTTTTACTACCTTTTAGCTAGTGAATAAGGTTTTATATTAAAATGAAAGTTTGCTCTATATAAATAACCTCATAAGGCATTTTACATCTAACACTTACTATTTTGGCACATAATTACATAAAATCATTCAATAGTGCAACTCAATACTCTACATATTGCTTAGCTATCACATCTCGACATTTCATGATTGATCAAATAAGGCCTAAGTGAAATTCATTCTAGTATACAATGTAAGTTGATTATGCACTTCACTAAGGGAGAACTACACATGATCTGAGACCTCTAATATTGGGGTTAATGTAGGCATCAACTAGGATAATAAGGATCCTACTCTACATAATTGTAACATCCCACAACTTAGTTTTTCCCTTCCTTTTTGAATTTGATCCAATTGTTTTTTCATATGTCTAGGTACTCATTATGGTTTTAGAAGAGATTCAACTAAAAATAGTGACATATGTGAGACCTAAATGACACAGAACCACCTACATGACCTCCATAACCACTTGTAGCTTCCCTAAAAGTTTTAGATAGTTCTTAGAGGAGGGATAATATATCCATAATTGGACACATACAACACATTTCCTAGTGTCCTAGTATGTGTGTTATTGTCCAAGACTAGATTTCAACCACAATCAGAAAATGAAAGGTGTTTGCATATTTCTCCATCTTGTTTTACCTCTCTAATATATAGAAAGACCTATTTTATTCTATATAAGTACTCATTCTTTCCACATTTTCTATTTTTGGAAAGGTTTGAAAAATCAATTATTTATAATTTTCATTCCATATTATTAGCATACTCAATGCTTTAACAACATAAGATTTATAGTCACTAAGTCTTAAAAGGTTAAAAAAATACTTTGGGATAGAAACTAAACTTAGATGTATTTCCATTAGGAAATTTATGAACAATTATAGGGTGTAATGGGAATTTTGAGTAGATTTATATAGGTTACTATCTATTTTTGAAGTGGATAATTTGTTCACTAGTTATAATTTTGGTTTAAATAAACTTGATTAAATAAAATTATCAAAGAGCTTGCATATACTAAATATGGATTTATACATGTTATATCATTTTGTAATAATTATTTGGGAACTAGTGTGAATTACATGTAATATATTGAGTTGTACAATTGTATTAGTTATAAATGTGAGATTATTTATGAAATGAAGAAATAATCTTTAAAAGATGAATATTTTTAAATAATTATAAAAGAGGCTTAGGAGTTTTGAATTATTATTATCACCTACCTTTAAAATATATCTAATTTATATGAATAAAACAGTCAATATTCCATTAGATATTATGTGGTTTTGTGTTATGGAAAGGAGATGAAGTTGTGAAATTGATATAGTGTATATATTCTTGTTTTCTTGTCTTCTTGACATACAAACATGTTTGATTTTAAATTTAATTCATTAAAAATAACTTATATATGACATTGGTATTTGAGTTTTTATAAAAAAATTATTTCTTTGGAAATATGATTTCTTATACCTTGTATTGTATACTTTATTTTAATTGATAGTACGCTTGAATCTATATTTGTTATGCCTTGAATTATGTATGGTAAATTACTAGGCATATTTCATATGATAATAGGTGATAGATATATAAGGATGTTCTAGTGAAATGCATATATATACCCTATAATATCATCTAATAGATTTTGATTCAATGGCAGACAATTTGTGTGAGTATAATTGACTTAGATCCATGAGAGATATGATTTATATAATGAGAAATTTAGCCAAAGTAATTTTATAGTTGAGACATTGTCATGTCACTATACATTCTATTTTACATGTGTATGTGTGATTTCATATTAGGTAGATGATTATTCTATATGGTTTATGTGAATATTACATATATTAGTGATTTTATACACACAGGTTCTAGTTTAATTCATGATATTTGTACTAGTTTTATTTTTCCTTACATAAAGGGAAGAACCACTCTTAGTGGTAGGTATGTGGGAGATCGATGGTATATGGTTGGAGGAAAAATACCCTAATGATGCTCTCCCTCTCATTAATTATTCCACCATTTGGGAATCACACTCATGAATATTTGTATCAATCATTTAGTTGTTTATGAGGCTTTTTTTTTTCTATTGTACTTTATATCTTTTATATTTTATTTTGTAAAAATTTAAATATGAAGTACATTATGATTGATGATAATTCATATATTAATGGATGTGATACTTGTAAATAATTATAAATATTATAATAGTAGCGGTAGTGTGATTATGTATTAATGTATTTGAAAATTACTCTAGTTTATTGATGTACTTATTTTTTTACTATTATTTTCATCATAAATATCCATCTAATATTATGTTAGAGATTGCTTAAAAACTAAATGGATCATAGTTTAACCATTGGGTTAATATATTTTTACATTTATTACTTTATATACATTTATTAAACAAACAATTGAATATACAAATGATTATTGATGATTTTATATGTAATATATATGTATTTTTTTTAAATGAGTAAATTTTATGTATCTTAGTGGGGTTACAACATTTTAGTATCATAAAAAAGGTATAACACTCAGACCTAATGACTCTACTAACATTAAATTAATTCTCCTCTTTTTAATAAAGAGAATGACATGAGGTAAATCAAGTGTAGAGGGGACTTAAAATACAAACCCTCAATCTGATAATAATTAGTTAGTAGCTGAACAAGCTATAAATTTTGATCAAATATTCATTATCATAAATGAGATTAGAGACATAATAGAAACCCTTGAGTGAGAATTTAATGGACCAGAGGATTAAACTAAATAAAAAATTATAGAGGAACAATCATCTAGTCAACAAGAGTCTTAGTATTAGGGGCATGAAGAATAATAAGTATTAAGATCTCAAGTAACTACAAAGCTTACACAACATATGAATAAAGTGAATCCACAAAAATATGATGGAATGGTGTTAGATGATAAATATAAATCTTGGATTATACAAAAGGAAAAATATATTGAGATTTGGAATTATTCTAAGGTAACCAAAGTCATTTGGGTAGCTTACCAACTTGGTGGGTTAATGAGAAGCTTGAGATGAGCCTTGCCTCTACTACCACTAATGGAGAGAAATTTTTAACTCTTTTTATAGTAATGAGGTTACCATATTTATGTTTTGATAAAAAATTAATATATTTGAAGAAATTAAAATGAGAATATTTATTAGTAAATGAATACTGGGAGCAATTCACAAAGCTATTGAAGTATGTTCTATAGTATTAAAAGGATGATTTTTTCTAGATCATGTAGTTCATAATAAGATTAAAACCCAAAATTAGGTATGTAATGGATGTTCACGTGCCATAAAACATGAAATATGTGTTTAAGAAAGTATTTAATTAAGAATGAAAGCTGAATTCACTTGCTAGGTTAGAGAAAAATTTAAAAAGAAGTATGTAATCTCAAAGATAACTTTCAAGAAAAAAACTAGAAATAAAACAATAATTACAAAAATGAATTCAATATATATAATGTAATACTCATTAATGCTTTAGGGAACATGAAACTTGAGAGTGATTTCAAAGAAGGATTCAAGGGAGTTAATCAGGCTAAGAGGAAGGGACCACTTGGAAAACTCTTTACATGTGGAGGAGACCATTATGATAAGGATTATACTTAGTGGAAAATATATGGTAGAAATAAAAATACACCCACCTTTATATTACTATTATAGGCTTAATTTTCACCTTTAGAGAGGGTTTTTTAGGCTCTCTCTAGCTAAGCTATAATATTGGAACAACCTTGGGTTATGGGTAACTAATATTAGGATTGACCCTCTAGAGAAGGTTGGATTCATATTTATTATCACCTAAGACTAATTTTAAATTAATGATTCATGGGGAAATTTTTTAGAAAGATGATAAGGTCTCTTAATAAAGATAAAAGGGTGATGCATCAAAATTAAATGGATACTATATAATCTTCAACATACACCAGATTGGCAAAAATGTAACTATGGCTTACTCAATCTCACAATATTACTAATTGAATAAATATTTCATGAAATGGGTTCCAAATAGAACACTAATCTGGACCTTGAAGTTAGCTTGAAAACACCTTTAAATAGTCAAGCAAAAGGACAACAAATTGGAAAGAATCTCCTTTAAAAAATCACTATAAATAAACATGATAAACACTAATTAAAGATAAGAGGCAAGCAAAGAGTTGATCTTATTACTTCAAAAAGTAGTTCTTACAATATTTTCATAGGGTCTAACATTATCAAATGAGCACACTCTTGCAAGATTCTTGATCAGTATCTTTGTCTTAGAAAGAAGATTCTAAATTCTAAAAAAATTGAGAACCCCATCTATGGGAATGACACTAAAATATATAGAAGAAGAGAGGCCATAAAAAATGATATGAAATCACACTATCAAGAAAAGAACACCTATCTTGGGTCATTAAATGAACCTAAGCCACTACCTTTTTCTCCTTATCTAATGGAAATAATGCAGCCTTTTTGATCAATCTGAACACTACATATGGCTTATTGAGTGAGAAGGATCCCAAAGGTTTTGTGGATTCATTAAATGATCTTAGCCATAGTTACTAATACTAGAAATTTTCATTTATCCCTCAAACCATCTCTCACTTGAAGACAAAATTTCATGCCCATGGATATGACTAGATCAACGGTCAATGCCTTTTAGGTGGCTATTTGTCAAGACTATAGCCATTTTAAAAATTGAAGATCTTTCACATTAATTGTATCTCTAATTTATTTTCATGTTTTGGATAATAGGTTTGTCTATAGGTGGAAAACTAGTTTAAGGCTATTAGTTTTCTTATAGTTTCTGTTGATGCTTAAAATTGTGTTGTTTCTAACACCAACAATGGGAAGTTTCAGGAATGTGGTACTTGCAACCTCAAATGACCTCCAGATTTTAAAGAAGCTAGCTCTTCTTTATCTCAAGTGTATAATGAGGAAAGGGATAGGAATTAAATAGAAACACAAATGTAATGAAAGAAAATATAACTATGGCGATGCACCTGAATTTAATTCAACCCTTAATTTTAAGCATAGTGAAACTACCTTTAATATTATATTACATTAAAGAGAAAACAAGGCATGATCAATGTAAAAGATGAAAATAGATAGGATCAAAGGCTCAAAGTTTAGATGATTTTTCAATAACACATAAAATATCAACAAAGTCATAGAACTTAGTTTTCTTATTTATTTTCTAGTTACATAAAAGTCACAGAAACATGCACAGTTACACAAACTTTCTAACTCAAGAAAATAGAACAAAGGAAAATGACATTACTGGCTATAGCAAGAAAGTCTAAAACTTCTTGATAATAATCTCTCACAAAAAATTCTCTCTATCTTTTGATCATGATTCTGGCGATCTCTGCACCCATATTTATAGCATCAGACTAGCTCTAGATTGTCTGGACGTTCTAAATCTAATAGCCTAACTAAACTCTAACTAAACTAGAAGTATCTAACAAAAGATATTTCTTGGATCTAAAACATTCCATATCCCTACAAGTTCATTGGCTGAAATGGATACACAGGAACCTTCCTATTGTGAAATGGGAAAGGACACTTGGCAGTATCCATTTTTTCACTTGAAAACTTTTTCATTATTCAAAAGGCATCAGAAAATGACACTTGGCATCCTCCAAGTCACTTACTGAAGACACACGACACTTTTTGCATAACTTATACTCTTTATCATGTCTTTACTCAGGAGTGTTCCATCTTTGACATCTATCATAGTCCACTTCTTTAAACTTTAGCAATTTATAGAGAATGGGACCCACAACACTTCTCATTCAAACAACTTTTAAAAAGGAAAATGGGGACAGGTGTTGTTTTCCATGTATTTTTAATTAATGACATGTGGTAGCTTCCATTTTCTTTAGCTAAGGACATGTGGTAGCTTCCATTGATCTTTAGATAGACTATAGAAACATTCAAGACTCATTATTAGATACATATAGATGGTGACACTTGGTAGCTTCCACTGACTATAGAAACAAAAACCTGGGTCCCACTACAATCTTTAATTATCGATGAAACAAAGTGAAGATATTTCATATGTTGACACGTGGCAGCTTCCACTTGATCCTAAGAAAATCTTATTGAAAGAAGCTTTTGAGATTCAAAAGAAATTTTAAATGTGGATGCCAACACTTGTCACACTATGCTGATTTACCATGGGACACGTGGTACATTCTGAGCAACATACATAAATTATAAAATGTGTCTCAACCACTGACACTTGGCAGCTTCTACGTGATTTTGATACTTGGACAAAATTTATGCAAAAGAAACTTGCACCTGCGCTCTGTGTCAAAAAATTCACTGCCTCAAAACTAAAATGTGTAGCGATAAAACTTGGAGCACACAACTGAAAATTAGAAAATGAAAAATGTAGAGTTTTTTACTCTATAGTTCTTGGTGACCCTGAGGACTTTTGAGCCTACTCAAAAAGAAAAATCCATAATCTCCCACATGATCAAATGTAACAAAAATCACAACTTTAGTAAGGTTGTCTGATAAGTAGACCACTCATCATTAGATAATCCTTGCTTATTTTACAATTCATGGAAGGCTAAATCAAAATTGATGATATCCTTGTGTGCAAAATTCTACAAAATATGAAATGTAGCCTTCAATTTAAATTCAATCTAAGAAATGGGAATCAAAATAGCTCCTACTTTAGGCACTGATGAATCATCTCTTAAACCTTGAAAGACTACCTGATAATTTTGCCTAGCTAACAACAAAGGTTTAATCACATCAATCATCAACACAGTGTTTCTATTAGGAAAAGGGGAGGGAAGACCCAATTACACCGGATCTTCAATGTGTTATTTCATATCTTTGATTCCTTCTTTCACCACATCTAGAAGCTCTCTGTAATTGATTGCTATGGAGTTACAATTGAGAACCTCATTCACTCTTTTGGCAGTGATCATTCTATCACTAATCCCTACTACTAATAATGTTCCATCAGTTGCATCATATAGATTTTGTAGTAGCATTTGAGAGTAAAACACTCTCAAAGAGATAGTGGATAGAGTGTCTTCAATTAAATTCTCTATCTTTTCACACAATTTTTGTGCATTTAGCAGAAAGGTTAGAGAAGGTTTGAGTTGAATAATCTCCTCAGAGATTCTTTTCCATATTGATTCCTAAAGCTCCTTAACTAGATTCAAAACCCCTAAATTCTTAGGCCTATTAGCCAACTCAAGTGTCAATTGTTCTATCATTTGTCAATTCGCTTGAAGTTGCGCCTATATAGTAGTGGTATTATTCTACTCATTCAACAAATTTTGTTGAAGTTGAGTGACCTATAGCAAGCTTTCCTCACATTTTTCCTGAAATGCTACCTTTTCCTGCCTTAAGGTTGTCACTGCATCTTTCATCTGCATTAGCCCTACTTTCAAAGAATCATTTTGGGCCTGAATAGCCTGATGAGTCTAAAGAGAAAAAGTCTCTTGCAACTATTTGTTGAGACTCTCTATTTCATTATTCTTGGTATTGATTTCTATAGTCAAACTACTATAGTTTGCCTTCTCTTGGGCTAGATCAGCCTCCATCTTCTATAGCTTCTTTGATATTTTCAAATAATCCTCAGCTAATATAGAAGTGGATTCATTTATTAGCTCAACCTTACCTTAGGGTCTAAAAAGTGACATATCTATTACCACTACATTCATTATGTAATCTTTAGGCTAAATCTACTCATTTGGCTTGACTATATTAGGTGACAAATGGGTCACTGTTAGTTGCTGCTGGATTGGGTCAAATTGTGACCTCATATGTAATGTAGCCAAGGCTTTATTATCTTTCATCCTATTTTTCTCCATTTGGGCTTATTTAGCCTTCTTAGCAATATATGTTTGAGTTTGGAAGGTAGAAGCAGAGGCAATGTGCCCATCTACAAAAGGATAACCCTGTGGCAAGCCATATGGAATAGCCAAAATATGGCTAGGAAAAATCTAAGGAGGTACTTTCATAGGGATAGAGGGGGAAAACTGAGACAATGATGTGACCTGAGTATGGATAGATAGGGTAAAATGAGAAATGGGCACAACAGAGGTGGCAGGGGATATCATTTGGCTAGATGGAATCATCACTCCTATAGGAGAAGAGAGAGATTGAGAAGAAGAAGGAGAAGCAACACTCACCTGAGGAGTAACCGAAGTACTCTATGGTTAGTGTTGTGAGGGTTCTACTCTCTCCTTTGAATCAAGTTGAAACCTCAGCCTCTTATGTTTCCTTGGTGTTTCTTCTTCTGGCTATGCTTCTTTCTCTTCAACATTTACCACTATTATTAGTGGTGATTACGTAAAACTAGGAACCCCAAGGGTTGATGCTGATGGAGAAGCTTTTGGTGGTGAAGATACCACACTCTTTTGTTTTTTAATGGCAATGAGTGGCTTCTGGCTCTCCACCCTGTGTTTGCAAATTGCTTGTATTAGGGCTAGAGATAGGAGATAGATGGCATTCATCTTGGAGAGTTCCTCCCATTTCTCATTTGAATCCACATTTCCAAAAGAGTGAGTTGTCTCACAAATCTCTTGCCTATATCTCCAATAGGCTTCTATTTTCTCAATGTTCCCATGTTTGTTCTTTAATGCTCTTCTTAAACCAGAAGTCATTTTCATTTTAGGATTAAAATCCCTTTGATTAACATAAAAAGTTTCCCATGGCCTATCTTCTTGAAGGGGCAAATCTGTCAATTCTACATAAAAATTAGGAATATCTTCCCTAGGATTTCTTCTATTTTCCCAAAAGGGATGACCCTCATGCATAATTCTAGCAACAACCTTATTATTCCTAACCCATGAAGTTATGAAACCATTAGGGTCATATCCCCATTTATATTTAATTAAAGAGAAACCCAAGAAGGATAGCTTTCTTAGCAACACGATCTTAGCATCTCTGACCTCTAGGGCCATGTTGTTTGTTACCCATGACACATCATACATTTTCTTCTTTTTCTTCCCAGAGCCATGTTCATTATCTACCATAGACACCTGCCTAGTGACCTCTATAAATGCTAACCTAAGGGTCAAAATATTAGGTAGCAATACTGGTTCCCCATTAAAACCATGGACTCTAAGAATAGTATGATGGGATCCAAAAAAGTAATCACAAGGAATAGTGCAATTGGTCATAAGGCTTGAGACACTTGGAATTAGTCTGTTTAAAAGTGGTTCTAGGCTCAGATGACAAAAAGCAAGGGAAACAAAAAGTTCCCAAAATTCATATGGGTCATTGGTTTTGGATAAGATATGTGTCCATGTAGACACAGAAATGGTCCTATGTAGACTGAAGCTTGGGTCATACATATTTAGATGCATGTGTTGAGAACAGATGTTAGAGTTTTGATACAACATAAGGTGAAACAGATAAAAATAATACCTAAAAATCCCTTTAGATTTAAACTGGGTGAGTTGTTCAAGTATTGAATATGCAATTTGCTCAAAGAAATCCAACTGATACTCTTGAGTCTTGTCAACAATTTTCAATTTGAAGAGGATGGCCATTTGTTCTTCATAGACAGTTAAATCATCTTTCATTCTAAAAATGAATGCCATCATAGAAAGTGCTTCTTGACTGGCTTGTGCAAATTGTGCTCTTGCTATTGGTAGTGTCAACACAGTGGTATCATCATCACCTAATTGAAATTTTGATTTCAAAAACATCAATTGAGTATTGATGTTTGCCCACATTTTTTGCATTTTGGCAATGGTGGGAAATGTGGCTATCTTATCCTGATACATGGCCAACATGTCTCTAATAGCCTTTGGTGTAATTTTCACAATGAATGGACCATATTATATGGTATTTGAGGATGCATTAAACAATTTAGATCATATTTCAACCAAGTCAGGGCATGGATGTACACCTAGGACAATAAATTGTGCCAGTTGGGAAGTCCATATCCTCATTGTGAAAGTTTCATATTATCCATCCTTGGCCCTCTAAATACACCTTTGATGTGCCCCTTATCTAAGAGTTTTTCTAGGATTTTGAATAATTGGGTCCATGATTCTATTTGCAAAATCTTTCACCTTTGTTGGGTCATTTGCATAACCAACTTCAGGAACTCTAGTCCGTGGATATGTCTTTAAGGATTGTGCAGGGGTTGAAGCATATGATTTGCTTGTGAGAAAATTGTTAATGGATTCATAAATCATAGACCCTTGTTGCAAAGACTGTGCTCCCTCCATATCTTTATCTATACTTGTAAATAGTGAACTATGGTAATAGGTATGGAGCTTTGCAATAAGGAAGGAACTTTCACTAAGCAGGTTTGCTATGAACTGAAAATGCAAGTAGCAGGGATTTTCTAGTAGATGCAAGAATTTTTGAGACACTATTAAGCTTTAAATCTTTTTATGGGGTATTTAATGACCCATCAAGTCTCAAAATGGCATTAAAATTAGATAACCATTATCAAATCTTACTAAATATTCATGGGACAATGAGTTAGACACATCATGAAGGTGGATACACAAGGTACCTTGGGGAATTTAAAGATTTGGGAGAGCTTTAATGTTTTGAGAGTTTTGAAAAAACTTAAAAAGGCTTTGAGTTGTGGCCATGTGTTCAAAGAACACTTATTTAAAAGAAAGAGTGGGAAAGAAAAATAGGAAAACAAAGCAACAAGGAAATGGAAACTATCTAACTATAATACATTAGAGACACATCTTAACTAAAATGTTTTAAGTAGATCCCATTCACAAGAATCTCTTTAGGTTCACATTCCATTATTTCTAGATCAAACAAATTTTTATATTTACATGCATGAATTTTATAGGGCCCAGTCCATAATGCTTCAAATTTAGTGTGTTGACCTGGCTTGGTAGCTCTTGCATCCCATTTCAAAACAATTGAGCCTACTTCAAAATGGGGATTTGAAGTCCTTTTATCGAAGTAGTTTTTAATTAGTTTTTGATGATTTATTAATGAGTCATGTGATACATCCCTCTTTTCTTGAACTTCCAAAATTTTAGCACGTATGACTTGCATGCAGTCATTTTCCTCAATTTCAATCTATTTTAATAGTTGGAGAGTAGGAATCTCCAAGCTTTGGGGTATTATAGCAGGCTTGCCATAGACCAATTCATATGGGGACATTTTCATCACCTACTTAGGTGTGATTCTATTAGACCATAGTGTTATATTAAGCACTTTATGCCACTCTTTGTGATGATCAACCCCTATTCTCTTGATGAGTCTAATCAAGTTCTTATTGGTTGATTCTGCCAAACCATTACCCTGAGGGTAATAATTAGAGGAAGTTTTTAGATATATTCCATGATATAATGTAAAGTTAGATACTTTAGACCCTTAAAATGCTTTAGTATTATCTTAAATTATGGTGTGAGGAGCCCCAAAGTGAGTAGTGATACTCCCTAGAAAATCTAGGATCACATTTTCTATTGCTTCTTTGAGTGGCACTACCTCAATCCATCTGGTGAAATAATCTATGGTGGTTAGAATCCATTTATGACCCATACTTGACAATAGATTTATCATTCTAATGAAGTCAGGACTCCATTGAGAAAATGGTTCATAAATAATTATAGGACTAAGGGGCATTACTGCATTCCTTCTCATTCCCACATAATATTGACAAGATTGACACTTTTTTACCAGTTGATAACAGTCTATAAATAAAGTGGGCCAAAATTAACCTACCTCACTTATCTTTATAGATGTGGTTCTTGAAGAAAAATATCCACCTGAAACTCCATGGTGCATTTAATGTAGTATTTTCTTAGGCTCATCTTTCTCTATGCATCTTAAGATTTTGCCATCAAAATTTCTTCTAAAAAGAACATGTTAAATTAAAACAAAATGGACCCCTTGAATCTTATATTATCTCCTCTTTTTTTGAGGGAGTTGTCTTGGTTAAATCCCATATTTCATAAAATGAATCCTATTTGTGACCCAAGATTTTTGATCAACCTCTTGTATCCTCAATACAGTTTCCTTTTTTGTTTCTAAATCTATTTCTTCAGGTATCATCTTTTCAAGTTCTTGAGTCATGTATTGACACAACCCCCTACCTTTGACTAACTTAGTGGGTTTGATCTCTACATCATATTCAAGGATCTTTGTTATCTAGTTTGCTTTTTTTTAGTAAGTTCACCCTCCATAATGTATTCTCTGACACTTGGGTGAGCCACAAGTATAAGAATCTTACTTCTTGATACTATATGCCTAAATTTATTGAGGGATTTTACCATAACATATGCTTGTTTATCCACAAAGTTGTATCTAGTTTTGTATTCCCTAAGAGTCCTTGAGAAAAATGCTATTGGCTACTCTCCCTCCTATCTATCATCTTTCTGTGTTAGGATAACAACAATACTGAGCTCTCCTCCATAGACATACATTACAAAAGGCTTAGAAAATTTTGGGTTTTAAAGTATTGGGGCCATTTAAATTGCCTTCTTCACCTCTTCAAAGGCTTTCCTTCCTTCTGTAGTCCATTTGAAAACTAGGTTTTTTTTCAACAAGAGTGTCACTGGTCTTACTAAGCCTGCAAAGTCAGATATGAACTGACTGAAAAAATTAATCTTCCCTAAAAAGGATTGAATTGCTTTCTTATTTACTAGTAGGGGCAACTTCATTATGGCTACAACTCTCTCTGAATCTATAGAAACTCCTTCTTTAGATACTATATGTCCTAATAATTTGCCTTGAGGTACAACAAAGATACATTTCTTGGGATTCAGGGATATTCCAAATTCTTGACATTTCTTAAAAATAGATTCTAAATGATCAAAATGATCAATATCATTCTTGGAAAAAATAGTAAGATCATCAAGATAAATCAAGACGATTTTATTTATAATTTCCCCAAATCCTACATCCATAGCTCTTTGAAAAGTGTCTTTAGCATTTGACAAGCCAAATGGCATCTTAGCATATGCAAATGTTCCCCATTTGGTAGTAAAAGAAGTCTTGTATTGGTATTCATTAGCTAACCAAATTTCATCATATTTAGAGAAACCATCTAGCAAGGAAAATCTCTCTAATCCAACCATAGTTTGTAAAATTTGTTCCATAGATGGCAAAGGATAGTGATCTTTCAGAGATGCTTTATTCAAGTCTTTGAAATCTACACAGAGTCTTATGTCACCATTCTTTTTCCTAACTAGTACTAGATTTGATACCTAGGTTGAGTGTTTGATTGGAAAAATTATTTTAGAATCTAAAAGTTTCTACAACTCATCCACCATTAGAGATTCAATCCTTTGATTTACTGGCCTCTGCTTCTATCTGACTAGCTTAGATCCTTCAGTCAGTTCTATTGTGTGCTGAATGATGTCTCTATTATATCCATGAATGTATTCATAGCTCCAGGCTATGACTCTATCATATCTTTTTCATAAGTCAATTAGTCTTTCCCTTTCCTCTTGAGTTGCAAAATTTCCAATTTTTAATGTTCTTCCTTCACTCACCTCTATTTCAGAATAATCTCCTTTATTTACTTGGAACCTTTTCTTCTCTAGGCCTATATCTTCTAGATCAAATAGGTTTTCTAAAGTGATCAAGCCTTTAGGAAGTTTATTATTCTTTAACAGTATAACTTGGTTTCCATATGCCTCTTCAATTTTTGGTTGCAATTGATCAAAAAATTCCCTTGATTGTTACATGAATGAGAGTACTTGAGAATCATTTTCAAATACTTGCCAATTCTCATCATTATCTAGGATAGTTGGCCTTACTATAACTTTTACTAACTCATTGTTAACTAATAGGCCAGTTGCTGGATCAAACTGTGAGCTAATTTGTGCCATCCTATCAGCTTCAGAATTTTGGGTTCTAAGACTACTTCAATATTGAAGGCTTCAAAATCTTCTATTAAGTCCCAAATTATGTGTCTATAGGATCTCATCCTTACATTTTTGGCTATTGCCTTTTCCCTAATTTGCTTTACCACTAATTTTGAATCTCCTTTTACTATCAGATTCTTTACTCCCTTTTTCTTGGCTAATGTGAGCCCATGTACTAAAGATTCATATTCAACATCATTATTAGTACAGTAAATTGGAAATGGATAGCTCCCAGAATTTTCTCCCCATTTTGAGCAACAAGACAAATTCCTACTCCAACACCACTTTTACTTCTAGCCCCATCAAAATTTAAGGTCCAAATTTCTAAATCTTTTTCAAATTCTTGAGTAGTTAGTGTTTCTTCCCTTAAAACATTTAAGATTTCATGGTCTTCATCAAAAATGACATAAGTGCCCAGACCAGTAGAGTCATAATTTCCATATGGATCACTATGTATCATAGTCAACAATTGGTTATTTTCCTCTTCTTGGTCATGTTCAGTCTAGTCACTCAACTCTTCAACAAAGACCTTTTCTTCCATATTTAGCATAGCATGAGCTGCCTCTAATTTTGAGGTTAGTTCATTGGTGATGTGATCTATAGATAATGGCTCAAATAATATTTTCATCTTTGAACCATATTTGGTTTTTAGGATGAGGTGAGACCAATCAAGTGACATATATCTTCCTATCCTGGCTGTGAAATCCCTGGATAAACATAGAGCAAATACAGGGGGTATATCTATGACTACTACATCTTGATTGACAATTATATTGGGGCAATTATATAATTGTAATAGAAGTTGTTTAATTCTCCCTATTATTTGCATTGATTTGCCATCTAGCTACATGACTCCTCTAGTAAGTGGCTCATACTTTATTTTTCAAGCATCAACTATTTGTTTAGGCATTATTATAGTACTAACCCCTGAGTCTATCATCATATTATGTAACAATTTCTTTCCAACTATCAGATTTAAATAGAAGGGCTCTAGTTTGGATTTACTTACCTCTGTTGCATTATTCAAAAAGGCTATTATCTTCAAAGGAAGTGTGTCCTTGATCTTTTCTTTATCAGCAAGTCCTTCTTTGTTGCCAGTATGTTTAGGCACTACTTGACCCTATAGAGCTTCTTGTAACAATATCTTTTGCTCAGGAATGGCTAATATGTCCCATATTGACACTTGTGCTAGAGTCCTCTTTAGCTAATCCACCACATTCACTGGTCTTAATGTTTTGGTTCTTGGAAAATAAGGGTACCTTGCTTTTTCTTAAACTTATCTAGGAACTACTTGATTCTACACTAGCTAATGCACTTCTTATCTAGTAGCTATGTTTTGATGAATTTGAAATGGATGAGGCCCCATAAATTCATTATTTGTGACTTCATTTTGTTCCATTGTCATTCTCTTTGATCTAGTATAGTAGTTTGATTGCACCACTAGTTTCTTGGAAGTAGAAGCTTCATTCAAGAATATCGACTCTTCATCTTCAACCCATGAAAACAAATCATGTTCAGGGGATATTTATTCTTGTTTTTGTAAGGACATCCCTTTCATCTGAGCCATCAGGACTAAATTTTACATACCAGGGGACTGGTAGGCTTGAGTGTTAGAAGTACTTACAAATTGTCCATCCATTCTTCTTTGCTCTGCTACCTTTTGTTGTAGATTACCCATGGGAAAATCTCTGGGCATATGAGCATTGTTAAAAGGGAAACACTAGGCATTAGTGTCATCTACATAATCATTCTAACCTTAAACAATCTCCCTATTTGGATTAGGGGAAACAATCTATGAAGGTGTAGGGACTGTAACTAATTGGTTTACTGGCTAAGGGTTATTTTGCCTTTGATGACCCTGATACTAGTTTGGTTGTGGTGGAAATATATTTCCTTGGTAGCCTTGATATTGGGGTTTAGGATAAGGATTATACTATCTTTTTATGTTAATTAACTCATTAGAAAATGTCCTTAAGATATTCTTGATACCATCCATCTCAGATGACTGGGTAGGGACAAGTTCTTTAGTAGGTTGTTGAGGATAGGTATAAATAGACACAGGTGGGGCTATAGTATTAGGGGCTTCTTAAGGCAAGGGTAAGGTAATTTCTGGAAACATGGGCATGGGAGGCCTTGGGGGAAACTTTTTAGCATTTATTAAATTATTTTTAGCTCTGACTGCATAGTCATAAGCTTCTAGCAGAGTCTGACCTCCAGTATACTGAATCATTATTGATATGTCTGAATTTAAAGATTTAATATAAAATACTATAACCATACCTAGTAATGGTCTTGCTATAGTAGGAATCCTTTCCTGAGTCTTTCAAAATCTTGAATTGAAGTCAATCATTGCTTCTTGTGGTTCCCTTTTAATAGTAATCAATTGTTGCAACTTAGAAGACTTATCACCCTTTTTTTAAAACGTTTCAAAGAAAAGATCTCCAAGTTGATCCCATGTAGATATTTTATTTGGAGTTAAGGATCGATACCATTCTAGAGCCTTCCCTTTAAAAGAAGCTGCTAACAATCTTATAGCTACATTCTACTATGTGACCACATGTATAACACATACATCAGACACATCCTGAAGATGTTCTTCAGGTGTTTTGAAATCTTTCCCATTGAATTTGGGTAGAGATTTTAGGGCATTTACTAGAATAGGATCCCAAGTGGCTAGTGGTATTGGGAGAATCAAAGGACTACTAGTGTTCTAACTTGCATAATTCCTTGGGGATATAGGTGCTCCCATGTTTTCTCTTGGTATTGGTATAAACTGATTGACTCTTCATCTTAGACTAGTTATCAAAGGTGGAAAAAGAATACCTAGATTTATAGCAAATTGAGATCTTGTTATTGGTCCACAACTCTAACTCCTTGTAGCTCTCTGGTTCATATGGTCTTGAAAGAAACTTCAAGATGGTGTCCCATCAGGCATGCCAAAAACTATTGATGTTTAAAATTATGTTGTTTCTAACACTAACAATGGGACATTTCAGGAATGTGGGACTTGCAACTTGAAATGATCTCCATATTTTAAAGAAGCTAGCTCTTCTTTATCTTGAGTGTATAATGAGGAAAGGGATAGGAATTACATAGAAACAAAAATGTAATAAAATAAAATCTAACTATGGTGATGCACTTGAATTTAATTCAACCCTTAATTCTAAGCATAGTGAAACTACCTTTAAGATTCTATTACATTAAAGAGCAAATAGGGCATGATCAATGTAAAAGATGAAAATAGATAGGATCAAAGGCTCAAAATTTAGATGATTTTGCAATAACATAGAAAATATCAACAAACGCACATAACTCAGTCTTATTATATATTTTCTAGTTACATAAAAGGCACAAAAACATGCACAATTACACAAACTTTCTAACTCAAGAAAATAAAATAAAGTCAAATGACATTACTGGCTACAACAAGAAATTCTAAAACTTATTGATAATAATCTCTCATATAAAATTCTCTCTATCTTTTGATCATGATTCTGGCGATCTCTGTACCCATATTTATAGCATTATACTAGCTCTAGATTGCCTACACATTCCCAATCTAATGACCTAATTGAACTCTAACTGAACTAAAAGTATCTAACAAAAGATATTTCTTAGATCTGAAATGTTTCATCTCCTTACAAGTTCATTGGGTGAAATAGATACACAAGAAGCTTCCTACTATGAATCGAATGAGGACACTTGCAAGTATCCATTTTTTCACTTGAAAACTTTTTCATTATTCAAAAGGCATCAAAAAATGACACTTGGTAGCCTCCAAGGCACTTACCAAAGACACATGATACTTTTTGCGTAACTTATACTCTTTACCATATATTTACTCAAGAGTGTTCTATCTTTGACATCTATCATAGTCTGCTTCTTCAAACTTTAGCAATTTACAAAGAATGGGACCCACAACACTTCTCACTCAACTAACTTTTAAAAAGGAGAATGAGGATAGGTGTCATTTTTCACATATTTTTAACAAATGACACATGGCAGCTTCTTTTTTCTTTATCTAGGGACATGTGGCAGCTTCTATTGATCTTTAGCTAGACTATAGAAACATTCAAGACTCATTTTTAGATACATATGGATGGTGACACTTGGCAACTGCCACCGACTTTAGAAATAAAAACCTAGGTCCCACCATAGTCTTTACTTATCGATGAAACAAAGTGAAGATATTTTGGATGTTGACACATGGTGGCTTCCCCTTGATCTTGAGAAAATATTATTGAAATAATCTTTTGAAACTCAAAAGAAATTTGAAATGTGGATGCTAACACTTGTCATGCTCCGTTGATTTACCATAAGACATGTGGTATGTTTCAAGTAACTTACATAGATTATTAAATGTTGCTCGGCCACTCACACTTGGTAGCTTCTACATGATTTTGATACTTAGAAAAAATTTAAGCAAAAGAAACTCGTGCCCGTGCTCTATGTCAAAAACTTCACTGCCTTGAAAATGAAATGCCCAGGGACAAAACCTGGAACACACAACTAAAAATCAAAAAATGAAAAATGTAGAGTTTTTTACTCTATAGTTTTCATATCAGTACAAACCTATAGATTATAAGTCACTTCTCTATATTTTAATAATTACAAATAAACCTATCATTTCTCATCAAGTACTAAAACCCATATATGCATATGTAGATCATCTTGAAAATGGTGAACACTATTGCCGAAACAACTCTTCTTGAGAAAACATATGACCAAAGGTCCATATTTTACCCTTAATGGTGATCCATATATGTATTAATTACATCTTACCATATCACCTAGATCACTATGTGGCATTTGAACTAGTTTGAAAGGCATTAGAAATACCCTACAAAATCCTATGTCCATGGTCAAAAAATAACCTCCTAACCTTTGTCAATAATTGTGGGCTTGTCTTTAATTTGATTGATTACTAAAATATAACTTAGTTCATTGACATGTTGACTCATCTCACACCATTTATTTCAATCTATATGAAGGCTCATGTATCATCAATGTCTTTCTCACTACACACATCCTTGACACTTATCATGTATACATTCATCTTTGATATTTATTAACTCTTTAGCCACTACTTTTTGTTAGATCTAAATGCTCAATCAAATGCTAACCATTGATCTACTGGGACCCACTTATATTAAATTTAATGGCTATTGTATGCCCATAAAATTTATGTCATCACTTTTATCAAATGGTGTTCACGTGACTGTCATTGATAGTTACACGACTGTCAAATTTAAGCTCAATAGGATTCTTCTTGTTCTATCCTTAAAATTAACATCCTACCAATCATCATTCAATGTTCCACAAAACATGCTTAATGTCCCTTAAATTTTCAAATTTAAGCATGCATAGATTTTTTCCCAAGCCTTAATTTGATGTTAGCATAAACATCTTATGTTGTAGGTCCATTTTCAATGGCTTATAACCTGAAGAGAAAAAGTTGTGGACTCAAACATTTAGGGGATGTTCCTAAGGTCAAAGAGGACAAACTCATTTGATCCTCTAGTCTCAAGGGCTACCAAAGCAAATATATTTATTATTCTAGATGGTCGGCCCATGTCTACTCCATTGATGGCGTCCTGGCAATGGTTGATCTCAAATGGCTTACTATGGGAAACTTAGTGAAAACTAACTAAAGAGACAACTTTGCACATGTATAACTTCATTTACATTTTGGTAGAGGACTTAAGATTTAGTGAATACCAACTAAGTACCAAGATGAATAAACCTATGTTATCAATTTCCCATGCAATTACCACACATGTGAGATTTGGCCTCAATAAACTACCTACTTGTACTTTATGCCACTAGATCTAAAATGTAAAGGTAAACTCAATGAAGAACCTTTGGATCCCTTCCATTTTCATATTTTTTCCAATCACTTTTGATACCTGATAGGGTCCCTATAAAATAATCCATGCTCTAAAATCTTAAAGTACATCTGAACTTATATTCTTCATCAAATCATGTAATAGCTTCTTATATGGGACAAAAATGGCTAACAATTACAAAAGGGAACATTTAATCACCATATTAATACAATAGTTGACAATCATCAATAAAAATTTAAAGCCTTTCCTATATAAGTATTAAGTAGTTTGTTTAGGCATATTATTTCCATTTTGATAGATACAAGAACCACATAATGTTTGATCTCTCTTATAATGTTAAGAAAATTATCTATTAAAGCTAGTTTTATGTAAAAGGCTTGATCATTTAAGTATGGAAATGAATGCAAAGTCAAGGTTGATTAATGTCCTGTAAAGGCTAAGATAAATTTTCTATAATTCACTACAATATTTTATCTTTATACAACACCACTAGGATCATATGATGTGATCCTAGGAGTGAATTGGATCTCTAAACAGAAAGCCAAAGTTGATTATTTTCTTAATAAACTTGGGTGTTTAGATGATTTTGGAAATCAAACCCAAATTCAAGGAGAATAGACAAAGTTGAAACTAAGGCAAATTTAATCCATTCAATTGAAAAAATCTTAGTGAAAGGGATGTCAAGTGTAACTAGTCAAAATAGATGAAATTGGAGAAACTAAGGAACCTTCAATATAATATTATCCTTTTCTATAAGAATTTTAGGATGTTTTTCTAGAGGAATTACTAGGTATACTTCCTAATAGGGAATTTTAATTTTCTAGTGATATCATTTAAATATCAAAACCACAAACCAAGGTTCCTTACATAATGGAAACTACTAAATTAGTCAATATAAATGCCCAAATTTAGGATATGTTGGCCAAATGGTTGATTCAACCAAGTTTTTAACCATGTTGTTTACTTTTAGTCTTTATCAAAAATAAAGATATAATCCTTCACCTATGCATAGATTACTAAATTCTAAACAAGGAAATAATAAATAACAAGTACCATTTACCCTAAATTGATGTTGTTATTATTAGATGCATGATACAATAGTCTTTTCAAATATTGATATTCATGTTGGGTACCATCAATTAAGAATTAGAGAGGAGGATATTCCAATAATGGATTTTAGGATTTGATAGAGGCATTACAAGTTCACAGTGCTTCCTTTCACACTAAGGAATGTATGTACCACATTAATGAAACTTATGAATGGCGTGTTTAGAGATTACATTGATCATTTTTTCTTAGTCTTATTTGATGATATTTTCATCTATTTTAAAATTGAAGAAGATTATATGAAAAAATTTCATCTGGTCTTGTAGTGCTTATAGAAACACAATAATCATGGGAAATTGACTAAATGTGCCTTCTTCCAAATAAGAGTAGAATACTTGGTAGATATTATCTCTTTAGAAAGATTTTTTGTTGATCTAGCCAAGATTAAAGACATTATGGAGTGGCATGCACCCAAAATGTGCATGAGGTGCTTAGATTTAGGGGTTTAATAGGGTGCTACAATAATTTCATGCCAAATTTATCTAAGATAGACAATTTTATCACCTCTCTTTAGTATAAATAATAACATTTTGTTTGGTTTGATAAGTGTAAATAAGTCTTTCAATTTTTGAAAATGAGGCTTACTTTAGCACTAGTGTTGGATTTTATATCTAAATGGTCATTTTATAGTTATAATTAATACATCAAGTGATGGTCTAGGATGATTTTTTATGTAGGATGGTTTAGTTTTAGCTTATGAACCAATGAATTTGAATCCTTATGCATCAAAATATGATCCACATGACCTAGAATTAGATGTCATAGTGCACGGTTTAAAAGTGTGGAGGTATTATTTGTTAGGAATACTTTCAATATTAAAATAGATAATTTGGGACTCAAGGATATATTTACCTAAGATAACCTTAATACTCATCAAAGGTTATGCTTAGATTTTTATCATAATATGATTTTGACATTGATTATGTTAATGGAAAAGAAATTATAGTTATACATTCAATTACTCATAGAAGGTACATTATGACATTAGACACTATAAAGAGTAATTTATGATATCAAGTAGTAAAAGTCTCTCCTAGATATGAATTTTATGAGCTGGTAAATAAAGTATTGTCTAAGAATTCATAGGATCATATATACAAAATATTTCAATTTGAGAATAATGGTATTTCGAGATATAATGGCATAATTTATGTGATTGACAAGGAAAATTTGATAAGTATTATGCTAAAAGAGTTGTAAAATGCCCCATATTAAGGACACCCTAGAGTCACTAAGCTCTTAATATAATTAAAACCATTTTATTTTTGAAATGGAATTGAAAAGGATATGATACACTTTGTGTCTAGATGCTTATAATATTAGTGAGTTAAGGGTAAAAATGTACATCCTACTAAGTAATTATACCCACATTCCATACCAAAATGTAAGTTAAAATTTATTAGCATGGACTCTATCTAAGGATTGCCTATGTATATAAATCATCATGATATGATATTTGTAGGTGTGGATAATCTGATCAAAGTATATCGCTTCATTACAAGTATATGATAGATAATGCACCAATGCTCACCATAAGTTTTTTAAAAGAGGTATATTGATTACATGGGTTTCCAAAAAATATAATTTTAGATAGGGACCTTAGAATGACCTCAACGTTATGGAAAACTATCAATTCAAATTTGGGTACACATCTAAACTTCATGATAACTTACCATCTAGAAACAATAAGAGAGAATTGAGTTTTGTAGGATCTCTTGCAAATGTATTTCATGGAACAATAATATAATTGGGAGGGATACCTACCATTTTTAAGTTTGATTATAAAAACTCATTCCAATCAAAATTAGAAATAGATCCTTTTGAGGTATTAAATGATAGAAAGTGTAGAACACCAATAAGCTAGGATAAGCTAGAAGATATAGTGGTATTTGGACCTAATATGCTTGTTGAAATGGAGGATAAATTAAATTTAATAAGTCAAATATTGTATGAATATAATGATATGCATAAAATATGTGTTGATCTAAAAATAATAGTAAGGTAATTATTAGTTGGAGGTATGGTTTTT
>JARHVA010007722.1:490000-492500 GCA_037957365.1 Torreya grandis | reverse complement strand
ATCCTATGTGTGTGTAAATAGTGATAAAATAGTGAATAACTTGGATTGAGGTTATGGCTTGTTCAATCCCCATGTGTGGGTGGCTCAAGAACCCAATCTGATTTTGAATCTATCATTTCCCACCCTTTCTTAGTGGATTATACACTTTTAATAACCTAGATTGGATTGATGGTTTGTCCAACTTCTTATGTAGGTGGCTCAAGAACTTAGTTAAGACATGACTCCATCATTATTTACCCATGTGTAGTAGATGAATCAATGACTGAAAATGTATGATGTAATTTAACATGTGGAGGATAGATCTAGGGCCACTCAAAAAATCTAAAATGTAAAAAGTCCAATGGGACTATTAGGCACTCATGAATGTAGCTTAGAGACTATGCATAAATTACAACCTCTGTAGAAAGAATAAGGCATCAATCTAGTGTGAAACTAGGTGAAAATAGTTTCTGAAGTATATAATGGAGAGAATGACATGGATTTGTCATTCCATATAATATAAACTAGTGCAAAACCTATCATGTTAAAATAAAATAGCAAGCACATACCCCCAATTATAATATCTATTCATATGGATTCTAGACTAAGTTACATCAATCCATGTCTATGTATATCTAAACTTGAAGTGGAAGGGATCGTGCCGTTTATGATGCCCCCAATCTAAGAAGACATGGTATTTCTATGCAAAATTGAGCATAAGTTGATCAAATATGATAACCTATAACTAAAATTATGTAAATCTAGATTGTAACTATTGTGTTCTTCTATCAAATTTAGATTTTCCTACTAGATAATATCATGGATCCTTGGATAATAACACACCATGCTATTGTCATATTTTCTCAACTAGTATCCTTTATGATTTTCTTATACCAAACTAACTCTAATATCTATTTGATTACTTTCCATTGTGTTTTCTTGATTCTAAGATCTATAATTCTATATTTTCATGTTAAAAACTATAATCTAAGTACATTCAGATGGCATGATTTTTGTGAAAACCCCCTATGCATGCACCTTATTTTGAGGGGAGTTGTTTTAGTTGTGAAATAAATGTCCTCAAAAGAAAAACTATTCATGATGTCTATTAGGTTGAAAACATATGATATCTATGTGATTGATCAATAAAATATATATACATGACATCAAAATGTAAGATAATATGAGCATAAATTAGTAATGTATGATGTATGTTAGATCTAACATTCATAGGATTTTAAAGATAGATATAAAAATGTAAGCATGCATATGAACAACAAATCTAAGTAATAATCTACATAGATTACATGGGGGGATGAGTAATGATGTCTATCAAGGCACCCAAGCAAGAAGGGGAGATGAATAAGGGCACTCATATAATCTAAAACTGAGTGTTAGTGTAAAAATCAAGAGACAAGTGGCATGTACATGATGCATACATGAAATCAACATACATCACACATGAGACATCAAAATTAGGCTGATGGGATAAAATAAAAGGGACATGGGCACATGTACCTAAATTTGAGAAATCAATACATAAAAGGACATGTTTAATTATCCACATATGCAAATAATAAGCAGGGTGGTTAGAGCCACATGGAGTGACATGTTCAAATGTATGCATACACAATCAAGAAATCACACAAGGACATGGTCACAGGTCTAAAATATACATATAATGAAAGGAATTAGAGTAAAGTTGTAGAATAATGGCATACTCAAATTCCCTTGATTATATACAGAAGTAAAGAGACACAATTATATCTGAACTAGGAAATCTAAAAATGAAAGTATGCATGAACATGTGATACAAATATGTATAAGAGTAAATATTTACATAAAGTGAGTCTATAGTAGTATTATTTAGAAACATTAATGTAGTAAAGAATGATATAACTTGTTAAAGTAGAATCTATGTATAGGATACCCCTAATGGGTGAATATATCAACGTTGAATATTTCTATCCATGTATGTGTCCCCAGTGGGTAGATAGTAGCAAATATAGATCAGTGTGTTGGACTAGAGTCCTATAAGAATCTGTGAACACTCAAAGAGAATAAGTGAAACATGTATGATAAAACTAATGATACTAAGATAATTAGAATATGTAGTACCTAGAAAATAAGATGAATGTAAACATGGAAATGCATACAATATAATTTTTTTATTTTATGATCAAATATTTAATTTTTTTGTATTTTTAAATATGTTATATTATTTTTGTGTTTTCTAAGTTTATGTTATGGACAATAAATCCTAAAAGTAATACTAAATATAATTGTAATGTGAGTTTTTTATGTATATGATATTCATAGATGCATGATGTACAATGGGTTATTGATAATCTTATCACTGATTAAAGGTAGACATTATACCTTTGGGCTAATATTTTTTATTATTACATTCCAAGCCAATTTGGTTTGAACTTTTATTTTGTTTCTTCTTCGGTATTGATGTTTCTGAGATTGTATTTGAGGATGAGATCATTAACTTCAAATTATTTAATGTGAACATGAC
>JARHVA010007722.1:477500-485000 GCA_037957365.1 Torreya grandis | reverse complement strand
AAAATATCTTTGTATATGTTATAATGTTGTAGGATCTATAAAATGGAAACCATGGATGAAGAATCACTGCTTTGGCATATAAAACTATAGCCATGGATTTTATTAACTTATGATGTTTTGGTACTACTTTTGGACACCATAGCATGGACCACAGTGTCTACTATGAGTATAGATCTTGTAACAGAGGCAGGATAATAGCTATATGTGTAGGGTTGATAAGTAGGATAGATAAGTGAAACCACTAATGTTTTATTATGTATAATAGTGATATATAAGGAATAAAAGTGAACCAAAGAGCTAACAACATCTAAAGGACACTTGTAAATTATAGGTTGTGTTTTTATTATCTTATGTATTATATCTTTTATGTGTGTAAAGGCTTGATTCTTAATTTAAATCCAAAGATAATAAAGATAACATTCTATATATAAAATGAAATATGGAATTTATTTAAATTGATTTAAAACATCATGTACATATGTGTTTATGTCATATCTGAATTCATTCCAAATGAAATAATGTAAAAATGCAAGAGAAGCTAAAAATTTTTACACTAGAAAGTGATAAAATTCATATACCATTATTATAATGATTATATGAAATACAAATCATAAAATATAAGGATTTGAAATATGAATGTGGGTCCTAGAAGGCTGGAAACATAAATCATGGAATTAAGGTTTTTCACACTATTTGAAGTAAGTCAGGTTCAATAAATAATTTAATTTTTAAGGGATTATGGAATGGAATACCTAGGTTGTTAAAAGGTATGAGTACAATAAATTAGAATAAATATGTGAAATAAATAGACACTAATTTGTGAAAGAATTGACCTAATCTAATATTTATAAAAATAGTACTGAATGATAGAAATAAGTACTTAGTACCTAGAAGCTAACTAAGGCAAATGATCAGGGGGATAAAACCTTATGTAGATGTTGATCTAAGTGTCACAAATAGGATTTAGGTGTCATAAACCCTCCTAGATAGTAACGCATTACCTTGGATAGTAGTCCACCATGCTAGTTTCCTTCCTAAAATGATAGTATCCCTTGTGTAGAAACTATGTGATCTTCTAAGTGTACCTCTAGCTAATTATGATCTATCTACACCTATCTAGATCCTAATTCATTATCTACGTAGTATTTTTGATTGATTTATGAGAAAACACTAAACTTCCATCTTTTTAGTGTGTTTGAGAAGAAAAAATAACAAAAGTGTGATGCTAGTTGTGTACGTTAGACACCCTAAACACCCTATTATATTAAGAGTTTCCTGCATACCAATACCTTGAGATATGATCAAGTTTGATGTAGTTATCCCAATATAAGTTTTGGTATGAGTTTAATTGAATGCTAGTATGAGTGGTGACTTGAGTGGTTTGAATGAGGATTGAGACTACAAATTAATGTATTCTTATCTGAGGGTGGTTTTAAAATATTGTATGCAAAAGTAGGGTATAATAGGGATAAATAACCTCTAATTTGAACAACTTATTCTAGGTTTATGTATTTTGCATATAATTTCCATATAGTGAATAAAGGGATAAAATTCATGTATATATACTAATTTGGTACTTTTATAGAGTGTGAAATAGGTCTAGGCCAACCCTAGGTATCTTAGGAACTTAAAATATATCCATTAGGGTTGAAATTAAGAAAGGGACACTAATATGGTCCCTTAGTCACTAGCACAGTATGCTAGTGTCTAGGTGGAAAAACCTGAGGCACTATGGGCCTGGATCCCTAGGGGAAGGTATGGGACTAATTTTGGGATGGATAGGGAAGTGTAATACCCAAACAAAAGTTGTATAACTGTTTAATGTGTCTTTAAGATAGGCCTAAGTCTAAGATAAGGATGGGTGGTCTCAAGTGACACTCATTACACTCAAGTGATATTATATATGACTACATTTAAATGATTTAACTTTTAAGGGATTATGGAATGTAAAACCTAGGTTGTTAAAGGGTTTGAGTATATTATATTAGAGAATAGATATGTGATAAATATAACCACTAATTTATATAAGGATTGACCTAATCTAATATTTTTAAATATAGTAATGAATGGCATAGATAAGTACTTAGCTAGAAACTAAATGACATGGGTGATCATAGGGTTAAAAATTATCATAAAAGTTGATCAAGGTGTTGTGAATAGGGTGCAAGTGTTATAATTCCTCCTAGAAAGTAGTGAAGTACCTTGGATAGTAGTGCATTGTTCTAGTGTCCTCTTGTTTAGTTCTAGTGTCTTTATGTAGGGATAGATGTGAACTTTTGACAATAGTTGTGTTTGAGTCTAATAAACTTATTCTTATGTGAATGAAACCTACTTTACTATCTAGGACCTATTTTGGACTAATTTTATATGCAAACACTATATCATCAAGTTGTTAGGGTATTTTAAAATAAAGTATAAAAAGTGTGATGTTAGCTAGGTATGTCAGATGTCTTCAATACCCCATTATGTTAAGATTTACCTACATACCAATACCTCAAGAGTGGATCAAGTGAGATGTAGTTATACCAGTCTAAATGTTGGTGCAAGTGCAAGTGAATTGTAGTATGAGTGTCAAATTGAGGTTTTTGAATGAGTCTTGAGACTCTAAATCTATGTATTCTAATCTTAGGGTGTTTGTATATGACTATATGTAGAAGTGGGGCAGAATAGGGATTAATAACCTTAATTTTGCATAATTTGTTCTAAGATTATTTTGCGTAGTTTGCTTCTAATTTCCATTTAGTTTATAAAAGGATAAAATTCATATATATATATATATGATGTTTCTTTGGAGTGTAAAATAGGCCTCAGATAACCCTATGTGTATTATGAATTAAAAATATATCCGTTGGGGTTGAAATTAGGAAAAGGACATTAGCATGGTCTCTTGGTCTTTAGTGTGGTGCACTAGTGTCCAAAGAACCATACTAGTGTCTAGATGCCATAACATGAGGCACTAGCGGCATAGATCCCTAAGGGAAGGTCTAAGATTGATGTTGGGATGTCTAGGGAACTATGATTCCCACATGAAAGTTGGATAAGGTTCAAAAGGGACCCTAATATAGCTCTATATCTAAAATATTGATGGGTGGTCTCAAGTGACACTCATTACACTCAAGTGACATTTTATATGACTATTGTATGTATGTATGTATGTATCTACACACACACATGCATACATATATTCACTTATTTGTGTGTAAATACATGAAAAATATGAATACTTTGGGACCAAAGTTGAACTTAGATGTGTTTTCATTAGGAATTTTTAAAATATTTTTTGGGTATAATGTGAATTCTGAGTAGAGTTATATAGGTGACTACATATTTTGAAATGAATTTTTTTTTCATTGGTTATACTTTTATTTTAAATGAGCTTGACAAAAGAGAGTTAGTTAAGAATTTTTTTATACTAAATACACATTTCCAAATGTTATACCATTTTACAATGATTCTTTGGGAACTATGAACCAATATAGTTGAACTGCATGTAATATATTGTGTTCTAAATTTATATTAGTTAAATATATGATATTTCTTATGAAATAAGGAAATGAGGAATTAATAATTAAAATCTAAAATTTGTTAATTAAGTATACAAAATGGATTATGAGTTTTTACTTGTGATTATAAGCTATCTTGAACCTTGTCTAATATATATTAATAAAACAATCAGTATTCCATTAGTTCTTATGTGGTTGTGTATTAAGGAAAAAAGATGAAGTTTTGAAATTGATAGTATATATATTCTTTGATTTTTGTCTTATATACATACAAGCATGTTTGAGTTTGAATGTAATTCATTGAAAATAAATTCTATATGACATTATTGTTTGAGTTATTGTAAATAACATGATTTGTTGGGAAAGATGAGTTTTTATACCATGTATTGTATAATTTGTTTGGATTGATAGTATGCTACAATCTATTTTTATTATGCCTTCTATTATTTGTGGGAAATTACTAGGAATGTTTCATATGATAACATGTGAAACATATATGATTATTTTTAGTGAAACACATATATCTACCACTATGATATCATTTGATAGATTATGATTCATTAGCAGAGAGTTTGTGTGAGTGGAATTGAGTTAGATTCATGATAAATCTTATTTCTATACTGAAAAATTTGGCCAAAGTAATGTTATAGCCAACACATTCTCATTCCAGTATAATTTATACTTTATATGTGTATGTATTATGTCATATTAGATATAATATTTTTTCCATGGTCTATACGACTTCTACATGTATTAATCACTATAGAAACATGGGTTCTAGTTAAATTCTCAATATCCACACTAGTTTTATCCCCCCATCTTTGAAAGGATGAGCCAAACCTATTGGGGAGATGTGCATGAGGTTGATGATCTATGGTTGGACAAAAATCACCCCAATGATGCTCTCTCTCTCTCTCTCTTCAACTATTCAACCATTTGGAATCATACTCATGACTATTTGTATGGATCATTGAGTTGTTTAGGAATCTTTTTTTACTATTTTACATTATATATTGTATATTACATTTTATGCTAAAATTTAATATGCATTACACTTTGATTGATGAATATTTAACATAATAGAAACCATGGACATGTAAATAATTTTTAATATTGTAATAGTAATATTTTTATGCTTATTTAGAGCTATATTTGATGATTCTTCTAGTGTACTAATGTAATTATCTATTTCTACTATTTTTTTCATGAGAAATATAGATATAATATTTTTTTACAGACTATTTGAAACTAAATGGATCAAATTTTAATGAGTGGGTTAATATATTTATGCATTTATTACTTCAGATAAGTTCATTAGTCATATAATAGAATATACATATTATTATTGATGATGTTATATGTAATCTATATGATTTTCTTAAAATCACTATGTAACATTTATATATCCCATTAGGGTTAAAAAAACATTGATGTAAGTTCCATTGATGAGGATTTTATATTCGTTACTAACCCTCATATGTAACCTTTAAATTTTCCTCTCCATCATAGTGACTATGTCCTCTAATTTCTTCCTTTTATTCCTCCTCAATTTGTCTTATTTTTTTACATAGGGGAGATATTAAAAATGTTTTTCCTTGATACCTATATCTCTATACAAACCAATGTTAGAGGTAAAATTACTAAGAGGGGGAGTGAATCAGTGATCCAAAATAAGCCAAATTCAATATCAAACCTTTAAAAACTCTTAATAAATTACCACAAAAATTCATGAAGCATACACATCATTCATAGTAATGAATAGGAGAGATAATGAAAGATAAAGCATATAACATAAAACATATGTGGGAAATATTCTTAGGGGAAAAAACCCACTAGAACCTATAATTGGACTACTATCCCATAATAGTAAAAACCAATTTAGACTAGCTACAATTGATCAAGGAACTACCATCCCTTATTTAGTGAGACAATAATCCCATAATGAGATACTACACCTATCTAGTTCAGCTACCACAACAACTAGAGATTTATCAAGTTTCACCTTGAAAGGAGGATATAACCCCCTAGATTTTCAACAACCATAATAAAACCTATGAAAATCTCCACCTTTGAAATAATGCCTTCAAAACCTGATGATGGACCTCTAATTATGAATCTTCACCTTCACTCTTTCACCCAACTCTCCTTATTGACAAAAGCACATTAAATACTTGAAACAACACATAACTATGAATTATGACACATTACATATCCAAACTAACCCCACTCTTCAACCCTTCGCTCACACTCACTTTAACACACCTTCTCAATGAATCCAAAGCCACCTTTTGGATCACTCTAAACTCTTTCAAAATAACTTTGTAATCATATTAAAAACATGATCAGGTGGTCATACATATATTTCATACTTTTATATACCTCTTTGATCAACCACCAATATCACTTAGACACTATCTATCCTTTTCCCATTCTTAAGACATACAGAACATCCTTTTAGATCAAATGAGACCTTTTCATTCATCCTCAACCTACAAGAGCAATTATTATTCCATCATATTTATGACCTAGAGGTCATAAAGATAGTCCTTAATCTACTCTAATAATCACCCTAATCATTGGGAACACTCACTCTCTTTTATTCTTTTCTTCAGAGAATACTGCTATCACATAAGCCCTAGAAATCATCTTCTTGATTTCACTATATATAGTCTTTAAGATAAAAAAAATTCTTGGTAAGATAATATACTTACCTTAAACATTAAGGATTATCTCACATCAATATGTCTCTCAAAACAATCTTCATATGTTTTCCATAACATCTATGGGTCACCCTTAAGAAGCTACACCTTTCAATTAGGCCCTTGTAGCTCTTATAGGTCTATTAGAGACCTATTCACCAATTTAACACTTCATCAAGAAAAATAAGAACTCAAGACTAATTCCAAATGGATATTCCCACTTAATATGACCCCTTTAACTTCCTCAAATGACCCCAATCAACACTGCTCACTTTTGTGTATGCTCAAACAACTCAAACACTAACTTCGTGTACAAGAACATCATGACTAGACACATAGTCAACTTTTTAATCATTGTTCATACTCAAGATAGATTTATAAAACCTCCAAAATTGATACATATTATCTTCATGGAGTATAAAACACTCTCCAATATATAAGACATCATGAAACATCAAAACAACATCAACATAAGCTTAATTATCCTTCTTAGGTCACTTGTAGTCCATGATCAAACACATAGTTAAATTTAGATCAAAATATATTTTATTGTATAGACAATCATACCATTTAACTAGGTTCACTATATGCACTATCAAGTCCTCTAAATTTTTTATTTTAATAGTACCATCAAATTCATCTTAGATCAAAATGTATAGCCAAAATACATAGCACTAGTTTTTCCCATTGTAAAATTCAAATGTCAACGGTCATAGTTAAACCTTGAACACCATGCTATCATCTCATGTCCTCTCTACTTAGATCAATCATGCACCATTAATATTATTCAAACTTTGACTCGTATTTCACTACTACCTAAATGTTAAACCTCAAACATTTGACCTCATCTCATGAAATATTATAATATTAATTAAACGTACATGGTCGATATCCTATACATAGCTTGGTCTTTATCTATGTTAAACATTAGACACCTTAAAATAATATCTCTCAATATGAACCATCAATATTTATATATAAAAAATACACTCACTATTAGATCTTATAATAATCTTGATCTTTACCTCTACTCAATGTTAAACTTCAAACACTTGTCCTCATCTCATTATTTCCTGACACCTTGGAACAAACATGCTCCATTGATCCTTTTATAGGGAGATCAGTGTTTAACATCTTTAAAAAATGAAAAATTTGACTCATTTTAATTGACACACATAATTGATCTTGATTAGTATGAACACCAATGATCTATTGTATCTCCATTTTGTCCAGGTCTTTACCCTTCATAAATGATGCTTTGTATGGTGACCATTGTAATCTGCCTGGAACACCATCTT
>JARHVA010007722.1:465000-472500 GCA_037957365.1 Torreya grandis | reverse complement strand
GTGAGCCTAGATAATCCAAATTCAATTTCAAACCTTATAAAACTCTTAATAAATTACAATAAGCGTTCATGAAGCATACACATCATTCATATCAATGAATAATAGAGACAATGCAAGATTAAGCACATAACAAATGACATATGTGGGAAACCCTCTTGGGGGATAAAACCCACTCAAACATACTATTAGACTACTATATAGTAATAATATGAACCAATTTAGACCAGATATAACTAATCAAGGAAATATCATCCCTTATTTTAGTGAGACAAAAATCCCACAAGGAGCTACTACACTTGTCTAGCTAAGCTACCATAATAACTAAACCTTTATCAAATTTCACCATGCAATGAGGCTAAAACCCCTTAGATTTTGATTATCCACAACAACACCAATGAACATCTCCACCTTTGAATTGATGTCCTCAACACCTAATGATGGACCTTTGATTATCACTCTTCACCTTCATTCTTTCACCCAACTCTCCCTATTAACCAAAGCACATTACATACCTAAACAAAAACATAAAGATCAATTAGGACACATTACATATCCCAACTAACCCCACTCTTCAGTCCTTCACTCACACTCACTTCAACATACCTTCTTAATTCATCCAAAGCCACATTTTGGATCACTTTACAATCTTCAACAATAAATATATCACCACATTAAAAAAAATGACTAGATGGTCATACACACAATATACACTCTGATCTACCTCTCATATCAACCACCAATCTCACTTAGACAATGTCTATCTAGACCTTTTTGCTAATCCTCAACTTGAAATAACACTTATTCTACCATTATAATTATGATGTAATGGTCATACACATAGTCCTCAATCTTATATTATCATAATCCCAATTAAAAAGATCACTCACTCTCTCTTTTTCTTTGCTTCATCAAATAATTCTTTGACACAAACCCTAGAAATCATTATCTTGATTTCAATATATATAGAGTCTTTGAGATAAAAAGATTCTTTTTTAGTCAATAGAATTTAATTAACCTATAAGGATTATTTCACATCAATACATGGATAAAAAAAATCTTCATAGGTCAGCCATAACATTTATGGGTCACTCTTAACTAGTTACACCTTTTAATTAGGCCCTTGTAGCTCTTATAAGTCTCATGGAGGCATATTCACCCATTTATCACTTCATCAAGAAAAAAATAACTAATTACCACTTCCAAATTCATATTTCCTCTTAGCATAACCCTCTTTACTTCCTCAAATGATCATAGTCAACACTTCTCACTTTTATGTATTTTCAAACAACTTAAACACAACATGGTGCATAAGAACATTAAGAACAGATACATAGATAACTTATTAATAATTTTTCATACTCAATATAGATTCATAGAACCTAAAATATATATAAAAATTTTCCTCATAGAGTCTACAACACTCTCTAATAGCTAAGACTTCATGAAACATTGAAACAAAATCAACACAAGCTCAATTATCCTTCTCGGGTCAGTTATAGTCCATGATAAAACACATAGTCAACTTTGGAGCATAATATATTTGAATTTACAAAAACTAATACCATATAAATAGTTTAAATAGATGTAGCATGGATTCATATCCAATTTTTATTTTTATAGTACCATCAAGTTCATCCTAGATCAAAATTTATATCCAAAATACACAACACTAGTTTTCCCCTTTACAAAATTCAAATGCCAACTATCACAGTTAAACCTTGAACACCATTCTATCATCTCATGTCCTTCCTAATTAGATAAATCACACAACATATATCTTATTTTAACTTTAAATCATAGTGTCTAACTACCCAAATTTTAAACCTTGAATAGTGACCTCATCTCATGCAATCTTACAATATTGACTCAATGCACACCATCGATCTCCCATATGTAGCTCAGTCTTTATCTATGTTAAACATTGGACACCTTAAAATTATATCACTAAATACACAACTTATATATATATATATATATATATATATATATATGTATGTATGTATGTATGTATGTATGTGTGTATGTATGTATGTATGTATATATACATATATATATGTATGTATGTATGTATATATATATATGTATATATATATATATATGTATATATATATATATATTCATGAACATATTATGACTATTATATCTTATAATAATCCTAATATATATATATATATATATATATATATATGTATGTATGTATGTATGTATGTATGTATGTATGTATGTATATATATATATATGTATATATATATATGTGTGTATGTATATATATATATATATATATATATATTCATGAACATATTATGACTATTATATCTTATAATAATCCTAATATTTACCTACGCTCAATGTTAAACTTTAAACACTTGTCCTCATCTCACTAATTCCTGACACCTTGGACCAAACAGACTCTATTGATCCTTTTTTAAGGATATCAATCTTTAAATTCACTAAGATTTTGTTTTTTACTCATTAAACTAAACATTCACCATTTATATTAGTAATTATGAATGATCATGAACTATTATATCTCCATTTGGTCTTGGTCTTTACCTTTTGTAAATTTGGTTATGTATGGGGGGCATTGCAACATGTTTGGAAGGCCATCTTTGCTCCTTAATCATTTTTACCTAGATCAATATCATGACTTAAAACTTGAGCCACATAATATCCTCATAGAGGATAATCTATTCGTGTATCAACGTAATCCTAAAACCTTTGCGTGTGCAAGATATAAAGCTATTAATTTTCTCATTCAATTTTTTCTACCATAAAGCCAACTATGCCTACAACTACTTGGAAGGCCAACTTTGCACATGCATATATTTTTATGGACATCATCACATAACTTAAAACTTAGCACATATAAACTAAGAATAAAAGTAAATAAACCTATACGATCAAATCCTTATTAAACTACCACACATATGAAATACAATTCATCAATATGCTTGCTTGACTTTTTCTTGCCACATGCAAAATTGGCAATGGCATAACACTATCAAACTACTTGGGAGGCCAAATTTGCACTTTCATATATTTTGTTACACTTAATTTCATGACCTAAAATTTATCACATAGTAACTAATGACTAATTTGATCATAACCATATGATCGACTCTCTATGACTCACTACACGTGGCAATTATGATGTCAGCAAACTACCTACTCAAATTTTCTACAACTAGACCCAAAATGTCTAGATGAAAACAATGATCATCCTAATGAAATACACTTATGTACACAAGAACTCAAATCATATAAAACTTCTTATGGGACCTCTTGCATATTATGAATACTTTAGACTCATCCTTAATTGTCTCTAAATAGATAAACTCAGAATATCAACCAAGCTTACTTCAATCATACTAGGATAAGCATATTTCACACTTTGTCATTGTCATTTATAATATCAATACATTTTATCCACCCACATGTACACCTTCATTACATCACCATGACATCATTGACAACTCTTCAGCAACCAATGCATAACCTAAATGATCTTCCATCAAAAACATTTGGTCTATGTTCAAGTTCTTCATTTTCCATCCATCATGTATGGATCTTCCTTAGAGATAATATTTTTTGGAAAGTTATGTTTTGGAATTTTTGAGTTTGTATCCATGATAAAATAATTCCTTTCCTTTATAAATCCATAGGTGTTAAATGATTTATTTGATTCCACATGAATAGTTCTTTGATCTATACATTATGCTACACCTACTCCCACACTATAACTTCTTGGCATTCTTTTGTTAATGCATATCTCTATAATCAGAGGTTCAATGTATCTACCCTAAGTCCTTGTTGGTTTATCCCTTATGTATCATCATAAAATTTCTCGTCATAAGTATTTAGTTCAACAAATTCAAGCTCTATTTATTTATATGTATCCCCCATACCTTATTCATTATTTTATTTTCATTTTCTTCCAATAATTGTATCACTACCCCCTAAACTTATTATTTTCATTAACCTTCATTATTATAATACAACCCTATAGCTTAATTTTATGTATTATTTAGTTCCTTATTTTCATGTTGGGTGATTGTTTCAACATCAATGTGTTTTAATTCTATCACAACATCTTATTCCTCCAATTATTATGATCTTTATGACTTTTCATACTTTTATGTAAATTTCATCCAAATGGTCATGCTCTAGTATTTGTATCTTTACCAATCTCAAAGATTGTGTATTGTTACCCTTATTTGTTTCTTATGTTTTTGGGTTAGGATAATATTGATATGAAGGTTCAAACTACTTAAGAGAAACCATTGAAGGTGATGTTTTTTTCTTAGGTGGAGGTTGTTATGGTGGTGATGGTGGTGTTGATGTTTACCCCTATTTTAGTGAGGAATTTTATTTTAGAGTGGATATATTTTTATTTAAAAATGCCACACTTTATTTTTCATCTAAATCTATACACTCTGAATCTTACACTTTATCTTACACTTCTACCTCAAAAACCATGCACTTATTTCCTTTGGATTTTATTATCATTCCACTTGATGAACCTTTATATTTTGTGTTTCATGATGTATAATATATATTTTATTTAAAATATAATGGAATTACAAATCAGTGTCCTTGTTAATTACAAACTAAACCCATGGGATCTTATTAATAAACTCATACTTTTTATTCTGGAACTATCTCTACTTATTGCTTGATATTTTTTCTTTGGCTTTAGCGCATAATAAAGTTTACACATATGGCCTACTATGTTATCCATTAATTTAAGGTTATTTGTTTTTTATTAATAATCTAAATCACTTTCATAAATAATTATTTTACACCATATGTATTCATAAATTTATCTAAGTATAAATATATACCCATCAGACTACGTGGCATTCACTCTTATCTTCTGCATATTTGGTATTATTTTCACCACATTCTCAAAATATTATACTAAAAACATATATGGAAATTAAATCCAAGAGAAAATTTTATTATACATGTTGCATATATTTGAAATTGTATGATACCCATCACAAAAAATTATTTTTAATTCCTTTGGTAGTTTCCTTGGGATGTGCCATTTAAACCCAAAATATGAATCCATATTATTGAACTACCATTCCACATTCATCTTGTAGTTTGTTTTATATACACTAGTGCATAGATTAATGTTTTATATTTTTGTGGGTGAATTATTTCATAATGGTTGGAACCAAGAATCATTTACATATCTAGGATTACTATTTCATCTAACAACTAATAAAAGAAAACTACACCCCAGGTAAAGTTCTCACCCATACTATGTGTTTTCTCCACACCTTCAATAATTGTATCAAAAATGAATTAAAAATATTGAATTACACCTAGTTTTGTGTAATGTAGATATATATATATATATATATATATATACACACACACACACACACACACACACACACACACACACACACACACACACACACACACACACACACACACACACACACACACACACACACACACATTATATAATACCATTATCAAATTAGTCCCAACTCAGTGATCACCAAATTCATGTCTACTTGAGTGGCAGGATCTTTAATATTCTCAATCAAAAATAGTAAAATTTTATTTTTTATAATTAAATAGTTTGGCTACTCTCAACACCTCCTAAGTGTTGGATACTATCACCTTTATGTCATAACATAAGAAACGTAGTATTATATAATTACTAATATGATTTTTGTAAATATTCATCTAGCACCCCAGAAAATAAAATTTATCTTCATGGACATATGATAGGAGAAATTAAACCATATTTTATGTTTTGCCAAATTATGAAAACTCAAAAATTTAAAAGAAACACTATATTCTCAAGTTATACCTTAACACACACACATATCCACTCTTCCACCTTACACTATATATTCATTCTTTATCTCAATTTCATTCTTCTTTGTCTAGTGTTTATAGCTCTTTATTTTTCATTGTGCTACTTTTTATCCCCATCTTTCTCTATGAAAGTATGACTCTAGGTATTACATAACATGAAATGTCATTATTACCTCTTCATATTTGTATTCAATTTACTCTAAATTTAATTATTTTTAATTACTAAGTCACCTCCTAGCAGGTATTCATAACATGTGTGCTTATGGATACTTTTTTTTTGTTTTATGAATCCTTTGGCCTTCCTATATACTAGCATTCTAGTTTTTTTAAAAACTGACAAATGTTACATCTATTAATCCTACAAAACCTCATTTTTAAATTTTGGTGAAACATTTTGGATACAAACCTATATTTTTCACTTAGATATGATCAATAATGGTGGAATATTGAACCTAAAACCTCAAATTCATTCAATTAATAACTTTCCCTATTTTTTTCACTTAATTTTTTTTGTGCAAACACATCTTAAACCTGTATATATTTTAATGTTGACCCCAAGTATCTTAATTTATTATATCACACATTGAAATATCTTTCCCTTATTTAGTTTGTTTTCTATGAATTATATAGATCCAAATTTATTCAAAAATACAAGTGGTGAAAATGACTTGAAGAGAGAAATTTATATCACTTATTAGTGTTTTAAATTTCCTAATAGTATAATATGTATCACTTATTTTTAAATATAGGAATCTCTTTACCGTTCATTTTTTTAATAAACCAATAATTAGTTATCCCCAATAAATAATTCTTAATGTACCTTAGAGATGGGATAATGTGGCTATAGGTTCATGGAATACTCTTTATATATTTACCTTTGGGTCATGTTCACTACTTATGACTATAATCAATATATCTAATAGCCTATAAATCAAAACACCATGCCTAGTTACACCCATAAATATCATTTATTTCTTTGTTTGATTAATTAGTTGTTAGAATTAATCTTGATTTTTGTCATATTTTCTATATTTTAGGTTAAAAAATATATAATATATCCTAAATATGAAATTCCTAATGGTGTTCATATTTTGTATTTTATCATCTCTAATAATGTCACACCTTATTCTCATTATAATGAATGGACTAATGACCAAAACCTATACAATTTCTTGTGCTTATTATGTCAATAAATAACATTATTATGATAGATATGAGTATGATTATGATAATGTTTACATCTATAAAAAATCAATGTGATGGTATAATAGTGAAGATGAAATTGAGTACACTAATTTTTAAATTAAAAAACAAATTTGTCCCTTGCATTCCTTTTTTCATAAATAAAAATAAAAAACAAAATAATAATGAATATATTCTTTCCCTTAATCTTTAATAAGGATTAATGTGAATAATCAATAATTATTGCAAATTTTTTACCCTTTTCAATTTTCTTCTACATTAGATGGCATTAATCAATATAAAATACAAAAGTATAGTGATTTTATAGAAACGACAAATAATATAAATGAGTGTGTTATTCCCTCTCTATAGAAAATGTAGATGATGTAAATGCATATGATACACCACATTATCCTTTAATCATGGATAATGATATAGAAAAATTGATAATATTTTTCTTCCCTTGAAAGTGATTAATAA